>QLTV01000223.1:80508-91254 GCA_003457575.1 Thermophis baileyi
TCTTCTCTTCTCCTCCCCCTCCTCCCCCCCCCCCTCCCCTCTCCTCTTCTCTTCCCCTCCCCCCCCCTCCCCTCCCCTCCCCTCCTCTTCCCTTCATTTTCCCTATCCTATCCTATCCTATCCTATCCTATCCTATCCTATCCTATTTGTAGTCCTCAACTTACAACAGTTCGTTTAGTGACCATCCAAAGTTACAATGGCACTGAAAAGAGTGACTTACGACCATTTCCACACTTAGGGCAAGTGCAGTAATCCCATGGTCACGGGATTAAAATTCAGAGGCTTGGCAACTGACTCACATTTATGACGGTCTCAGTGTTCCAGGGTCACGTGATCCCCTTTTGCGACCTTCTGACGAGCAAAGTCAACGGGGAAGCCAGATTCACTTAACAACCATGTTGATAACTTAACAACTGCAGTGATTCACTTAACAACTGTGGCAAGAAAGGTTGTAAAATTGGGGCAAGACTCACTTAGCAACTGTCTCTCGCTTAGCGATGGAAATTTTGGGCTCAGCTGTGGTCATAAGTGGAGGATAGTTCCATTCTGTTCCATTCCATAAGGAAGAAATCAGAACCAAATGTATTTAAAGGGAATCAAAATTCGGGACATTTGTGTGTGTTTCTTTTAACCGACTTGATCTGTAGCTTGGATGATCAAATAGATCCTGTCCAATTATTTTGGGGGCTTGTTTAACATCCTTTCAGATTTTGCAATACAGGACTTGATTCGAAACAGAGATCCAGAATAAATATAAAATATAAATAAATATAAATATAAAACAGTGGATTTTTTTTTCCTCTAGAAAAGAAAATCCCCCCCCCCCCGGCAAAACATCCAGAAAAGTGCGGTTTTAGATTTAAAAAGCTTGTAAATAGACAAAATTGCATTTAAAAACCTTGCCGGTTTCAGTCCATAATAGTTGAATGGGGTTAAAGGTTGAAACTGAATTTAGTTCTAACACCAGAGAAACAAATTGCAGGCTGCAAAGACCCCAAATTATTTACTCCCAGGTGGATATTAGCTTTGCATCTACAGTACTTTGAAAAGGAAAAAAAAATGTGGCAAAATACATACCTCTGACATTTAGAAAACCTAAGACGAAAGATGGACGTTTTGATCACGGAAGAAAGCTGATTAAAATACGAGAGACCACTGCAAAAAAACAACAACCCAGGAACTGTTTGTAAAGTTTGAGGAGCGAGAAAGCCACAAAGCAGATGAACAAACCACCATGGAAACAAATTACGGATAATTGGCAAAGGGTTACACAAGTTCAATCATAATCAGAAAATGTTATTATTTTTGCCGGTTATGCTATATGGGTAGTCCTTGGTTTACAACCATTCGTTTAGTGACCGAAGTTACAGCAGCACTGAAAAAAAATGACAGTTTTTCACACTTATGACCATTGCAGCAGCTATCCATGATCACGTGATCAAAATTCAATTGCTTGGCATCTGACTCATATTTACGGCGGTCGTAACATCCCGGGGATCACGTGATCCCCTTTTGCGACCTTCCAACCCGCAAAGTCCACAGGGAAGCCAGATTCACTGAACGACCGTGTTGCTAACTTAACAACTGCAGTGATTCACTTAACAACCGTGGCAAGAAAGGCCGTAAAATGGGGCGAAACTCGCTTAACCACTCTCCGGTTTAGCAAAATAAATTTTTGGGCTCAATTGTGGCCGTAAGTCGAGGACGAATCTGTATCCTAGGCTTTCACTGTGCTTTTAATCCAGATTATTTTTCCTAATCCGGATGCATCATTGGGAGGGCAGCATCTGAGCTGCAGATTAGCCACCAACTTTCAACCTGGAGCAAAGTGTTGAGTTGAGTTTACTCAGGCCTGCCAAGATCCAATACGGGCAATGCTCAATTTACGACCACAATTTCATTGATAAGCAAGGCGGTTACGTGAGTTTGCACCCGGATTTACAATCTTTCCCCCCCACAGTTGTTAGTTAGTTAGTTAATTTTATTGATTAGTCCTTGGGCCATATCAAAGTACAGAGTTCCAGACACAAATTATTACTAAAGTCTGATAAAAACAGTTTAAAATGGAACAGGATAAATAAAATACAAATTTAAAATGAAATTGGAATAAAACACGATTTAAAATGAAACTGGAGTAAAATACAGTAGTGTAATATATAGATAAATAAAATATGATAAAATTATATTTCGGTATTACCCCTACAATCTACCCCAATCAGTCCCACAGCTGTTGATTGAATCCCTGCAGTTGTTAAACGAATCACATGGTCATTAAGCGAACCCAGCTCCTCCCCTCCCCCCCCCAACTGACTTTGCTTGTGGGAAGTTGGCTGGGAAGGTCACAGACGACGTCATAGTTCCAATGTCAGTTGCAAAGTGCCCAAATTTCGATCACATGACCGTGGAGAAATGCTGTAATGGTCGTAAGTCTGAGGACCGGTTGTAAGCCACTGTTTTTTCGGTGCGGCTGTCACTCCGAACGGTCACTAAAGGAATGGTTGCAAATCCAGGACTACCGATACCCTGTTTGCAAGCTGCGATTTGTTGAGGAAGCCAGAATGGCTGGATTTCTATCCTGGTTTGTAACCTGGCTTGATACCCCACAAGGATTTAACTGAAACGCGTACGAACAATCCTGGCAGCTTCTGTCTGGCCTTCCCTGTCTCAGCCTGCAGAGACGGTTCCCTTTTTTTCTCGTTTTTGCAAAAATTTAATATGCAGAAAATCATTTGGCAGGTAAAATGCTACGGCTGGGATTTTTTTCTTTTTTTCTTCTTTCTTCTTCTTTCTGACATCGAGTTGTTGGATGTGCAAATGCGTTCAGGTGAGCCCCCGTTTGCCCACTGAAGGAGTGAAAGTATTCTGAATTCTCCCTTTTTTCCCCCTGAGGAAAGGAAAAAAAAAATGTGTGTTTTATGACTGCATTCGGGGGATTTTATTTCCAGATTTGTCTAAATGGGGATTTTTTGAGACTGTGGTAGATACATTTTCGGTAGAAGAAAATCTTTGTAGCTCAGCGTCTTTGGTGCTCTCTGACCTGGGTGGTTTCCTTGCAGACGTTTCATGACCCAACTAGGTAACATCATCAGTGCTAGAAGGGGATGGGGTTTGTGAAGAGGAAGAGGAGGAGGACTGTGGGGTCCTTGGTGCTTTCTGAGCTCAGTTGTTTTCTTGCAGACATTTCATGACCCGACTAGGTAACATCATCAGTGCTAGAAGTCAGTGAGATTAACACTCAACCACTCGACCTTCCAGCCCTGATGATGTTCCCTAGTTGGCTCATGAAACGTCTGCGAGAAAAGCATCCAGCTCAGAGACCACCAAGGACCCCACATGGATTTTCCTTTGGGACCCTCCGCGGTGGGGTTCCGAGCTCCTCTGCGTGTGCCCGAGACGCCACGATTCCTCCCCTTCTGGCCCTCCCCGCCCCCGGCTACCTTCTCCCAGGTGTCCGAGCTCTGCCCCACCTGTCCGTTCCCGGCTGCGGTGCGCCCACGTGCTGCCTCAGCGGCTCTCCGACGACACCTGTATCTGGACACCAGTGGTAACCATGGCAGTAAGACGTCTCCGCCGGCGTTCCTTGTCTGAGTCAGTCCCCAGAGGCTGACAATTAGAGGGATGCAGGATGTGTGTGAGAACCATCACTCTCCCTTCGGTTGTCGTGGCAACCGGAGTATATTTAGAAATGGAACAAGGGGTGCATCGCACATTTGTCGGAGAGCCGAGCTCTGGGAGCTGGGAAATTGGCGTTGCTGCAGGGAGAAGGGGGGGGGCATGGATGAGAGACCCTCCCGGGGGTCTAATTCCAGCCGTCCCGTCTCTTTTTGTCCCGGTTTCTCTGCAAAGACCCCCAGAGTCGGCCTTTGGGGTGGAGAAGATGCTTGAGAAGGCAGCTACAGGTAGTCCTCGACTTACAACAGTTCGTTTAGTGACCGTCCGAAGTTACAACGGTGCTGAAAAAAAGTGACTCGGGACTGTTTTTCACCCTTACGATTGTTCCAGCCTCCCCGTGGTCACGTGATCAAAATAAGACAGAGGCTTGGCAACTGGCGTGTACTTACGATGGTTGCGGTGTCCCGGGGTCACGTGATCCCCTTTTGCGACCTTCTGACAAGCAAAGTCAATGGGGAAGCCGGATTCACTTAATAGCCATGTGCCTAGCTGAACAACTGCAGGGATTCACTTAACAACTGTGGCCAGAAAGGTTATAAAACGGGGCAAAATTCACTTCAGAAATGTCTCGCTTAGCAACAGAAATTTTGTGCTCCATTGTGGTTGTAAGTTGTACCTATTCCCTCTCTTTCGGGGCAGGGTTGACAGCAGTGGCCCCTTTTTGACTGTGGACTTCAACTCCCAGAATTCCTGAGCCAGCTACCAAGGGTACTATGGGGTCTTTGGTGCTCTCTGAATGTTCTTGCAGACGTTTCATGATCCAACTAGGTAACATCATCAGTGCTAGAAGGGAGTGGGGTTTGCAGAGAGGAGGAGGAGGAAGAGGACTGTGCATCCTTGATTCTTGCTGAACTTGGTGCTTTCCTTGCAGACGTTTCAAGACCCAACTAGGTAACATCATCAGTGCTAGAAGGGAGAGGGGTGTGTGGAGACGAGGAGGAGGAAGAGGAAGAGGAGGAAGAGAACTGTGGGGTCCTTCGTGCTCTCTGTTTTCTTGCAGACGTTTTATGACCCAGCTAGGTAACATCATCAGAAGGCAGTGGAGTTTGGGGGGGGGGAGGAGGAGGAGGAGGAGGAGGAGGAAGGACTGTGAGGTCCTTGGTGCTCTCTGAGCTTGGCTGTTTTCTTGCAGACGTTTCACAACCCAACTAGGTAACATCATCAGTGTTAGAAGGGAGAGGGGTTTGCTCTCTGTTTATATACTCTACAGTGCCTTGTTCTCTCAGCGTTGATGGGTGGTTCAACACCAATTAGTTGATTAGGATGTGTGGTTTGCTGTTAGCTTGTTTGTCTGCATTGATTCCTGTTTACTTGATTGTTGGTCTAGCCTTAATCCTGGTGTTCGTTTTAACAATTTAAATAGCCCAGAGTCGCTTGGTTGATACGGGCTACATAGAAATGGAAAGGGATGAATGAATAGATGAATGAGTAAATAAAAATAAATCGGTGTGACCATTTGGGCATTTGTGCCCTGTGCTGAGCTGCAAGAGAGTCATCAGACTTCGCCGGCTGCGAAAAGCGAACAGCGCTGCTTTTAATCGATCCGGGTTAATGGGTTGTGCGAATGCAGCCCTCAAGTCAGGAAGGAAGGTGAGCTCCCTCGTTTGGAGCAGAGATCGTGCAAAGACAACAAATCCTGTCGATTCCTGCTCAGAAATATCTCTAGGGCAGATCCCTCTTTTAATCCGCTTCCCGGCCGTTTCCAGTTCTTCGGAACGAGATTTGAGAACGGTTCGGATGTCTCGTTTTTAATTCCTTTTTTTTTTTTTGCACCGTAATCTGTTCCACTTCTGCCTTCCCTGCTCCGTTGGCCTGGCTGAAGGCAGCTCACCGAATTGGCAACCCAGAAGAGAGAAGAACAGGCGGTCCTCGACTTACAACGGTTCGTTTAGTGACCGTTCACAGTTACAACGGAACTGGAAAAAGTGTCTTGTGACCGTTTTTTACACTTAACTGATGTTTGCAGCCTCCCCGTGGTCACACCATCAAAATTCGGGCAGCTGGCTCCTAGTTATGACGGTTGCACTGTCCCCGGGGTGTGGGTGTGGGTGTCACGTGATCCCCTTCTGACCAGCAAACTCAAGGGGGAAGCCAGATTCCCTTAACAACCATGTGACTAATTTAAGAACTGGAGTGTTTCACTTAACAACGGGGCTGAGAAAAGACGCAAAATGGAGCAAAATTCACTTAACAAATGTTTCACTCAGCAACGGAAATTTTGGGCTCAATTGTGGGTGTACGCCGAGGACTACAGTACCTGTTAGGTGGGTAAAATGAGGACCCAGATTGTTGGGGGCAATATGCTGACTCTGTGAACCGCTTAGAGAGGGCTGGAAAGCACTATGAAGCAGTATATAAGTGCTAAGTGCTATTGCTATACAATTCCCTCTTTGCAAAAGTGCCCTGCTTCCTCAGAAAACCAGATGTTTGCAAGACCTCTGCAGGATGCAGAAGGAGGGGTGGGTAGGTGGGCAGGGGCCAGAATTGACCCCCAGGGACCCCCTGGTCCTAGGCTGCCCCCTTCCCGGCCACCTGTGATTCACTTACCAACCGTGGCAAGAGAGGTTGTAAAACCAGGCGCCATTCCCTTAACAACGGCTTCGCTTAGCGAAATTCTCCTCCCAATCGTGGCCGTAACCCAAGGACCACCTGTCCTTCGCACACAACCTTTCCCCCCACCCCAGTCTCCTGTGAATCTTTGCAGCCCCCTCCCCAAATGCGGCGTTTCCCCGAACCTTGTTACACAATTCCCTTGTTTGCAAAAGTGCCCTGCTTCCTCAGACAGCCAGATATAGAACGCAGAAGGAGAGGTGGGTGGGTGGGCAGGGGACAGAATTGACCCCCCCCCCTCCACCAGGGACCCCCGTTCGCCCCTCTGGCCGTTGGATGCCCAGTGTACGGCCCACCTGAGCTGGACTTTTGCACCTTGGATCGGCCCCTCCCTGCGCCCCTGCCTCGCCTCGCTGCCCGTCATCGAGATGGGTGAAGGACTTTGTTTACCACACAAGTCTTTTGTCGGCGCTAATAAAGGCCAATTTGGAGTGGTGGGCCGGGGTGGTGGTGGTGAGCTGGATCCGGTTCGAAAGCCCCCCCCCCCATCGCAGTTGCCCGGAGACGCAGATGAAGGGCTCGGATGCTAATTCCACACTTGAGACGGATGGAACAAACAAAGCGCCGGCAGCAGGAAAATTCAGTTTATTTTTCTGCATTTTCTCTCCCGTCTGATTTCGTGCCCTTTCACTTACCCGAAGTCGTGTGGTTTTTGCGGTGTGTGAAGGTCCTCCTTTTCAGGGAGGGAGAGCATCTGCTGCTTGTCCTCGACTTGTAACCACAATTTTCGTAGCCCGACATTTCCGTCGTTAAGCGAGACCGGTGGTTGAGGGAGTTTTGCTCCGTTTTACGACCTTTCCTTGCCGCCATTGGGAAGCGAATCGCTGCAGGTGTTAAGTGAGGAACACGGACATTAAATGAATCTAGTTTCCCCCATGGACTTTGCTGGTCAGAAGGTTGCAAAAGGGGGGGTCACGTGACTCCGGGACACTGCGACCGTCATAAATATGAGTCGGTTGACAAGCGTTTGAAATTTTGATCACGTTTCCCTGAGGATGTTGCAATGGCCGTAAGTGTGGAAAACGGTCATAAGTCACCTTTTTCAGTGCCGTTGTAGATTCGGACACTAAGTGAATGGTCGTAAGTCGAGGACTACCTGTACATGGGGGAGGGGACAGGTGTGTCCGGCAAGGAAAGGTCTCATTTCTCCACAAAGCATCCCAGGACAACTCTTGGCTTGCAACGAGGCCTAGTCCTCACTTAACAACCATTCATTTAGCGACCGGTCTAAGTTAGAACACCACCGAAACAAGTGACTTAGGATCATGTTTCACACTTAACGACCGTCGCAGCACGCCCAGAGCCACGGGATCAAAACTTGGGCGCTTATCAACTGGCATGGACTGACAACAGGTTTTGCCTTGTGTGATTTTCCCAGCCGGCTTCCGACAAGCAAAATCAAAGGGGGGAAGCCAGGTTCACTTAGCGACCAGCTGATTCACATAACAACCGCAGCGATCCGCTTAACAACCGTGGGGGGAAAAAAGTTGTAAAACTGGGCGCAGCTCACTGAACGAGCGCCTTGCTTAGCCATGGAAAGTCTGCCCTCGATTGTGGTCATAAGTTGAGGACTACCGGTATCTGAATCCTGAGTGCAGGTAGTCCTTGACTTACGACCACAATGGAGCCCAAAATTTCCGTTGCTCAGCGAGACAGTGGTTAAGGGAGCTTCTCCCCGTTTTACGACCTTCCTTGCCACCATTGTTAAGCGAATCGCTGCAGTCTTTAAGTCAGTCCCACGGTCGTTAAGTGAATCCGGCTTCCCCGCTAACTCTGCTTGTCGGAAGGTCGCAAAAGGGGATCACGTCACCCCAGGGGACGCTGCCACCGTCATAAATACGAGTCAGTTGCCAAGCATCTAAAGTTGGATCATGCTACAGTGGTACAGTCCAAAGTCACTTTTTCCACTGCCGTTGCCATTTCGAACGGTCACTAAGCAGACCGTCATAAGTCGAGGACTACCTGCCGATTGCAACATTTGGAAGCCACCAAAGGCTTGGTGGGTTGGACCATGCTGAGTTTTTTAGCTCCCTCAATGCTTTTGCTTGGAGCCTGAGGCTTTTTCGCCTCGGTGTTGTGACGGTGCCAACTCCCTCCGACCCCCTCGCACGGGTGCACACAAAGACACACAGACACACAGACACACAAACCCCCCTCCTCAAGCCCATCTCGCTCGTCGGTGCGCGTGACTAAGACAATATTTTCTCTCCCTCCTTCCGAAAGCATATGGGGAGCTGCGGGGAAGCATATGGGCCCTTTCAGGAAAACATATTGGGGCACGGACCAATTAGAAGGGATGCCAGTCTGCTTTGGAGGGTTTGGCTAGACCACCATGGCGACTCGGCTTCCTGCAAGACTCCCCAAGGTGCCAGGCGGGGAAGAAGGGAGCGCGCCGATGCGGCTTTCCGCGGAAGCCGAGGCTGCAATCCGCAGGCGCGTCGGGGAACGTTGGCGCACGGCTTTCCCTGGCAGTCCTGCCAGGGGGCCGGCGGGCACACGGGTGGGCACGTGGCTTTGCTTTGGCCGATTTGGTTTGCTTCTGGCCGGGTTGGCATGGAGCAGGAGAAGATCTGGCGGCTTTAGAGGGGGCCTTTAGCGGGATCCAGGCGCCAGGCTCAGAGGCCACCTGAGTTGCGAGGGAGCCGAGATGAGCCTGGCGGGGCGTGCAGGCTCCTTGGGCCAAGCATCGGAGGGGAAACTGAGTTACTTATTGACAGCATTTCGAGCTGCAGTTGTTGATGCTGTGGGGAGGGGAGGGGAGGGGAGGGGAGGGGGGTGAAGGAATGGAATGGAATGGAATGGAATGGAATGGAGTGGAGTGGAGTGGAGTGGAGTGGTGTGGAGTGGAGTGGAGTGGAGTGGAGTGGTGTGGAGTGAGGGGCTTCTATCATGGCGCTGGAATTTTTAAAATGTTGTAAGCCGCTCAGAATCAGCTATGTGTGAGTTGGATGGGTAGGTGGGGGGTAGGCAGGCAGGCAGGCAGGCAAAGGAGGGAGGGAGGGAGGGAGGGAGGAGAAAGAAAGGAGAGAGGGAGGAGAGAGAAACAAGAAAGGAGAAAGAAAGAAAGGAAGGAAAGAAGGAAGGTAGGAAGGAAGGAAGAAAAGAAAGGGAGAAAGAGAAAGAGAAGGAGATAAAGGAAAAGATAGGGAGAGAAGGGGAGAGAAAGAGAGAAAAAGAAAGAAAAGAAAAAGAAAGAAAGAAAGAGAAAGAAAGAAAGAAAGAAAGAAAAGAGAAAGAAAGAGGAAGGAAGGAAGAGAGAGAGAAAGCGAAAGAGAAGGAGATAAAGGAAAAGATAGGGAGAGAAGGGGAGAGAAAGAGAGAAAAAGAAAGAAAAGAAAAAGAAAGAAAGGAAGGAAGGAAAGAAAGTAAGAAAGAAAGAAAGAAAGAAAGAAAGAAAGAAAGACAGAAAGACAACCACCCATCTTCTAACCAGCTCTGGTCTGCTCCCAATCCAAAGTTAAAACAACCCATAAAATCAGATCAAAACAGATGAAAACATTAAAGCATTAAAAAACACAACAGAGTCAACTTCTCGTGTGCAATCAGCTGAGCTTATCCCAGCGCTTGGAAGAAAATCCTGGGCTTTAAGGCCTTACGGAGGGCTACAAGGGGGAAGGTCTTCTGTGGGGCAGGGGCTGCCACGGAAAAGACCCCCTTCCCAGCTCCCAGAAGATGGAAACATCTAGGGGAAGCGGCCAGGAGGTGCCCACCCCCATCTGACATGGTAGGACCAGCAGATGTCCTTGGGGTGGCCCTGCAGGTCGCTTGGCCCTGTGACATGTAGGGCTTTTACAGGCAATGACCAGCACCTGGATAGAGACTGGAAGTCGGCGCACTTCAGGTAACAGAGGGGTTCCATGGGCAAATTTAGGGAACCCCGTGGCTCTGTGCAGTCTGGACCAGTTGAAGTTTTTAGAGGGCCTTCAAGGGCAGCCCCATGTAGAGCACATAGCAGTAGTCCATACAGGAGGTGACCAGCGTAAGAGTGACCGTGAGGAAGACCTCAAGGTCCAGGAAGTGACACAATTGGTGCTCTGGAGAAACCTGCGCAAAGGCCCTTTGAGCCACAGCTGCCACACAGGTTTTGAGACCCACACAAGCGGGGAGTGCCACACAATCCAGATTTCTTGGAAAGGCAGTGGGTGGGTTGATGTGCTCCGTTAGCTCTTCCTTCCTTCCTTCCTTCCTTCCTTCCTTCCTTCCTTCCTTCCTTCCCATCTCCTCCCTCCCTTCCTTTCCACCTCTTTTCTTCTTGCTTCCCTCCCTCCCTCCTTTCCTTCCTCCCTTTCCATCTCCTCCCTCCCTCCTGCAAGGACCGGTCCTAAGTCACTGCCTTCAATTCTTAACTCTGAATGCTCACTCAACAAGTGGTCGTAAGTCGAGGACCACCTGCGTTGTAAACCGGAAACGTGCTGAAATCCTTACAAGAGGCTAAGAGAGAGCAGATCTGGTGGGGGGGGGGGA
>QLTV01000223.1:117865-128510 GCA_003457575.1 Thermophis baileyi
CCCCCCCCTCCTCCCCCCCCAGCTACAGGAAACACTGCCAGCCGCTTCCCTTCCGGGATGAAGCTTATCGACTAGACATTAAAGGGGGAGGGGGATTCAAATTGCATCAGTTTTGGATTAAGCAATTTGGGGAAAAGGAAGAAAGTCCATTCTGGAGCCAGGCTTTCTGGCACGGCCAGAAGGGGAAGGAGGGGGGGGGTGCCCCAGAAACACCCTCTAAAAATCTTGGCCGTTTCCCTCGGCGCTCGGCAGTAGCTTCTAACAGGTGCTCCTCGCCTTAGGACCACAATGAAGGCCACAATTTCTGTTGCTAAGCGAGACAGTTATGAACTGAGTTTTGCCCCGTTTTTCTTGCCACGGTTGTTAAGCGAATCACTGTGGTTGTTAAGTGGGTATCACCGTTGTTAAGTGAATCCGGCTTCTCCATGGACTTTGCTTGTTAAAAATGGTCACAAAAGGGGATCACGTGACCCCGGGACACTGCGACCGTCATAAATACGAGTCAGTGGCCAAGCGCCTGAATTTTGGTCACATCATGAGGAGGCTGCAAAGGTCGTACCTGTGAAAAACGGTCGTAAGTCACTTGTTTCAGTGCCGTAGTAACTTTGAACGGTCACTAAATAGCAATAGCAGTTAGACTTATATACCGCTTCACAGTGCTTTTACAGCCCTCTCTAAACGGTTCACAGAGTCAGCCTCTTGCCCCCAACAATCTGGGTCCTCATTTTACCCACCTCGGAAGGATGGAAGGCTGAGTCAACCTTGAGCCTGGTGAGATTTGAACCGCCGAACTGCAGCTAGCAGTCAGCTGAAGTAGCCTGCAGTGCTGCACTCTAACCACTGCGCCACCTCGGCTCTTAATGAACTGTTCTAAGTCGAGGACTGCCTGTAATTGAAGCTTCAACGTCCTCTTCTCCAAACCTCAAAATCTTATCCTCAATCTGTGGATCTGGGACCCCACAAAAAGGACCCCACATTTTTGGGGTCCTCACCTCAAATTTAATTATTTCCACAAGATCAGAGCTGGCCAAGAAGATTCCCTCTGAACTGGTAATAATTAAATTTTGATTTCCTGAGCAAATGAAAAGCAATGAAAGAACCTGGCAATGATTTTGTTGTCCATCATCATTTGAAATTTAGCATATGCATTTCTTTTTTTATTAATGTTTTTGTATCCCATCTTTATTATTTTTGCAAATAACTCAAGTACTATATATCCAACACACCTTCTGCCTCCTATTTTTCCCACAACAACAACAACCCTGTGAGGTGGGTTGGACTGAGGGAGAGTGATTGGTGCAAAGTCACCCAGTTGACTTTGGCGGGACTAGAACTCACCATCTCCTGGTGATTGGCCCAAAGTCACTAAGCTGGCTTTCATGGCTGAGGCGGGACTGGAACTCACCATCTCCTGGTGATTGGCCCAAAGTCACTAAGCTGGCTTTCATTACTAAGGCGAGACTAGAACTCACCGTCTCCTGGTGATTGGCCCAAAGTCACTAAGCTGGCTTTCATGGCTAAGGCGGGACTAGAACTCAGCCCAAAGTCACTAAGCTGGCTTTCATGGCTAAGGCGGGACTAGAACTCACCGTCTCCTGGTGATTGGCCCAAAGTCACTAAGCTGGCTTTCATGGCTAAGGTGGGACTAGAACTCACAAGCTCACGCTTTCTAGCCTACTGCCTTAACCACTAGACCAAATAAATAATAATGATCATTTTAGTTGCTTTGATATCAGATTCCCAATGGGTACAATTTTCTAATGAATAAACACACTGAGGCCCATCAAAATCCATGCAGTTTCTGTCATATTTCCTTGACCTAGGCTTCTGAAATGCTAGAAATTAAAAATTAAAGGACAAAAAAAAATCACTTAATTCATTATTTCTATCAACACTCCAAAAACGACAGATAGACTGGTGGAGATGCTGGAGGCTCACAGTTATTTTCCCCAAGGGGAGTCAGACCCAACCCTCAGTGGCCAGTGTTAAGGGGTTGCTGATATCCAATAATAATCAATTGTTTGCTACGAGATGGGCTGCAAATACATGGAATAAATAAATAATACATAAATGAAATGAATAAATAAATAAAATTGATCCCACGATCAACAATTGTCAGTTGTTACACTTTGCCAAAATTAGTGCTGTCCATTTCAGTTGTGTTAAAACGTCCATTTTTTACAAAAATCAAAGCAAATTGCAAGACTGGTATTCTGGCCGTTACACATTTCAATGCCTAATTTAAACATTTTGTAAAACAATAGATTAAAAAGTTGATTTCCAAACTGTTCCCGTAACATAAGGAATCGTTGAAATTTGAAGGTATCCCAGAATTGAAGCCGAACGAGTTAAAATCTCACACATCTTAAAGATGCCAAATTTTTTGGGGAAAAACTCCCACTGATTTAAAATAGTATTATTGGCAATTCGGGGAAGTCACGTGACTTTGTTGAGAAATAGGAACAAGTGGCAATTTCTAAGCAATGCACAAAAGTGACATTGACTGTAATTGGTGAAGCAATATTGGAAATATATTTTTTTCAATATTGCTTCACATATATATATATATATATATATATATGCCCCTCTCAACTGGCTTGCAATCACACAAACGCACACACACAAACACGTTCCTGCTCTACACAAGTTCAAGAAAACAGGAACTGCACCCATTTCAGGAAAGTATCTAAAATCTTGGAAAGTCTAAATAGAATTTCCCAGAACATTATAACAAGGAAATGGAGCCGGAATCTCTCAGTACGGATAGTCCTTGACTTATGACCACAGCCGAGCCCAAAATTTGCTAAGCATAACAGTTGTTAAGTGAATTTTGCTCCATTTTACGACCTTTCTTGCCACAGCTGTTAAGTGAATCACCCGGCCAGCTTTCATGCCTAAGGCGGGACTAGAACTCACCGTCTCCCAGTGATTGGCCCAAATTCATCCACTTGGCTTTTGTAGTTAAGACAGGACTAGAACTCACCGTCTCCAGGTGATCGGCCCAAAATCACCCAGCTGGCTTTCATGCCTAAGGCGGGACTAGAACTCACCGTCCCCTGGTGATTGGTCCAAAGTCATCCAGCCAGTGTAAGTTAGAACTAGAACTCACCATCTAGAACTCACCGTCCCCTGGTGATTGGTCCAAAGTCATCCAGCCAGTGTAAGTTAAAACTAGAACTCACCGTCTCCTGGTGATCGGTCCAAAATCACCCAGCTGGCTTTCATGCCTAAGGCGGGATTAGAACTCACCGTCCCCTGGTGATTGGTCCAAAGTCATCCAGCCAGTGTAAGTTAGAACTAGAACTCACCATCTCCTGGTGATCGGCCCAAAATCATTCAGCCGGCTTTCATGCCTAAGGTGGAATTAGAACTCACCGTCTCCTGGTTCCTTAACATTAAGCACTAGATCAAAGTGGCCGCATGCAGCTGTCACTGATTTAATTGTCTCATTTTTAGTGTCAAATGCCACTTTTCCTGCAGAGTGATTATAGAAGGGGGGGTAGAAATTAATAAAAGAAAAGATACAGGAGGTTTTGGGGCTAATCCTGGACCAATTGAGAGGGACTGGCCTCAAACCACCCCAGTGGCCTTCCTTGGCCCGGGGAGGACTTGAACCTGGGTCATCCCTCTCTCTGCAACCCCCTCCCCCCCTCCGGCCATAACAACTCCCCCACCCCACTGAATATGAACGTCCATACACTGTTGGAATCAGAACAAAACAGAACAGAATGACCAAAGTTGGAAGGGACCTTGAAGGTCTTCTAGTCCAACCCCCTGCTCAGGCAGGAGACCCTTTACTATTTCAGACAAATGGCTGTCCAATCTCTTCTTAAAAACCTCCAGTGATTGGAGCACCCATAACTTCTGGTGGCAAGCTGTTCCACTAGTTAATTGTCCACACTGTTAGGAAGTTTCTCCTTAATTCCAGGTTGCTTCTCTCCTTGATTAGTTTCCACCCGTTGCTTCTTCTCCTGCCTTCGGGTGCTTTGGAGAATAGATTTGACCTTATGCTTAACCTGCTTTAATCTGAATTACTTGGAATAACAGAGTTGGAAGGGACCTTGGTGGTCTTCTAGTCCAGCCCCCTGCTCAAGCAGGAGATCCTCTACCATTTCAGACAAATGGTTGTCCAATCTCTTCTTAAAAACTTCCAGTGATGAAGCACCCACAAGTTCTGACGCCATTCCACTGATTAATTGCTCTCACTGTCAGGAAATTTCTCCTTATTTCCAGGTTGAATTTCTCCTTGATCAGCTTCCATCCATTATTCCTTGTCTGGCCTTCAGGTGCTTTGGAGAATAGCTTGACCCCCTTCCTCTCTGGGGCAGCCCCTCAAATATTGGAAGACTTCTATCCTGTCTCCCCTGGTCCTTCTCTTCGCTAGACTAGCCATGCCCAGTTCTTGCAACCGTTCTTTATAGTTTTAGCCTCCATCCCCCTAACCATCCTGGTTGCTCTTCTCTGCACTCTTTCTAGAGTCTCAATATCTTTTTTATAGTGTGGTGACCAAAACTGGATGCAGGATTCCAAGTGTGGCCTTACCAAAGCATGATAGGAGGTGCTCGACTTACAACCGTTCACTTAGTGACCGTTCGATGTGACAACGGCACTGGAAAAAGTGACTTGGGACCCTTGCTCATACTTAGGACCGTTGCCACATCCCTGTGGCCACGTGATCAGCGTTCAGACGTGTGGCAACTGACTCGTATTTACGACGGTGGCAGCGTTCCCGGGGTCACGTGAACCCCTTTTGCGACCTCCTGACAAGCGAAGTCCAGGGGGTGGGTGGGGGTTGGGGGAAGCCGGATTCCCTTAACGACCGTGTGAGTCGTTTTTAACAACTGCAACGATTCACTTAGCAAGCAAGGCAGGAAAAGTCGCAAAATGGGACCAAACTCACTGAATGCGTTTCTCCCATAGCCACCTAAAATTCTGGGCTCCGTTCTGGTCGTACGTCCGAGGACTACCTGTCTAAAATGCGTTGCAAGATCTTCCCAAGCTGTGTTTTTTCTGAAAAGAGCATTCCCCCCCCACCCTCCACCCCCCCCGGAATGATTGCAAAAGCCGGCTACTGGTTTGCTCTTTACCCTGGCCTCCCCCTCCCCTTTTGTGCCGGCCTGTGTGTTTTCTAACCAGGGCTGCAATTAAAGGCCTGATTGCCATTGTCCGGCAGGCGAGTGGCATTCATCGCTTTCCCTGATGAGTCTTGTTCCTATGGAGACTGATTGCTGTCCCTCTCGTCTCCTCCTCTGGTGGGGGGCTCACCATGCTTTGCCCACTGCCCTCCGTGCAGCCGAAGGGCCACCCGGAAGCCCAGGTCCTTTGTCTGCAGAAGAGGAAAACAAAAGAAAGGGAAGGGGAAAAAAAAAGAGAAATCTCAAGGCAAATTAGAAAGTTCAGACCTTGACAGGATCTTCTGACCTTGATTGGCGTGGGGAGACATTGGCAGGATTGAGTGAATCACAAAATCTCCTTTTTTTGCAAAGAAAGGGAGGGAGGGAGGAAGAAAGGAAAGGAAAGGAAAGGAAAGGAAAGGAAAGGAAAGGAAAGGAAAGGAAAGGAAAGGAAAGGAAAGGAAAGGAAATAGGGAGGGAAAGAGGGGGGGAGGCAGTAAACGGAGGTTAGATGGGGAGGAGGGAGGGAGGGAGGAAGGAAAAAGGAAGGAAAAGAAAAAAGAGAGGGAGGAAGGATAGATGGGGAATAAAAGGAGGAAGGGGAAAGGAAGGCAAAGAAAAATGAAGGAAAGAAGGAAGGGAAGGAAAGGAAAGGAAATAGGGAGGCAGATGGGAGGCAGGAAAAGAGGGAGGGAGAATAGATGGGGAGGAAGGAGGGAGGGAGGGAGGAAGGAAAAGAGGAAGGAAGGATAGATGGGGAATAAAAGGAGGAAGGGGAAAGGAAGGAAAAGAAAAATGAAGGAAAGAAGGGAGGAAGGAAGGGAAGGAAAGGAAATAGGGAGGGAGGTGGGAGGCAGGAAAAGAAGGAGGGAGGATAGATGGGGAGGAAGGAGGGAGGGAGGGAGGAAGGAAAAGAAAAAGAGGAAGGAAGGGTAGATGGGTAATAAAAGGAGGAAGGGAAAAGGAAGGCAAAGAAAAATGAAGGAAGGAAAAAAGGAAGGAAAGACATGGGAATGAGATGGAAGGCAGGAGGGAGGAAGGAAGGAGATGGAAAAGCTGGGAGGGAGGGATGGAAGAAAGGAGGGAGAGGAAAGAAGGGAAGGAAGAAAGGAGTCCATTTTCAAGGTTGGAATATCGATTAATATTTACTTTCTATGCCACCCTCCCATCTCTCTGTCCGCGGTGACTCTTTTATCTTCAAGGCATGATGGAATCTCCTTCCAGGGCAGGGAAAGCTGGCTGCTGCTATTAACCCCTGAAGGCAGGGGAGGGGAGGGGAGGGGGACGGGGGGGGGGGGTCGAAAGAGAAAGTCTGATCGGAAGCAGGAGAGAAATATTTTAAATAAATCGGGGTTCCTGTAAATTGAGGCCCTGGGGCTGTGCTGAGAGGGAGGAGCGTGGCTTCCTCTTTGGTCTGATGGATGGAGAGCTTGAAAGGAAATGTAGTCTATATAGTTGACAACAGACTCTTGTAGGCACCAAGATGGAAGAAGCACAAAGTAATTCTGGGGGGGGGGAGGGGGGGGGGGGGGGGGGGGGGTGTCGAAAGAGAAAGTCTGATCGGAAGCAGGAGAGAAATATTTTAAATAAATCGGGGTTCCTGTAAATTGAGGCCCTGGGGCTGTGCTGAGAGGGAGGAGCGTGGCTTCCTCTTTGGTCTGATGGATGGAGAGCTTGAAAGGAAATGTAGTCTATATAGTTGACAACAGACTCTTGTAGGCACCAAGATGGAAGAAGCACAAAGTAATTCTCACAATGCAGGGCTAGCGAAGGCGCGTGAGTTGGCAGAGATGTCGAAATCGATTGTTTTGATTCAAAAATAATAATTTCTCTAGTTGTGTTTCTACTCGGAAACTCACTAAACGACTGTCTGGCTCAGCAACAGAAACGTTGGGCTCATTCTTGGTCGTAGGTCGAGGACTCCCTGTCCCAAAGACTCAACCAGACTCAACACTAAATCTTGCTGAGGTTAGGAGCCTAACAATCCTTAAAAAATATGTCTGGATTTCTTTTTTTCTCCCAAAAAAAAACCAACAACCCTGCAAAATGCTTGTACAAATTGTTAATTAAAGCTGGAGACACACCTGTACTTCTGGCTCTGTACTAGTCTGTATTTTTGGCCGGGGTGGGGTGGGGGGGAAGGATGGTTAAAATAAACTTTAATTCTAGAGACGGGGAAGAAGTGTGAGCAGAGTTTTTCATCGTGACCCTTCAGGCGCGGTAAAGATATATCCATGGCAACTGGGTTTCGGCGCTGAGAAATTGTCTGTTGCTAATATTACTAATTCATGCCGGAGAAAAACTCTTCTGCTCCTTGGCTTTCGAGGTGAGCTTGGCTGCCATCACTTCGCCTGCTCCTGCCTTCGTAACGAGCGATGCGGGGAGTCCTTGACTTACGACGGTTCGGTTAGTGACCGTGGGAAGTTGTTCACCCTTAATGAAAATGCAGCATCCCCATGGTCACGTAAGGAAAATTCGGAGGCATGGCAGCCGACTCATATTTATGACGGTTGCAGTGTCCCGGGGTCACGTGAGAGGAAGAAGAGGAAGAGGGAGAAGAAGAGGAGGAAGAGGAATAAGGAGAGGAAGAGGAAGAAAATAAGAGGAGAGGAAGAAGAGTAAGAGAAGGAAGAGGAATAAGGAGGAAGAGGAGGAAGAAGAGAAAAGAAGAGGAGGAAGAATAAGAAGAGGAAGAGGAAGGGAGAGGGAGAAGAAGAGGAAGAAAAGAAAGAAGAGGGAGGAAGAGGAAGAAGAGGAAGAGGAAGAAGGGAGAGGGAGACGAAGAGGAGGAGGAAAAGAAAGAAGAGGAAGAGAAGGAAGAGGAAGAAGAGGAAGAGGGAATAGAAGAGGAGTAAGGGAAAGAAGAGGAAGAGAAGGAAGAGGAAGGGAAAGAAGAGGAAGAGAAGAAAGAGGAATAAGAGGAGGAGGAAGAGAAAGGAAGAGAAGGAAGAGGAATAAAAAGAGGAAGAAGAAGAAGGATTTTCCAAGGAATTTCCCTGGTCTGATCCAAAGTTTCCCTTGCATGGCCACAGGTGTTTGGAGATGCTTCCAGGCTGCCGAAGAAGAGTAGAGCTTCGGGCCGTCCAGCGGACGGATGCCGAGAAGGAGCCACGGGCTGCAAAGAGCGTTGACCTTCCTGGGGGAGGCCGAGAAGAGCTAGCAGCCCCCTTTCCCAGCCCCACCCCGGGCTTTGCTACTGAGAGCTCTTCCATCCGGCCTGTTGCTTAGGGGGAAAAAACGGAGGAGGGAGCTTGACTTTGGAATGGCTTTGCATCATAATCACACATCCTGGAAATAATTTTTGTTCCATTTTCGGGGGGGGGGCAGAAGGAAGGTGGACCCGGAGAAGGGGCTCCCCCTACCTGCAGGACTGTCCCAAAGGGAGGAGGCAAGGTGGGACAGCAGAGGCCCGTTTTGGATACGGCTGGCCTATTGCTTCGAAATACGTCCCTGGAAGGAGCAAAGTACGTTGTCCGGCCTGGTAGTGGCCTTGAGGACTAGAAACTTGCCTTTCTTCCACTGCCGAGCAGGCCATCTCGGGTAAGAAAGGGTTTTGAGGGTGGCTGATTTGACCACAAAGAAAAGTTGGAGAAAACTTTTTAGTGGAGGCTGTTGAAATAAATGCATGGCAAGTAAAACGGAAGAGATTTTTCAATCGTTCCTGGGACTGATGAAAAGCTGGGGCCTGGATTGTTTGAAAAGGGACGCTATACGGAGCAGTTTTTCTCCACCTAGGTGGCTTGGAGATGCCCGGACTACAACCCCCAGAATTCCCCAGCCAGCCATAGGAATTCTGGGAGTAGAGGTCCACATATCTTCAAGTTGCCAAGGTTGAAAAACACTGAAACATATGGTTGGATGTCAAAAATGAATTGGGAAGTTTCAGTTAATACTAGAACACAAAAAACTTCCTTCCTTCCTTCCTTCCTTCCTTCCTTCCTTCCTTCCTTCCTTCCTTCCTTCCTTCCTTCCTTCCTTCCTTCCTTCCTTCCTTCCTTCCTTCCTTCTCTGACTTCAGCTACTTTTCCTTCCTTTCTTTCCTTCTTTTCCTCCCTTCTCTGACTTTCCTTCCTTCCTCCTTCCTCCTTTCTTCCTTTCTTTATTTTCCTCCCCTCCCTCCCTTCTCTGACTTCAGCTTCCCTTCCCTTCCCTTTCCCTCCCCTTCCCTTCCCTTCCTTTTCCTTTCTTTTCCTTTCCTGTCTCCTTTCCTGTCCCTTCCCTTCCCTTCCCCTCCCACTTCCCACTTCCCACTTCCCACTTCCCACTTCCCACTTCCCACTTCCCTTCCCTTCCTTCTCTGACTTCAGCTTCTCTTCCTTCCTTCCTTCCTTCCTTCCTTCCTTCCTTCCTTCCTTCCTTCCTTCCTTCCTTCCTTCCTTCTTTCCCTTCTTTTCCTCCCTCCTTCCCATTTCCTGGGCTCACCCTTCCAGAGGGATCTGGGATCCCTTGGACCTCCTGATCCCTGGGCCAGCCAAAGGGATCACCGCTCCCCTCCCTCCTTCCTTTCCCCTTTGGAGCCCCATCTGGGCATCTCTGGCCGGACCGGCCTGTGCAACCGGAGGAGGAGGAGGAGGAGGCGGCACATGGCCAAGGCATCGGTGAGAATCACCCTCGGTGTGACGGAGCCCTCCGAACCTCGGCCCGGGCGGTGACTCCGCGTGGACCAGGGAAGGGGAGCCAAACTCCCCGCGGCTGCCCACACCGGGCTGGGCACGTGAGACACTCAGGCTGCACCACGCCAGCCTCTGGTGTGGCTGAATGGCAGAGGAACATGACGCTCTGTGAGCGATGCTTTTGTGATTCACGGTCTGGAACAGCGGGGGCCTAATATTCACCGCCCCCCCTTGAACTCATGGGGCCCTCAACCAACCTGAAATCACCAAGGCGACTAATGCCACTCCGGGCTGGCGGGCGCATCATCGGTTGGCCAATGCTGGCATCGTCTCTCGCAGACGGAAAGCAGGGAGGGGAGGGCGGCGTCTTTTCATCCGATTCCTCCCAAAGGGGCTGATTTCCTATTGATTTCTGCTTTGAAATGGCCTCCTTTCGCTTCAAAGGGAAGCTTTTTTTGCTGGGGGGGGGGGAATAAAGACCACTTTGCCAGCCATTGTCTGCATTAGGTCCCCCCCCCCTCTGCGCACACAGCAGCCCCAGGGGACCAAGCAGAGTTCAGGATCAATGATATGATACGTATCAGTTCTCCTATATTAATATTCCTCCTCCTCCCTCCCTCCCTCCTCTTCCTTCCTTCCTTCCTCCTTTCTTCCCTCCCTTCCTCTCATTACCATCTCCTTCCTTCCTCCCTCCTCTTCCTTCCTTCCTCCCTCCCTCCCTCCTTTCTTCCCTCCCTCCCTCTCATTACCATCTCCTTCCTCCCTCCCTCCTCTTCCTTCCTTCCTCCCTCCCTCCCTCCTTCCTTTCTTCCCTCCCTCCCTCTCATTACCATCTCCTCCCTCCCTCCTTCCCTCCCTCCCTCCCTTTTTCCCTCCCTCCCTCCCTCCCCCCCCTCCCTCCTTCCCCCCCCCCCACCC
>QLTV01000223.1:139925-150116 GCA_003457575.1 Thermophis baileyi
GGCTGCTGCTGCACAAAAAGATCAAGAAACTGACAAACTCCATGAAAGGAAGGCTTATGACTATTATTGAAAAGAAGGGTGACTATATTGATCACTGATTTTTTTTTAAACTGTCAGAATTGTTTATTTGTAAATTTTGAGTTGTTTATTATTCTCACTTTAACAGATGAAAATAAATGAGTGAGATGGGAAAATTTTCATTTTTCATTCAGTTGCATAATAATTCTGCACACTAATAGTTGCCCAATAATTGTGCACACATAGATATTCCCCTAAGAAAGCCATAACCTCACTTTTACTTTCTTAAATAGTCAGGTTTGAGGTTTATTAACATTTTGGATTGACCTAGAGCACAGTAGTTGTTCATTAATTTTCAGTAGTTGTTTATTAATTTTAATAAAATTAATCCTCCAAAATACAGCTTGCCTAATAATTGTGCACACAGTGTATGAGCCAGCCGTGTGTGGCAGCAGCCAAAAAAGCCAATGCAATCCTAAATTGCATTAACAGAGTGATACAATCAAGATCAAGGGAGGTACTAATACCACTCTATAAAGCCTTAGTAAGGCCACACCGAGAGTACTGCATCCAGTTTTGGTCACCACACTATAAAAAAGAGGTTGAGACTCTAGAAAAAGCGCAGAGAAGAGCAACCAGGATGATGAGGGGACTGGAGGCTAAAACATGATGAACGGTTGCAGGAAGTGAAGAGAAGGACCAGGGGAGACAGGATAGCAGTCTTGCCATAGAGAGGCTGCCATAGAGAGGAGGGGGGTCAAGCTATTTTCCAAGGCACCCGAAGGCCAGACAAGGAATAACGGATGGAAACTGATCCAGGAGAGATTCAACCTGGAAATAAGGAGAAATTTCCTGACAGAACAATCAACCGATGGAACTAGAAGTTGCCTTCGGAAGTTGTGGGAGCTTCATCCCTGGAAGCTTTCAAGGGGAGACTGGACTGCCATCTGTCAGAAACGGTGTAGAGTCTGCTTGGGCGGGGGGTTGGACTAGATGACCTACAAGGTCCCTTCCAACTCTGTTAATCTGTATCTGTGTGGGATTTAGGTTGCGTGCGTGAAATCACCCCCCACCATCACCAAAACCGTCGAAGCTGCTGTCCCCACCAGTCCACCAAACCCAAACAGTTGCAGACCCCTGCTTTAACTGTCCAGCACACTCCCTTCGGGCTAGGGAATTCTGGGAACTCAATAGCACTATAGCAATAGCACTTAGACTTATATACCGCTTCATAGTGCTTTACAGCCCTCTCTAAGCGGTTTACAGAGTCAGCATATTGCCCTCAACAATCTGGGTCCTCATTTTACCCACCTCAGAAGGATGGAAGGCTGAGTCAACCTTGAGCCTGGTGAGATTCGATCTGCCAAACTGCTGGCAGCCGGTGATCAGCAGAAGTAGCCTGCAGTACTGCACTCTAACCACTGCGCCACCGCTGCTCAGTACACATAAAGACCACGAAGTTTCCAGGTTTGGAGATGCTTGCTGTAGTGAAATAAGGACCAACCTCTCTTGAGGTCCTATTCCAACAGTCAAGTTTTTGGCTTGGACAGTTTTTATGATTCTGAGTAACGTCCTAAGATTTTCGGGTTTAAAGGAAAGGCTATTACTTCCCTGAACAACCTTGCTGATCTGCTAATTTCTGGAAACTAGAAGTAAATATTTGGTGCCCTTTTTCACCTCTGCGCATTCTTGGCAAAGTTGCAAGAGGTTCTCAGTCCAGTTTAGCGGGCGGGCGAAATTGCTACAATCCAGTATTGAATCAGAATCAAAATAGAGCTGGAAGGGACCTTGGAGGTCCTCTAGTCCAACCTCCTACTCAAGCAGGAGACTCTCTATCATTTCAGACAGGTGGCTGTAGTGCTTTCTTGAAAACCTCCACTGATGGAGCACCCACAACTTCTGGTGGCAAGCTGTTCCACTGGTTAATTGTTCTCACTGCTAGGAAATTTCTCCATAGTTCCAGGTTGTTTCTCTCCTTAATTAGTTTCCATCCATTGTTTCTTGTCTTGCCTTCTGGTGCTTTGGAAAATAAGTTGACCCCCCTCTTCTTTGTGGCAGCCCCTCAAGTACTGGAACTAGCCAAACCCAAATCCTGCAGTCGTTCTTCATCTCTTTTAGTCTCCAGGCCTTTAACCATCTTAGTTGCTCTTCTTTGCACTTTTTCCAAAGTCTCAACATCTTTTTTCTAATGTGGTGACCAATGTAGTTTGTAATGTAGTTTGTCAACTTTTAATTAAAACGTTAATTAAAATTAACATTTAATTAAAAATTAATTACAAAATTAAGTAACGTAGTTTGTCAACATTTTCTTCCTGCTGCCTCTTGTATTATTATTTTTCTGGGGCTTTGACTGTTTGATTTCATTGATCGATCAGGAAAGATTTATCCATTGGCTTCGGCTTCCTGGCAGCATTGAAAACGATGAGGGGTCGGCTACCATTTTTTCCCCAACCGACGCATTTAGTTGAAGCTTTCAAAATCATTGTTCTCCTCCTGCAGCGACTATATTAAAGAATTACTGGCTTAAGGAGAAGAAACCGAGATTCATTTGCTCTCTCTTGAGATGTGAGAGGTTATAACAGATCCTGGCTTACCTGCTGAGCGAAGGAAGGAAGGCAGAAAGGAAGGAAGGAAGGAAGGAAGGAGAGGAACATTTCTCATAATTGCCAACTGGTAGCGGTTGGGGTCTCAAGCAGAGAAAGAATTTGCAGATTTGGGGTGATTTTGCAAGTGCGAAAAGTCAAATCTCCCCCCTGCTGTTCCTTTCTTCCTTGTTCCTTTATTTTATTTTATTTTATTTCTTTCTGCCATTAATGGGGTCCTAAAATGTTGGGCAGGGACCCATCGCTCAGGCATAGAAAAGTTTGAGCAATTTGTTGGGCCTTGGTGAGCAAGTTTGGAAAAAGGGCTTTATCAAGAAACAGAGCAGGGGCCTTTAGAAAGAGTGCAGAGAAGAAGCACAGGGATGGTCAGCAGCCTGGAGGCTAAACTGTATGATGAATGTCCCAAAGGTGCTTTTTTTTTTCAAGAGGCAACTGGACTTTCTGGTTTTTCTTTTGAAGACGTTTTGCTTCTCATCCAAGAAGCTTCTCCAGCTCTGAGTGGATGATGGGGAAGGGAAGGATTTATACTCCTTGCAGACAGCTGGTCATTTGCATCCTTTTTAGAGATTCATTGAGGCCACTTGGAGGTTTCTCTGTGTCCTCAGGGTCACCTGAGTGGTGCAAATGGGGGTGGAGCCTCACCGACATCATCTATCTCCACTCTACAACACAGTCCTTTCTGCAGTTCCCAGAAGGCTCCACACCCATTTGCACCACTCAGGTGACCCTGAGGACACAGGTAAACCTCCCAGGTGCTTCAAGGACCCTCTAAAATGACCAGCTGTCTGCAAGGAATATCAATCCTTCCATTCCCCACCATCCAGTCAGAGCTGAGGAAGCGTCTTGGATGAGAAGCGAAACGTCTTCAAAGAAAAATGTAAAAAGGATGTTGAGACTCTAGAAAGAGGGCAGAGAAGAGCAACCAAGAGGATTAGGGGACTGGAGGGTAAAACGTATGAAGAACGGTTGCAGGAACTGGGTATGTCTACTTTGATGAAAAGAAGGACTAGGGGAGACATGATAGCAGTCTTCCGATATCTCAGGGGCTGCCCCAAAGAAGAGGGAGTCAAGCTATTCTCCAAAGCCCCTGAGGGTAGAACAAGAAGCAATGGGTGGAAACGAATCAAGGAGAGAAGCAACTTAGAACTAAGGAGAAATTTCCAGATAGGGAGAACAATTAAACAGTGGAACAACTTGCCTCCAGAAGTTGTGAATGCTCCAACATTGGACGTTTTTAAGAAGAAATTGGACAACATTTGACTGGAATGGGTTAGGGTCTCCTGCCTAAGCAGGGGGGTGGACTAGAAGACCTCCAAGGTCCCGTCCAACTCTGTTATTCTGTGATTCTCTGCTTTCGTCCCAGCATTTAAAAAAAAATCCCCAGCTTTTGCTGCCTTTGTTACATCCATTGCTTCACCTTTGGGACAACCATGGCCTGGATGACGGAGAATCTCCAGAGACATTTAGCTGTATGATGAATGGTTGAGGGAACTGGTAACGTCTAACGAAGAGAAGGCTAGGGGTGACATGACAGCTGTCACGATTGCTCACACTTTGGGAGATAGGCTTAAGATTGTCAGAGGGATCTTGAACGACTTGAATACTGGTTAATGGTTAGAGTGCAGCATTGCGGGCTAACTCTGCATCCCCAGTGCCAGCAGTTCGATCCTGACCGGCTCAAGGTTGACTCCGCCTTCCGTCCTTCCGAGGTCGGTAAAATGAGGACCCAGATTGTTGGGGGCAAGAGGCTGATTTTGTAAACTGGCTGTAAAGCACTATAGGGCAGTACAGGACAGGGCTTACTTTAGTTCATTTAGTGACCGTTCAAAGTTACAACGCCACTGAAAAAAGTGACTTAGGACCGTTTTTCATACTTACGACCGTTGCAGCATCTCCATGGTCAGGTGATCAAAATTCAGAGGCTTGGCAACTGACTCATATTTATGACGGTCGCAGTGTCTTGGGGTCCCGTGATCCCTTTTTGCAACCTTCGGACAAGCGAAGTCAACGGGGAAGCCTGATTCACTTAACAACCGTGTTGCTAACTGAACAACTGCAGTGGTTCACTTAACAACTGTGGCAAGGAAGGTCGTAAAATGGGACAAAGCTCACTTAACAACTGGCTTGCTTAGCAACAGAAATTTTGGGCTCCATTGTGGTTGTAAGTCGAGGACTACCAGTATATGAGTCAGGATGTGCTGCTAATCCTGAAACTGGGTTGATTCCCGATGTAGGGCCGTAAAATGGGGCCAAACTCACTTAGCAACTGTCTCGCTTAGCAACAGAAATGTTGGGCTCAATTGTCGTAATTCGAGACCTCCCTGTGCTTCTTCGATAGTTGTTTTTTCTGTTATTCTGTTATTCTTCAGCACAGCCAGTCCTCGACTTACGACCACAATTGAGCCCAACATTTCTGTTGTTAAGAGAGAGATTTGTTAAGTGAGTTTGGCCCCATTTTACGAGCTTTCCTGCCACCGTTGTTAAGTGAATCACTGCGGTTGTTAAGTGAATCTGACTTCCCCTTTGACTTGACTCGCCAGAAGGTCACAAAAGGGGATCACGTGCCCCCAAGAAACTCGGCCGTCATAAATGCAAGTCATTTAGGCCTCTCTCCACACTCCCTTCCCGAAATTTCAATTTTGGGGTGAGCCAGGCCACCGATAATAATTTCAACCATATTAGAACATATAGACAGGTAATCCTTGACTTACGACCACAGTTAAGCCCAAAATTTCTGTTGCTAAGGGAGATGTTTGTTCAGTGAGTTTTTCCCCATTTTATGACCTTTCCTGCCGCGGTTGTTAAGTGAATCACTGCAGTTGATAAGTTAATAGCCTGGTCGTTAAGTGAATCCAGCTTCCGCGTCGACTTTGCTCATCAGAAGGTCGCAAAAGGGGATCACGTGGCCCCGGGACACGTCATAAATACGAGTCAGTTGCCAAGTGTCTGAATTTTGATCCCCTGACCACGGGGTTGCTGCAGGGGACGTAAGTGCGAAAAATGGCCACGAGTCACATTTTTCGGTGCCGTTGAAACTTTGAACCGTCGCTAGACGGACTGTTGTAAGTCGAGGACTGCCTGCGCTCCATGAAAAGTGGGGTCTCCATAGCCAAAACACCCAGCAACGTTAATAACATGGTAGTTTTCTCCTTTGCAATTCAGGGAAGAAATTGAGCCTAGCATTATTTGCGTGGCAGGAATTTTTGGCTGGTGGGGGGCATGAAGGGGCAGCAGGCGTGTCATTGCAGTGGGAGCGATGCACAAAAGCACAACGTTTCTCCTTTTTGGCAACTCTGCAACTGGAGCCGCTGCCGGGAATTGGTTAGCAAACAAACAAAGAATGAAAACCATTCCGGGCATTTGCAAAAAAACACAGTTTGCTTGGCAAGAGTTCAACGTGACTGTTGATGTTGGTTTGTCGATCCTGCAAACCTTCTTCTGTTTGAGGAGTCTGCCATTCAGAATAAACAGAATCAGAATAACAGAATAAGAGAGCTGGAAGGGACTTTGGAGGTCTTCTAGTCCAACCCCCTGCTCAAGCAGGAGACCCTAGACCAGCGGTTCTCAACCTGTGGGTCGCGACCCCTTTGGGGGTCGAACGACCCTTTCACAGGGGTCGCCTAAGCGTGCGGTAGCCCACCATCTTGGTGCCACGCCCCCTTTGTCACCTCATCGCGCGCGGGGGTCACAGCGGCGGGGCGGGGGTCGCGGCATTAGGAAGGTTGAGAACCACTGCCCTAGACCATTTCAGACAAGTGGCTCTCTCTTCTTTAAAAACTTTTTTAAGGAGAGAGGGAGGAAGGAAGGAAAGAAGGAAGGAAAGTAGGAAAGAAGGAATAACAGAGTTAGAAGGGACCTTGGAGGTCTTCTAGTCCGACCCTCTGCTCAAGCAGGAGACCCTACCATTGCAGACAGGTGGCTGCCCAGTCTCTTCTTAAAAACCTCCAGTGATGAAGCACCCACAACTTCTGGTGGCAAGCTGTTCCACTGGTTAATTATTCTCACTGTTAGGAAGTTTCTCCTTAATTCCAGGTTGCTTCTCTCCTTGATTAGTTTCCATCTGTTGCTTCTTCTCCTGCCTTCTGGTGCTTTGGAGAATAGCTTGACCCCCTCCTCTCTGTGGCAGCCCCTCAAATATTGGAACAGTGCTCTCATGTCTCCCCTGGTCCTTCTCTTCACTAGACTAGCCAGGCCCAGTTCCTGCAACGGTTCATGGTATGTTTTAGCCTCCAGTCCCCTAATCCTCTTCGTTGCTCTTCTCTGCACTCTGGAGTCTCAACATCTTGGTGCAAACTCTTAATTCATGCTGTAGCTGGGTGTCAGCTGGTGGTGGGAGAATGCAGCCACTGGTGTTGAAAAACTGCTGCTTTACACTAAACCTAGATCACCAGTTTACAGGGAGTTCTTGATCTACAACAGTTCTGGAACGTGGTTTTATTAGAGCAAAATTGATGAAGGCGTTAGGAAAGAATTCCAATCGATTTGCTGTGTATGAAACCCGAGCTATATTTAGAGCAAACTCCAGGCTGAATTTTCACCCCTCTTTCCCTCCCGACGGGATGCAACAGGCTAGACGCTACCCTGGTTTGCCAGGATGTGCCGTTTCTATCAATACAGGTAGTCCTCGATTTACAACAGTTCATTTAGTGACTGTTGGAAGTTACAACGGCACTGAAAAAAATGGACCGTTTTTCACACTTACGACCGTTCCAGCATCCCCGTGGTGACGGGATGAAAATTGGGATGCTTGGCACAACTCGTATTTACGACGGTCGCAGTAATCCACTTTGCCAACCTTCCAACAAGCAAAGTCAGATCCAGTCTGAATATCTGGCTGACTGAGCATCAAACCGTAATAATAAGGAAAAAAGGAAGTCAGTTGCCATGCCAACCTTGATCGGAGCTCTCGAAGCAATACCTAAAGGGCTTCTTTGATATCTGGAAATATTAAATTTATTAGAACCAAACACTCTAATTTTAGAAAAATCAATACCCTGCTTAGAATTGCTTATATTCCTCGATAATCCCTTAAATAATTCTACGGTCCTTTTTTAGGAATTTGCATTATGAAGTTTTCGCCCCTTTCAGACGGCAACTCCAACAGTAGATTGCAGGTAGTCCTCGAGTTACGACCACTATTGTACAGGTAGTCCTCGAGTTACGACCACCGTTGAGCCCAACGTTTCTGTTGCTAAGGGAGACAGTTGTTAAGTGAGTTTTGCCCCATTTCACAACCTTTCTTGCCACTGTTGTTAAGTGAATCACTGCAGTTGTTAAGTTAGTAACACGGTTGTTAAGCGAATCCGGCTTCCCCATTGAATTGCTTGTCAGACGGTTGCAAAAGTGGATCATGTGACCCCGGGACATTGCAACCGTCATAAGTACATGCCAGTTGCCAAGCCTTTGAATTTGGATCATGTGACCAGGGGGATGCTGCAGCGGTCGTAAGTGCGAAAAAAGGTCCTAAGTCACTTTTTTTCCGTGCCGTTGTAACTTCGAACGGTCATTAAACGAACTGTTGTCAGTCCAGGACTTCTTGTATTAAGTTTCCACCCCGCTTAGGCTGCAAATTCCAACTGGAGATTGCTCACAGATAATATAAGGCCGTGATGGCGAACCTATGGCACGCGTGCCACAGGTGGCACGCAGAGCCATATCTGCCGGCACGTGAGCCGTTGCCCTAGCTCAGCTCCAGCGCACATGTGCGTGCCGGCCAGCTGATTTTTGGCTCACGCGGAGGTTCTGGGAGGGTGTTTTCGCCCTCCCCAGGCTCCAAGAAAGCCTCTGGAGCCTGGGGAGGGCGAAAAACGGGCCTACTGGGCCCACCGGAAGTCAGGAAACGGGGCAGCGGGGGAGAGGGGGGCCGTGCACGCATTCGTGTGGGGCGGGGCAGCATGGGGGTTGTGCATGCATGTGCAGGGGGGCGGGGCGCATGGGTGGGCATTGAATTATGGGTGTGGGCATGCGTGCGTGCGCTGTCTCGTGCGCACGCTTTCGGCACCCAAGGAAAAAAAGGTTTGCCATCACTGATATAAGGTATTAAACGTATATCACACCTGACTCTCAACAACTCCAGGCAGCTCCCTGCAATCCAACAAAGACGCAACAATAAAAGCGACAACACAACAAAAGCTAAAGCTATAATACGACGGTTGATTGAATTGAACTGAACTTAATCCTTCATTTGGCCAAGTGTGAATAGACCCCCAAGAAATTTGTCTCTGGTGCGCGATGCTCTCAGTGTACGTACATGCAAAGCAAAAGAATAACGTTGCAATAATTGAAAAACAGAACAATAACGGAATAGAGATAATATGTACGTTAGCAAGGATGAGATTTGAATTCGGAGCTTGTGAGCATCTTGAGTCAGGATCCACTTCACACCTCTTGCAAATAGACAACAACCCAGCTTTTGAGATAGTTGCAGGGACCTGTGGCGCATACAACACAGCTGCCATTTGGGGTCCGCTGTGCATGTGCGCCGCAAATTATATTCCTAACCGCGAGTATTTGGGGGGGGGGGGAGAGAGGGGGATTAAATAAAATCGTGCCACGCACACCAGCCTGCTCTGGTCCCTGCACGCATTACCTTTTGGGTTGTAAATTAAGCATTGTCTTTGCGACTTCAATGCTTGTTTATTTTTTATTTTTTTCCTTCTGCATTCCCGGGAAGGGATGCGGCAGTCAAGCGTCTCCGTGCATGAATTCCACCCAGGAATATTGGATTTGCATTCCCGTCGGTTGGGAGAAAAATCTCAGCGAGCGATGCAGGGAAGGGATGGCTGATTTATCCCGTTTTTTTCTGTTTGCATTCCCCCCCCCCCTGTCTGCATCCCTTCGTGCAGAAGGCACGGTTCTTTTATTTGGGGAGGGGGGAGGATGGGGAAACAAAAAATCTTTATTAAGGGGGTTGTATCCGTGGCAGGGAAGGATCAGGTTCCCTTGGCAACCTTGCAGACGGATCCTGGCCACCGATGTTGTGATGTTGTCGTACCTTTTGTTTTGGGTCTGATGAAATTTAGCCGGCCCGTGACGTTGGTCCTTGATGCGGGGAAGCTGACGTGGGGTCCCTGGGGAGCTTTGTGTGTTGACTCACAAAGTTCAGCAGTCCTGTGTTGTGTCGTTGACACAGGGAGGGAGGGTGAAATGAGCTGTAGCAGTGGTGCAACAGGTGCAGGGCACGGGGGGTGGGGTGAGGAGATGTTGATTATTATTTATTTATCTGGATCCCACCTTTATTTAACTAATAAAGGTGGGATACAGATAATATTTGCCTTTGAGCTGCAAATAACTCAAGGCAGCGGACTTATCGAATGCATGTGCCTCCTCCTATTTTTTCCCCACAGCAACAACCCTGTGAGGTTGGTTGGGCTGAGACAGAAAGAGACTGACCCAAAAGTCACCCAGCCGGCTTTCATGCCTAAGGCGGGACTAGAACTCACCGTCTCCTGGTTTTTATTTTTTAATTGTGATTAAAAGTGATTTAATTGTGATAAAAAAGTGATTGGGCCAAAGTCACCTAGTTGGCTTCCATCCCTAAGGGGGGGGGGACTAAAACCCACCCTCCCCT
>QLTV01000223.1:158602-181531 GCA_003457575.1 Thermophis baileyi
GGCTGACATAGGGCAACGCCTCGCGTGCCCTCAGATATGGCTCCGCCTGCCACCTGTGGCACGCGTGCCATAGGTTCGCCATCACGGGCCTAGGCCATCTTTATGTAGGGCAACAATTCTTTTTTTCAGATCCTCAGAGAATTCATTACCATGAGGTGCCATGTTGAACTTCCAGTGCCCAGTATGAGAGAGAGAGAGCGATAACACCAAATTTAACACACCTGCTCCCCTTACTTAGGGGTGTACTCACTTTTGTTGCCAGCAGTTTAGACATTAATGGCTGTGTGTTGCGTTATTTTGAGGGGACAGCACATTTACACTGTTATACAAGCTGTATACTCACTACTTTACATTGTAGCCAAGTGTCATTTCTTCAGTGTTGTCACATGAAAAGATATACTTCAATATTTACAAAATGTGAGGGGGTGCACTCACTTCTGTGACATACTGTATAATAGGATAGGATAGGATATTTAGATATATTTTCTTTTGAGGACGGGCATCAGAATTTCATTTTTTAAATTGTGCCAGTGTGTTCACAGAAAAAAGTGACATTAAAGATTATCCTATCCCATCCCATCCTATCCTCTCCTCTCCACTCCTCTCCTCCCCTACATCCTACATCCTCTCCTATCCTATCGCCTATCCTATATCCCATCCTATCCCATCCCATCCTATCCTATCCCATCCTATCCTAATCTTATTGTCAACTCGCAAAGCATCCCTGGCCTGCTCTCGAGTTGCCATAGGCAAGGGGGATGGGAAAACGAACTTGCAGCTACGGGGAAGCAGCACGGCAGCCAAAAACAAAAGCACATTCCAGACATATCTCCGTCAAGGCTGTCTCCCGGGGTTACCCACAGTGGCCGGAGGGGAGTGATCTGTACCACCCGCGAAATTGCTTCGATGACACACCCTGGGGGGAGGGGGGAAACGGGGTCAAGCCTGGGCCGTAAATTACGTGGAGTCAGAATTGCCTTCACTTGGATCGTGGGGACATGAAGCTCCTAATAAACAACTGGATTTCTTTGGAAGCTTGGCTCGAGGCTCCTGATTTAATTAGGGCATCCATCGGAACCCTGACACTTATCTTGTATCTTATCTGACCTCATCTGATCTTATATCATCTTCTCTTCTCTTCTCTTCTCTTCTCTTCTCTTCTCTTCTCTTCTCTTCTCTTCTCTTCACCTATCCTATATCTTATCTTTTATCTTATATCATCTCTTATCGTTTATCTTATCTTATATCTTCTCCTCTCCTCCCCTCCCCTCCTGTATCTTATATCTACCTTATCTCTTATCTCTTATTTTTTTATCTCATCTCACCTCAGCTTATCATCTATTGCAACAGCCGATACTTTTATTTCTGTCCGTGGTAGTCCAATTTCCCAAACCATCCCGAGGTCCCTTGTTAGAGGAAACTTTTGTGATTCCCCCCCCTTCCCCAAAATCTGAATCGCGCCTACATCCAAAGCAAACAGAGGAAGAATAGACCGGTTGCATCTAAGCCGTCTGGTTTTGTCGTCTGAATTCTCGACCTCACATTGTTGCTGTGTTGTGTAAGATCCACCCATGAAAAGAATTATTTGAGCTGCTTGAGAAAAATAAATCCAGCATCATTTTGATCAGGCCTTTTGAGAAAGACAAAATAAAATTCTCCACCGACTCCCCAAAATTGTTAAGCGACCTCTCCGGAAAACTTTTCTATTCTATTCTTTTAAACAAGCAAACTCGGTTCTTTGTCTGCATCACAAACCTTGTTTCCTCCGGTAGAACAAGCTGTATGTGTGGGAAGGAGAGAAAACTTTGAATTAAGAATCTACATGCCTCGCGGGCACCTCAGAGATCAACTTGACCAACCCGCAAACTCCTAAGAACACCCGCACGCTTAGAATATTTCATTCCAGCTTCAATTATCAACGAAATACGAAATAACGCACACTCAGAACCTGCTGAGGGAAATTGTATCAATTACATCTGCAGGAGGGCAGTTGTTAAGTGAATTTTGTCCCGTTTTATGACCTTTCTAGCCACAGTTGTTAAGGGAATCAGTGCAGTTGGTAAGGTAGTGGCATGTTGACGTGTTAAGTGAATCTAGCGTCCCCATTGACTTTGCTTGTCAGAAAAGGAGGAGGAAGAGGAAGAGGAGGAGGAGAGGAGGAGGAGATCCTTGGGGCTCTCTGAACTTGATGGTTTTCTTGCAGATAATTCATTATCCAAGTAGGTGACATCATCAGTGATAGAAGGGAGTAATATTTGTGTGAGGGGGAGGAGGGGAGGAGGAGGAAGAAGAAGAGAAGGAAGAAGGAAGAAGAAGAAGAAAGAAGAAGAAGAAGAAGAAGAAGATGATAATTATGTCATTCTTGAATGTGTGGTCTCCAGGGGAGGACAAACAGAGAAGTTTGTCCCATTTCTGGGACTTCAGAAGAGCAGATTTTGACAAACTCCATAGTCCTATCCAGCCGTTTCCAAAACTAAAGAGAAGTGTTCATGAGCGACAGGAAACGCTACCAAAGGAGAGACAGCAGGTGTACTTGGAAACAGTCGCCCGAAGACAGAAGAAGGACGAGTTCTAAAGAGGATGGCATGGACGCCTGCAAGGCTCTCTGAAATGCAGAAGATAAAAAGAACGTGCACCGGATGTAAAAGGAGGGGAAGATAAGAGAGGAAGATTCATGGTATTTGCCAGAAACGGTGGGACAGGAGTGTCCAACCTTGGCCTCTTTAAGACCTGTGGACTTCAACTCCTAGAATTGGGGAGTTGAAGTCTGTAGGTCTTAAAATGGCCAAGATTGGACACCCTTGCTGTAGGAGTTAGGTCAGCAAGACTATAGCCCAGCTGCACCTGAAATAAATGCCCCTAAGAACAAAACTATGCTTTGTGGAAAGAGGAAGAGGAGGAGGAGGAAGAGAAAGAGGAGAAGAAGGAGAAAGAAAAGGAAAAGAGAGGAAGAGAAGGAGAAGGAAAAAGAAGGAGGAGGGGAGGAGGAGAAAGAAGGAGAGGAGGAGGAGGAGAAAGAGGAGAAGGGGAGGACGAGAAGGAAGGAGGAGGGGAAAGAGGAGAAGGGGAGGAGGAGGAGGAAGGGAAAGAGGAGAAGGGGAGGAGGAGGAAGGGAAAGAGGAGAAGGAGAAGGAAAAGGAAGGAGGAGAGGAGGAGGAGGAGAAAGAGGAGAAGGAGAAGGAAGGCGAAGGGGAAGAGGAGGAGAAAGAGAGGGAGAAGGGGAAGAGGACAGGACCAGAACCAAGGAGTTAAAACTCCAAGGATGGAGGTTGTAGGAGAGAGCCCAGGAGAACCTTCAAAGCTGGACAAACTCTCAGCCAGTGTAACAGTCTGCCACATAAAGTTGGGTCTTCTCCTTCTTTGGAGAACATTAGATGGTCATCTGTCCAAGATCCTTCAATGCAGCGTTTCCCAACCTTGGCAACTCGCTGATGGGTGGACTTCAACTCCCAGAATTCCCCAGGCTCAGAGTCATGGCTGAGAATTCTGGGAGTTGAAGCCTTGGCATCAGTTGGGAAACATGCCCTGGGCCGATCCTGCAACTGAACAGGGGGTTGGACTAGTTGATCTCTGAGGTCCCTCCCAACTCCTGGATTCCTGTCCTGAGGATCAAACAGGCCTCTGGAGAGGAAGCTCTGAATCGGCAAAGGGAGGGGGTGGGTCCTGCTACCTTTCCCATCGTCCAGAGCCTTTTCATCCCTGCAGGTTTCTCTGCTTTAAAGCTGCACATTTTCAGAAGCCGAACCGAAAAAAAAAGAAGCGAAGGGATTTGCATAATGACTCCGTAATAAACCAGCAGGGTTCTCCTGCCTTCCCTTCCCTGCAAGTAAATGATTTGTTTTCCACTTTTCTATCAAAGGCCTTATTACCGACCTGCGTCGAGCAAAACCTCTTCTCGTGTCCCTTTGCAGCCCACTTTCCCCAAAGCCTGCAATTAGACATTTTATGAAATAATAGGAGAGATGTGAGGAGGGAGGGGAGGAGGAGGAGAGAGAGAGAGAGGTGAGAGTGAGAAAGACAGACAGAGAAGGAGAGAGAGGGAGAGACAGAGAGAGAGGGGAGGAAAGAGAAAGAAGAAAGAGAGACAGAAAGAAAGAGAAAGAAAAAGAGAAAGAGAGAAAGAGGAAAAAGGCAGAGAGAGACAGAGAGAAAAGAGAGGGGGAAAGAGAAAGAAAAAAGAGGAAGGAAGGAAAGAGCGAAAGAGAGAGGAACAAAGAGAAAAGAGAGATGGGGAAAGAAAGAGACAAAAAGAGAGAAAAGAGAGGGGGAAAGGGAGAGAGAGAGAAAAGAGAAAGAGAGGCAGAGAGAGAAAGAGAGAAAGATAAAAAAGAGAGGGAGAGAAAAAGAGAGAAAGAAGAGAGAGAAAGAGAAAAAAGAAAGAAAAAGAGAAAGAAAAAGACAAGAGACAGAAAAAAGAGAGGAGAGAGTGAGAGAGAAAAAAAGGAGCGAGAGAGAAAAGAGAAAGAGAGACAGAAAGAGAAAGAAGAAAGGGAGAGAAAGAAAAAGAGGCAGACAGAAAAAAGAGAGAGAAAGAGAGAGAAAAGGAAGCGAGGGAGAGAGACAGAGAAAAAAAAACCCACACAGCAACATCTTGTCTGGGCTGACAAATCAACCCCATTTGTACCAAATGACACAGCCGCACCAGAGATTAAGCGCTGCTGCCCCTCCGTTCGGCGCATGGAGCCTTCCTCACCGACTAGGCGCCGCGGAGGCTGTTTTGGGAACCAGCACATTGTGTACTTTTGCAGATAATTGAGTGTGGAAGGGAACCGAGGCTTATTCGGAAGCAGGTCACATTGGAGAAGGCGCGCCTGGCTCCCTCGGATCGCCTCGCTGGGGGGAGCCTCTGCGAACTCAGCCGTGCGCCTGTGTGTGTGTGTGTGTGTGTGTGTGTATGCACGGAGAGGGTGTGCGTCTATATATAATATGCCCAGAGCTTTAAAGCACATTTAGGATGTAATTTCAGCCTGAACTGGATTTTTTGCAAGAAGGTGAAACTCCCACTTGGCTGCAGGGAAGGAAGATTGTCGGAAGCTGATATTGGTTAGGAATAATAATGATAATGAGGAGGAAGAGGAAGAGGAGAAAAGGAAGAGGGAGAGGAGGAGGAGGAGGAGAACTGTGGGGTCTTTGGTGGTCTGAGGTTGGTAGTTTTCTTGCAGACGTTTCATTACCTGACTAGATAACATCATCAATGCTAGAAGGGAGGGAGTTTGTGGAGAGGAGGAGGAGGAAGAGGAAGACTGTGGGGTCCTTGGCACTCTCTGAGCTTGGCAGTTTTCCTGCAGATGTTTCATGACCCAACTAGGGAACATCATCAGTGCTAGAAGGGAGGAGGAGGAAGGGGGAGAGGGAGGAGGAAGACTGTGAGGTCCTTGGCACTCTCTGAGCTTGGTAGTTTTCTTGCAGACATTTCATGACCCAACTAGGGAACATCATCACTGCTAGAAGGGAGGGGGTGGTTTGTGAAGAGGAGGACTGAGAGGTCCTTGGTGCTCTCTGACCTTGATGGTTTTCCTGCAGACGTTTCATGACCCGACTAGGTAATATCATCAGTGCCCACTGTCAGGCATTCCCCTGCATCTTCCGTTCTCTCCAAGTGGTGATGGTTCCATAGAAATTCTAGGCGATGTGCTATTATCGTTATATTCCTTATATAAGGTCTCTGGGCAGACCCCTATATATATATATATATATCCTGTCTGGAAGAAATTTCCAGGTGGGGAGTGGGATTTCTGTTTAATGCCGCTTCTGTCGGACGAGGCCTCGAAAATAACCTCTCAAGTCGGCCAGTTCTGGGCTACCAGTGGTGCCATTCACCTCCCGCAGCGTTCCTTAAGACTGGACCTTTCTGTCATCGTATCTTATTTGGATTTATTTTAGGAACTCTGTTCTTCCTTATTTTTAGACTCCATTACACTTATTGTTTTGCCTCTCATACACATATACATGTATATATAGCGAAGGGTTTCATGCTCCTTGTAGTCAATGTGTTGTTTTTAATTTAATTAAAATAATTTACATTCAAAATACATCCTCCTCCACAAAGAAGAGGGGGTCAACCTATTCCCCAAAGCACCTGAAGGCAGGACAAGAAGCAACGGATGAGAAACTTCCTGACAGTGAGGACAATTAACCAGTGGAACGACTGGTGTTCAGAAGTTGTGGGTGCTCCATCACTGGAGGCTTTTTAAGAAGAGATTGGGCAATTATTTGACCAAGATTGTCTAAGGACTATCTTGGACGGGGTTGGAGTAGATGACCTCTGAGGTCCCTTCCAGCTCTAGGATTCTGTGTTTCTGGATGGATGGATGGATAGATGGATGGATGGATGGATGGATGGAAGGAAGGAAGGAAGGAAGGAAGGAATGAAGGAGAGAAAGGGAGAAGGGAGGGAGGGAGGAAAGAAAGAAAGAAAAAGGAAGGAAGGAAGGAATGAGGGAGGAAAGAAATAAAGAAAAGATAAGGAAAGGAAAGAAGGAGAAAGGGAGGGATTAAGGAAGGAAGGAAAGAAAGAAAAGATGAAGGATGGATGGATGGATGGAATGAGGGAGGGAGGAAAGAAAGAAAAGAGGAAGGAAGGGAAGGAAGGAAGGAAGGAAGGAAGGAAGGAAGGAAGGAAGGAAGGAAGGAAGGAACAATGGCTGGAATCTCATCAAAGAGAGATCCAACCTAGAATTAAGGAGAAATTTTCTGACAGTGAGGACAGTTAATCAGTGGAATGACTTGCCACCAGAAGTTGTGGCTGCTCCATCACTGGAGGCTTTTTAAGAAGAGACTGGACAACCATTTGACAAGGATGGTATAGGATCTCCTGCTCAATCAAGGGGTTAGACTAGATGACCTCCAAGGTCCCTTCCAACTCTGTTATTCTGTAATCCCAGACCAACTAATCAGTGGAACGACTTGCCACCAGAAGTTGTGGGTGCTCCATCACTGGAGGCTTTCAAAAAGAGACTGGACAGCTACTTGACTGGAATGATATAGGGTCTCCTGCTTGAGCAGGGGGTTGGGCTAGAAGATCTCCGAGGTTCCTTCCAACTCACTTATTCTGTTCGCCTCTGGCCTTAGCACTGTAATAAATTTGAAATGCCCTGAACTGGTTTAAAACCTCATTAGCTTCGTCCGTTTGTGCTGGGCTTGGTCCAGTTTCCTAAAAGGACTTCCTAGTCTAGTCCAGAACCCCAATTGTCTCCCATCCAAGAATTTGCCCGCTCGGTCCCTGCTTAGCTTCCCAGTCACGACCAGCTCATCCATGCAAACCCCCGAAAAATTTGAAGGAGCTGTTTTTTCTCTTGTTCCTCCTGCTTTTCACTCCCAACTGGTGACAATCTCTGCAAGAATTATTTTTTCCCTTTTAGACTTTGGACAGTGACTCACTCCATCCCAGAAATACGATTGCCGTGTTTTTTTTCCTGTCTTTTTTAATTTTTTTAATTTTTCCTGCGAGTGGTTTGGCTTCCCATTTGAGCAACGGGCATTTACAAGCTGAGAGGCTTGTAAAAGTCAAACCCGGGAGCTCTAAAAATACCACACTTGCTTTCACCTTTTAGCCGTCAACAAGTTTTCCTCCATCCTGCCTTGGGGCCTAACGTGTGCTCACGCACGCTCACACCTGCCCGGACACGAGTAGCAAATGTGCAAAGAGCTAAGTTGGAAATCACAGCAGTGAATGCTGAGCTCTTTGGGCAGAGTAGCGGGGGGGGGTCCCTCCTTTTCGTGGGGTGGAGTAGAAACAGAAAATGGGGAGGGTGACAGAACAGAAGTGCAAGGGATCTTGGAGGTCTTCTAGTCCAACCCACCTGCACAGGCGGAAAACTCCATATCATTCCAGACAAATGGTTGTCCAATCTCTTCTTTAAAAACTCCAGGGATGGAGCGCCCACAACTTCTGAAGGCAACTTCCATTCCACTGGTTCATTGTTCTTGAATCTTCTGGATTGTTCTTGAATCCACATGGCTTGAAAAGCAGAATAACAAGAGTTGGAAGGGACTTTGGAGGTCTTCTAGTCCAGCCCCGTGCTCAAGCAGGAGACCCTATACCATTTCAGACATTTGTGAAGTGAGTTTTGCCCCATTTTACGACCTCCCCTGGCACAGTTGTTAAGTGAATCACTGCAGTTGATAAGTTAGTAATCTGGTCGTTAAGTGAATCTGGCTGCCCAATCTCTTTTTAAAATCCTCCAGTGTTGGAGCATTCACAACTTCTGGTGGCAAGCTGTTGCACTGGTTAATTGTCCTCACTGTTAGGAAATTCCTCCTTAGTTCTAGGTTGCTTCTCTCCTTAATAAGTTTCCATCCGTTGTTTCTTGTCCTGCGTTCTGGTGACACACAACACAACACAAAAACGGTAGTAAAATTGTGTCGGTCCCATGATGCTTTGACTTATGTCCGCCATAATATATGATGGAAACTCTGGACTCCATTACAGCCATAAGTCGAGAACTTCCTGTATAATAAATACAGGCAGTTCCTTGACTGACAACTGTTCGTTTAGTGAACGTCTGAAGTTAGAACGGCAATGAAAAAAGTGACTTACGGACACCACAGATCCCGAATTTCCGTTGCTAAGCGAGACAGTTGTTAAGTGAGCTTTGCCTCATTTTACAACCTGTCTTGCCACCATTGTTCAATGAATCACTGCAGTGGATAAGTTAGTAACCCGGTCATTAAGTGAATCTGGCTTCCCCGTTGACATTGCTCGTCAGAAGGTCGCAAAAGGGGATCACGTGACCCTGGGACACTGCAACCATCATAAGTACATGCCAGTTTCCAAGCATCCGAATTTTGATCACGTGACAAAATTAGTGGACCAGGGGAATGCTGTCGATATAATTTACTTGGACTTCAGTAAGGCATTTGATAAAGTAGACCATAATCTACTACTAGATAAAGTAGAAAAATGTGGGTTAGACAGCAACACCACCAGATGGATTCGTAACTGGCTGACCAACCACACTCAACGTGTAGTGCTCAATGGAACTGCATCTACATGGAGGGAAGTATGCAGTGGAGGGGGGTCAACTTATTTTCCAAAGCACCAGAAAGCAAGACAACTAGCAACGGTTGGAAACTAACCAAGGAGAGAAACAACCTAGAACTAAGGAGAAATTTCCTGACAATGAGAACAATTAACCAGTGGAACAGCTTGCCTCCAGAAGTTGTGAATGCTCCAACACTGGAAGTTTTTAAGAAGATATTGGATAACCATTTGTCTGAAGTGGTGTAGGGTTTCCTGCCTAGGCAGGGGGTTAGACTAGAAGACCTCCAAGGTCCCTTCCAACTCTGTTATTCTGTTTTCTGTTATTCTGACCACGGAAGATGTTGCAACGGTCATAAGTGCGAAAAACAGTCATAAGTCGCTTTTCTCAGTGCTGTCGTAACTCTGAATGGTCACTAAATGAATGGTTATATCTCGAGGACTCCCTGTATAGATTAATCTTAGCAACCAGGGCAGAGGTGGGTTCCTGCCAACTGGTTCTTTAGAACCGTTAGTAACGGCGATGACATCGTGGAGCCGGTTCTGTCGGTGTCTCCGTGGGCACCTCCATCTTGGATGTTGCTTCTGCGCATGCGCAGAAGCTGTTTTTTGATTGCTGCGGCCTCGCGCACGGCGCGACCCTGAGCGAACCGGCAGCAAAAGGATCCAGAACCCGGGGCACTTTTTTAAATTTAGTGGCCTTGGAGACCCCAAATCGTTGAATAGAAGTTCATCTTCTCTGAATGTTGTCTGTGGTTCTCCAGGAAAGGCTGGGCTGCCTCTAACGTTATTCAAGTGAACTGCAGAATCTGTCATTTCTAAGCGAAATAAAAAATAAGGGTGATGGGTGATTAACAATTTCGCATTGATTATTTAAAAAAATACATATTTTTTTTGGCATTTCCTGTAAATGTGGCTTTGGTGGGAGTAAGCACAGAGGGAAAGCCGATTTTTTTTTTAAAAAAAAGGAAATTGCCACCTGCAGATTCTTTTAACTGGAAGCTGCCTGGTTAATTTCTCTATTTTTTCCCTCTTTCTTTTGAAGAAGGTTCAAAAGAAGCTTATTTGTCTTCATTTTAGATGTCCTTCCTTTATACAGTTGTTCACGTCCTGTCTGTTTTTGGTGTTTTTTTTTAGTTCCTTTTTAAATGAGGGGAATTTTTTTTAAATTCTGCAGCCAGCTATGTCTCCGAAACTGGATGGGTCTTGTTATTAAAGGAACTTTTTGCATAGGCCAGACCAGAGGTTTTCAGGGGATCAGATAAACAAATATTTTAATGGTTTTTAGTGGTGTCCTTGGTGTTCTCTGAGCTTGGTGGTTTTCTTGCAGACGTTGCATGACCCAATTAGATAATATCATCAGTGCTAGAAGGGGATGGGGTTTGTGAAGAGGAGGAGGAGGACTGTGGGGTCCTTGGTGGTCTCTGAGCTGGGTTGTTTTCTTGCAGACATTTCATGACCCAACTAGGTAACGTCATCAGTGTTAGAAGGGGATGGGGTTTGTAGGAAGGAGGAGGAGGACTGTGGGGTCCTTGATGCTCTCTGAGCTTGATTGTTTTCTTGCAGACGTTTCATGACCCAACTAGGTAATATCATTAGGGCTAAAATGGAGTGGGATTTGTAGGGAGGAGGAAGAGGAGGAGAACTTTAAGGTTCTTGCTGTTCTCTGAGCTTGGTGGTTTTCTTGCAGATGTTTCATTACCTGACTAGGTAATATCAGTGTTAGGGAGTGGGGTGTACAGGGAGGAGGAGGAGGGGAGGAGGAGGAAGAGGAGGACTGTAGGGTCCTTGGTGCTGTCTGAGCTTGGTGGTTTTCTTGCAGACGTTTCACAACCCAACTAGGTAACGTCATCAGGGCTAGAAGGGAGTGGGGTTTGTGGAGAAAAGGAAGAAGAGGAGGAGGACTCTGGGGTTCCCTGAGCATGGTGGTTTTCTTGCAGAACTTTCATTATCCAAGTAGGGGACATCATCCTGTCCCCCACTTTTCCATTCTGTCCTCCAGTCTGTACACCTTCCGTTCCTCCCATCTCCTCCTGTTAGGTTTTGTCCCTCATAAAAACCCAGGGAGGCCCAAATGACGTCGTAGGACATAGAAAGCGGGAAGAAGACTCCAAAGTTTCCTTAGTGGTGGGACTTTCATGAAAGCGAAGATAGGCCGTCCGGCGTCTGGAGTTGTGATCTGCAGTCTTGTGGCACGCTTGTGTTCCTCTTTGGGAACAACCTGGCCCCGTTTGAGGTGAAAGTCAGAGAACTGGACCGGTGCCAGATCTCACATTTCAGCTGAGGAGATTTATTAAATCATGAGTAGGCCTGATGGAAGAAGAAACGGAGAATCCAACAAAGCTGGTCCCCCAAAGACGTGTGGAAGATACCCTGTCCTCCTTGATCTGCTTCCGTCGAAGAAAGAGAAGATGGATCTTCAGGACGTGCAGAATAGGAGACCAGGTGGAGGACACCCAAGGATGAGAAGTCATCCAACTGCAGAAGTTCAAAAGGGTGACTTGTGGGTGATTGGAGATGGAGCATTCTGAAGAACAGAAGGAAAAGCCTGGAGATGAGAGGAAGGGAGAAGGTTTCATGGATCTGATCCTGTTCCATCCATGATCCTTCTTCTGAATAACTTTGCAAGCCCCAAACTCTCATCCTTAGATGTCTAATGGAGATCGTCCATCATCCAGGTCATGGTTGTCCCAAAGATGCTTCTCCAAAAGACAACTGGACTTTCCTGGTGTTTTTTTTTTCCCTTTGAAAACATTTCGCTTCTCATCCAAGAAGCTTCCTCAGTTCTTCTTGGATGGAAAGCAAAACGTTTTCAAGGAAAAAAACCAAGAAAGTCCAGTTACCTTTTGGAGAAAGCATCTTTGGGACAACCATGATCTGGATAATGGAGAATCTTCCTAGACATCTAGAGATGAGAGTTGGGGGCTTGCAAAGTTATTCAGAAGAAGGATCATAGATGGAACACGAGGATTGATCAAATCCTCCTCCCTTCCTGATTAGGGGACTGGAGACTAGAACATATGAAGGACAGTTGCTGGAATTGGGTATGTCTAATCTAATGAAGAGAAGGACCAGGGGTGACATGATAGCAGTCTTCCAATATCTCAGGGGTTGCCACAAAGAGGAGGGGGTCAGCCTATTCTCCAAAGCACCCGAAGGCAGGAGAAAAAGCAACAGATGGAAACTAACCAAGGAGAGAAGCAACCTGGAACTAAGGAGAACCTTCCTAACAGTGAGGACAATAGCAATAGCAATAGCACTTAGACTTATATACCGCTTTACAGTGCTTCACAGCCCTCTCTAAGCGGTTCACAGAGTCAGCATATTGCCCCTAACAACAATCTGGGTCCTCATTTTACCCACCTCGGAAGGATGGAAGGTTGAGTCAACCTTGAGCCGGTGAGATTTGAACCGCCGAACTGCAGCTAGCAGTCAGCTGAAGTAGCCTGCAGTGCTGCACTCTAACCACTGCGCCACCTCGGCTCTTTCTGGACAATTAACCAGTGGAACTACTTGCCTTCAGAAGTTGTGAACGCTCCAACACTGGAAGTTTTTAAGGGATTGGACAACCATTTGACTGAAATGGTATAGTGTTTCCCGCCTGAGCAGGAGGCTGGACTAGAAGACCTCTGAGGGTCCCTTCCAATTCTGTTATTCTGTTCTGTTTCTGTTAGTCAACGTGGAGACGATGTCCCATCACAAGCTTGGAAGATCCAACTCAACACATTGGAGGCTCAGGTGGTCTTTATCCATCTTTCCAGTTCACGCAAGAGGACCAGGGAGAGTACAGAAATATAGAGACCATCAACTGAAACTCTGCAAGAGAATAACCTTGGTTTCTTGGGCTTGGGGTTGGCCTTATTTGATGATAGTCTGATGGGATGCACCTCTGCCATCAAAGCTGACACCAGACAGAACACAGAACAAATCAAAATAGTGCAAGATCAGAAGGTGTGGAGAAGATGTCCAGAGAATCAAGAAGAATTGGACAGAGAAGAGCAACTAAGACAATTAAAGGCCTGGAGACTGAAACATACGAAGAACGGTTGCAGGATTTGGGCATGGCCAGTCTAGAGAAAAGAAGGACTAGGGGGGACATGATAGCAGCATTCCAATATTTGAGAGGCTGCCCCAAAAAAGAGGGGGGGCAATCTATTCTCCAAAGCACCTGAAGGCAACACAAGAAGCAATGGATGGAAACCAATCAAGGAGAGAAACAACCTGGAACTAAGGAGAAACTTCCTAACAGTGAGGACAATTAACCAGTGGAACGACTTGCCACCAGAAGTTGTGGGTGCTTCATCACTGGAGGTTTTCAAGAAGAGATTGGACAGTCACTTGTCTGAAATGGTTTAGGATCTCCTGCTTGAGCAGGGGGCTGGACTAGAAGACCTCCAAGGTCCCTTCCAATTAATCCCAGACCAATTAATCAGTGGAACAGCTCGCCCCCAGAAGTTGTGGGGTTGGACTAGAAGACCTTCAAGGCCCCATCCAGCTCCATTCGGCTTGATGGAGCATCATCACGACACACCTCAGCAGGCCTTGCCAACGGATATTTGGCTAAAACATGCCCAGCGTCAGCAGGAGGGCTTCAATTGAAATCCCGTGGAGGGTTGGCGGAAAAATAACTTGAAGTCATGACCTCAGGTGGGGGGGAAAAAACTCACTGCGAGCTGGAGAAAGACCGGGATTGTTGTTTTAATGGGGTTGATTAAACCATTCAGTGAAAAAAACCCAGAGAGAACATTGGCTCGTCAAGTTCACGGCCTTCCTTGTCGAGACGCTGATGTTCGGAGGCTGGGAAGCGAACACGATGAGCTTCGGTTCTGGGCACTTGCAAAGCAAACATGATTTAATTTAATAGGTAGAAGAGAGACCTGGTGGGATGACTCCAACCCACCGGAATAGTATCATTGAACGGCACCATAATAAAGGAGGCAGGAGTGGGAGGAAGCACGGAGGAGTTGGCCTCCCCTGTGGGTTTACCCCTTGAACAAACCAAGTCAGTAAGCTTGGCAATGCTGCAGGAGGGGCCGCTAGGTTTAGAATAAGTGAGGGGACAAATTAAAGCTCCCCTGAGGTTGGCGTCTCTCACCTCCCGGCCAAGGAGAGGACGGGGTGGGGGGTGGGTAGCTTGCCGAAACGGATCGTAGATACGATAGAAGAGCATGTTTGCAGCTCAGGGTGGAACTGGGGGGTCCCTGGTGCTCTCTGAGCTTGGTGGTTTTCTTGCAGGAGTTTCATGACCCAACTTTGCAACATCATCAGTGCTAGAAGGGAGAGGGGGTTTTTTTGAGAAGAGGAAGGAGGAGCAGGAAGAAGAAGAAGAAGAGGAGGGGGAGGAGGAGAAGAAGAGGGGGAGGAGGAGGAGGAGGAGAAGAAGAAGAAGAAGAGGGGGAGGAGGAGGAGGACTGAAGGGGTCCTCGGTGCTCTCGAGCTTGGTGGTTTTCTTGCAGACATTTCATGACCCAACTTTGCAACATCATCAGTGCTAGAAGGGAGAGGGGGTTTTTTTGAGAAGAGGAAGAAGAAGAAGAAGAAGAAGAAGAAGAAGAAGAAGAAGAAGAAGAAGAAGAAGAAGAAGAAGAAGAAGAAGAAGAAGAAGAGGGTGAGGAGGAGGGTGAGGAGGAGGAGGACAACTGTGGGGTCCTTGGTGCTCTTGAGCTTGGTTGTTTTCCTGCAGACATTTCATGACCCGACTAGGTAAGACCATCAGTGCTAGAAAGGAATGGAAATTCTCGTCGTATTTGTAGTCGTAAATCGAGGACTGTCTCTAATACAAATGGTGTCCTTTTGCCACCACTTTATCGTGAATTTAGGAATTGCCCAACCAGTCCCAGATTCTTACAAGCAATCCCTTCACCTACTGACCCATTGCCAGCCCGGCTGATATTTTCCCTCCGATCAATTCAGCGGCCGCCACCATCGTCTGAAATCGCTCACCCAGGGGAAAAATCTCGTTGATGCCTTTCGGAGATTATCCCCCCCCCGCCCCCCCACGGTTTTATTTCCTCTCTCTCGCTCTCTCCACCTCGATGAAAACCATCGGCCTCCTCCGGCCCCCATCGGCACCATGGGTGGTTCATTGCATTGAGCAACATTCATCTCCCCCCCCCCCCACAAAAGAAGGAAAGAAAACGCAGGCAAGACACGGAAGAAAGAGGCACTTAAAGGAGTGATAAACACCTTGCAAAAAATGGAGAGGCACTCAGGAGCTTCGCGATAATAAGGCAGCGCACTTATTTCCCCCCGTCCATTTTGCAAAACGGCAGACTCTCTCCTTTCTTGGAAAGAAAATAACTTCAATTATCTGTTCTCAGCCGAAGAAACATGGAAATTATCTTCCTTTCAGAAGGTAGAATTAGCCCATTTTGGAAGGGAGAAGCTGCCAAAAATAAAAAATAAAAAAATCTCGGCCCGATAGGGTCTCTCTCTCCCCCCCCCCACACACCTCAAATTTCTTCCTGATATCGATTGCATTTGATGGATCATTTTAGAGAAGCAACGATTGGGGAGGGGGTTTCAGGACCCTAGGAGGGAGGGGGGTCTGAAAATGGGGTGCCCCTTTTTCTAAATTCCTTCCCCCGTCCAAATATTTTTGGTGTATGTTTCAAGAGGGCTAACATACATGATCTTGTCCAATCGGTCAGGATCTCCATCCGATCCTAGAATCTTAAGGCCTGGAAGGACCATGGAGGTCTTCTAGTCCAACCCCTGCCCAGGATTATAGACTAATAGCATTGAAAGGGACCTTGGAGGTCTTCTAGTCCAACCCTCTGCCCAAGATCACAGAATCATAGGGCTGGAAGGAACCTTGGAGGTCTTCTAGTCCAACCCCTGCCCAGGATCATAGATTAATAGGGTTGAAAGGGACCTTGGAGGTCTTGTAGTCCAACACCTGCCCAAGATCATAGAATCCTAGGGCTAGAAGGGACCTTGGAGGTCTCATAGTCCAACCCCTGCCCAAGATCATAGACTCCTAGGGCTGGAAGGGACCTTGGAGGTCTTGTAGTCCAACCCCTGCTCAAGATCATAGAATCCTAGGGCTGGAAGGGACCTTGGAGGTCTTGTAGTCCAACCCCTGCCCAAGATCATAGGCTCCTAGGGCTGGAAGGCACCTTGGAGGTCTTCTAGTGTTTCAATATTTGAGGGTCTGCCCCAAAGAAGAGGGGGTCCACCTATTCTCCAAAGCACCTGACCTGAAAGCAGGAGAAGAAGTAACGGATGGAAACTCATCAAGGAAAGAAACAACCTGGAACTGAGGAGGAATTTCCTGACAGTGGAGAACAATCAACCAGCCTTCAGAAGTTGTGGGTGCTCCAACATTGGCAGTTTTAAGAAGAGATTGGACAGCCATTTGTCTGGAACGGTATTCAGGGTTACGGTTACAGCCATTCATTTAGTGACCGTTTGAAGTTACAAGGCATTGAAAGAAGTGACTTATGACCGTTTTTCACACCTACGACCGTTGCAGCATCTCCGTGGTCACGTGATGAAAATTCAGACCCTTGGCCACTGACTCAGAGTTATGACGGTTGCAGTGTCCCCGGGGTCATGTGAACCCATTTTGCAACCTTCTAACAAGTAGTCAACGGGGAAGCCAGATCCACTTAACAACCATGATACTAAGTTAACAACTGCAGTGATTCACTTAACGACTTTCTTGCTTAGCAACAGAAATTTGAGATTCAGTTGTGGTTGTAAGTTGAGGACTACCTGCATGGTTGAATTCATTAAACAGGTGAAGCTGTGGGTGCTCCATCCCTGGAGGTTTTCACGAGGAGACTGGACAACAATGGCATAGGGCCTCCTTCTTGAGCAGGGGGTTGGACTAGAAGACCTCCAAGGTCCCTTCCAGCTCTGTTGTTCTGTAATCCCAGACCAATTAATCAGTGGAACAGCTTCCCTCCAGAAGTTGTGGGTGCTCCATCACTGGAGGTTTTCAAGGAAAGACTGGACAATCCTTTGTCTGAAATGGCATAAGGTTTCCTGCCTGAGCAGGGGGTTGGACTAGAAGACCTCCAAGGTCCCTTCCAGCTCTGTTGTTCTGCCGTTCTCTTTCCGGCTGCCCAGCCCAGCCAAAGCTCTCTTTGTTCTGCCAAGAAGTCTAGGAAGATTGAGAAGGTTCAGAGGAACAGCAGTTGGGCCACATCCCAAGGTCTGTTCAAGGAGGAATCGTCCATCGGCTTGCCAGGTTGTTCTCATTCATCTCAACCAAGATGTACTTAAGGAAATCAACTCCTCCTTGGATGATGGCGGAGACAGTTCTCTGCTGAGTCCCGACGTGATGTTTACCAGATCGAAATGGCCTTTTGGGGAGGAGAGCTCCCCACTCAGAAAGCCCCCACTTTGCTTGTTCTCTGGCTGGCCACCCCTATCTCCGCAAGTTGTCTGAAACCATCTTTAAGCCATCGTGGTTTGTTTGGATCACACATCCCAGCACAGCACAGCACAGTTCAGAGAAGAGCAACTAAGATGATCAGGTGGAACTCAACTCCCAGAATTAAAATAAAACCTTAGTAAGACCACACCTGGAGTATTGCAACCAATTTTGGTCACCATACTACAAAAAAGATGTTGAGAATTTGGAAAAAGTTCAGAGAAAAGCAACTAAGATGATCAAAGGCCTGGAGACAAAAACATATGAAGAATGGCTTCAGGTTTGGGTTTGGCCAGTCTAGAGAAAAGAAGGACTAGGGGCGACGTGATAGCAGTATTCCAGTATTTGAGGGGCTGCCCCAAAAAAGAGGGGGTCAACTTATTTTCGAAAGCACCAGAAGGCAGAACAAGAAACAACGAATGGAAACTAATCAAGGAGGGAAGCAAACCTGGAATTAAGGAGAAACTTCCTAACAGTGAGTGACAATTAACCAGTGGAACAGCTTGCCACCAGAAGTCGTCAATGCTCCATCACTGGAGGTTTTTAAGAAGAGACTGGACAGCCACCTCCAAAGTCCCTTCCAGCTCTATTCTATTCTAGCTGTTGTGTCTTCTCAGGACATCTTGGTGGCCATCTCCAATGGGGCAGCCCACAAACTGGAGGTCAGATTTTTTGCCAGGCCAAAATTTCAGTTGCAAAGTCTGGGCGAAGTTGGGTTAAATATTGGAGAGGGGTTTCTTGGGGAGACAGGTTGGAATAACGTGAAATTATCTTCCTTTGGAAGATAAACACGACAGCTGAATTTACATGTGTGTGAAATGGGAAGGTCTTTGATTGTTTAATCATGGACACACTCTTGACCTGGTTCATGCTCTCTGTCCCTTATTCAAACCTTTTTCTCTGGCTTTGATTGAGTTCTTTTGTGCAGAAAGGGGGAAAAAATAAAAATTACTGTCGGGCCGCTCGTAATTTTGCTGGCAAATCTCAGCGCTGTTTTGTGATTCAGAATATTTTTCCGCGCCAGACGATTCCCTTTAGGAATAATGACTTGGAGAAGAGAACAAGGAGAGAAAGAGAGACAAAAAAAGAGAGCTTTTGAGGATGCAACTTAATAGTGACTTTCCTCTTTGAAACTTTATTTGTTTACATCTTCGACTCAGATGTAAACGAATACAAATTCAGCAGAGACGTGATTTGTGATATTCGCAGAGCTCATTTGCTATGTTATTGTGGTGACATCAAATACTTTCCTGACCCTTCAGACTGAACAGACCAAACATCTGAAATAGAATAGAATAAAATAGAATAACAGAGTTGGAAGGGACCTTGGAGATCTTCTAGTCCCTGCTCAAGCAGGAGACCCTATACCCATTTCAGACAAATGGTTGTCAAATCTCTTATTAAAAACCTCCAGCGTTGGAGCATTCACAACTTCTGGAGGCAAGCTGTTCCACTGGTTGATTGTCCTCACTGTCAGGAAGTTTCTCCTTAGTTCTAGGTTGCTTCTCTCCTTGATTAGTTTCCATCCGTTGCTTCTTCTCCTGCCTTCAGGAGCTTTGGAGAATAGCTTGACTCCCTCTTCTTTGTGTCAGTCCCTGAGATATTGGAAGACTGCTATCATGTCTCCCCTAGTCCTTCTCTTCACTAGACTAGACATACCCAGTTCCTGCAATATGTTTTAGCCTCCAGTCCCCTCCTTCATATGTTTTAGCCTCCAGTCCCCTAATCCTCTTTGTTGCTCTTCTCGGCACTCTTTCTAGAGTCTCAACATCCTTTTTACATCGTGGCGATCAAAATTGAATGCAGTATTCCAAGTGTGGCCTTACCAAGGCATTATAAAGTTGTATTAACACTTCACGTGATCTTGATTCTATCCTTCTGTTGATGCAGCCTAGAACTGCGTTGGCTTTTTTGGCAGCTGCTGCACACAGCTGGCTCATATTTAAGTGATTGTTCACTAGGACTCCAAGATCCCCCTCACAGTTACTACTATTGAGCAAGATACCACCTATACTGTACCTGTGCATTTTGTTTTAGACAAAATAGACCAAAAGATCCAGGAGTCTCTGGAAAAAAACCAAATACTCCTTGATGGCACTACATCTACATGCAGGGAAGTAAGCAGTGGGATACTACAAGGCTTCGTCTTAGGCCCAGTGCTCTTCAATATCTTCATAAATGACTTAGGTGAGATGACTTAGATGAGATAATAGAAGGGGAACTACTCAAATTTGCAGATGACACTTACCTGGCAGGAATAACCAACACCCCAGAAGACAAGCTCAGGATCCAAAAAGATCTTGACAGACTTGAACAATGGGCCCTATCCAACAACATGAAATTTAATGTGGAGAAAAGCAAGGTTTTATACTTAGGTAGGAAAAACCAAATGTACAAATACAGAGTAGGTGAAACCTGGCTCAAAAACAATAACTGTGAGTGGGACCTTGGAGTCCTAATGGATGATCCCTTGAATATGAGCCAGCTGTGTGCAGCAGCAGCCAAAAAAGCTAATGCAATCCTTGGTTGTATAAACAGAGGCGTAAAATCAAAACCACGTGAAGGATTAGTACCGCTTTATAAAGCCTTAGTAAGGCCACACCTGGAATATTGCATCCAGTTTTGGTCACCACATCACAAAAAAGATGTTGAGACTTTGGAAAAAGTGCAGTGAAAAGCAACTAAGATGATTAAAGCCCTGGAGACAAAAAGTATATGAAGATCGGTTGCAGATTTGGATATGGCCAATCTAGAGAAAAGAAGGACCAGGGGGGACATGATAGCAGTCTTCCAGTACTTGAGGGGCTGCCCCAAAGAAGAGGGGGGTCAAATTATTTTCCAAAGCACCAGAAGGCAAGACAAGAAGCAACAGATGAAAACTAACCAAGGAGAAAAGCAACCTGGAATTAAGGAGAAACTTCCTAACAGTGAGGACAATTAACCAGTGGAACAGCTTGCCACCAGAAGTTGTGGGTGCTTCACCACTGGAGGTTTTTAAGAAGAGACTGGACAGCCACTCGTCTGGAATTGTACAGGGCCTCCTTCTTGAGCAGGGGGTTGGACTAGAAGACCTCCAAGGTCCCTTCCAGCTCTATTCTGATTGATTGAATATATAACATACAGCGTAAAGACTGTAACAGCCATTATGTAGGAAGGGTAGGCAGAAGAGTAGCAGAGCACATCTATGAACACCAACTAACAGTCAGGAAACAGGATGAAAACTCCTTTAATCTCACAACACTTGGATAGACTCAACCAGAGTTTCCTCAGGGAATCTGGGAGCATCCTAGACCAGTGATGGCGAACCTATGGCACGCGTGCCACAGGTGGCACGCAGAGCCATATCTGAGGGCACGCGAGGCGTTGCCCTATGTCAGCTCCAGCGCGCATGTGCGCACTGGCCAGCTGATTTTTTGGCCTTCCGGAGGGCAGGGGGGAGGTCGTTTTCGCCTCCCCCAGGCTTCAGGAAAAACTTCAGAGCCTGTGGATGGCGAAAAACAGACCCAATGGCCCAACCGGAAGTTCGGAACTTCCGGTTGGGCTGTTTTTCAGCCTCCCCAGGCTTCAGGAGACTTTCTGGCTGTTTTCTTGCAGATGTTTCGTGACCCAGCTAGGTAATATCATCAGTGCTAGAAGGGTGAGGGGTATGCGGGAGGGATGGAAGGAAGGAAGGAAGGAAGGAAAAGAAAGCTGGAGAGAGGAAGGAAGGAGGGGAGGGAAGAAGAGAGGGAGGGAGGGAAGGAAGGGAGAGAGGAAGGAAAGAGGGGAGGGAGGAAGGAAAGGAGGAAAGAAAAAGAAATGGTAATGGAGGAAGGGAAGAACCGCTCCCTGAAAAACAATCTGAAGTTGAGAGATTGGAGAAGAAATAATTATGAAATTTAGGGGTGACAGAGGAGGAGGATAGATATGATGATGATAAATACAGAAGAAGGACACACCCCATAACAGATCCAGAGGGATTAATGTTCGGGACATTCTGCTCTAATGAATCTATAATTTTTATTTCTTCCACATCTTAACAGGACCCTGGAGTTGAGCAGCTTTCCAGCAAAATAGATGAGCTTTCCCAGATTTTGTTGTGGAATTTTTACAATGGAAGTTGGATGATTTATGATATTTCTCCCCCTGCCCCCTATTTTGGAAATGGAAGGATACCGTTGGGCTAGATTGAAGGAACTGTGTTTTATCATGTTCAAGATTAAGGTTGAAGTAACCCACTTTAGTGGAGGACAAATCCCGTAGAATCACAGGGCCGGAAGGGACCTCAGAGGTCTTCTAGTCCAGCCCCCTGCCTGAGGCAGGAGTCCTCATGCCATCCCAAACACCATGGTTGTGTGTCTTTTCTTGAAAACCTTCTCAAAGCACCAAATGATTTAATTACAACTAATCAAGGGGAAACAAACAAACAGCACAACTCACCTAGAAGGAAGGAAGGAAGGAAGGAAGACAAAAATTGAGGAAGGAAGGAAAGAATGAGAAGGGTTGGAATGAAAGAAGACAAAAATTGAAGGAAAGAAGGAAGGAAGAGAGCTGTGAAGGAAAAAAAGAAAGAAAGAAATAAAGAAAGAAAGAAAGAAAGAAAGAAAGAAAGAAAGAAAGAAAGAGGGAGGAAGGAAGGAAGGAAGGAAGGAAGGAAGGAAGGAAGGAAGGAAGAAGGAAGGAAAGGAAGGAAGGAAGGAAGGAAGGAAGGAAGGAAGAAAAACAAAAATTGAGGAAGGAAGGAATGAGAAGGAAGGAAGGGAGGGGGGAGGGAGGGAGAAAAACAGAGGAAGGAAGAAAGGAAGATTTTATATAATTGGGGGCCGGAAAGCCAAAGGGATTTTGGACGCTTGGCACCACAGTTCCCATCGGGCTCAGCCAGCAGGGTTTGCTGCGAGCCATAGAGCCAGGGCAAGGCATTGCAGCCTGCCAGTTTGGTGGGCAGCACGCCATCCAAAGCGGTCAGGGGAATTTGGGGGGCAGGAAGCCCCATTGACCAATTTCGGTGCTTTTTGGTGCGTGATGCAATTTGCAACAGCTTTAATTGTTCACTTAAGGCGAGGTTGCGTTGTTTGTTTGTTTGTTTGTTTCCCCTTGATTAATTCTAATTAGTTCGTTTCCTTTGCCTACATTCGGAGGAAAGGAGAAGGAAAGCAGCTTAAGAGCCAGCCCAAGCCATTTTTAACAGATTAACAGAGGTGGGAGGGACCTTGTAGGTCATCTAGTCCAACCCCCCACTCAAGCAGGAGACCCTACACCATTTCTGACAGATGGCAATCCAGTCTCTTCTTGAAAGCCTCCAGTGATGAAGCTTCCACAATTTTTGGTGGCAAGCTGGTTAATTGTTCTGTTAGGAAGTTTCTCCTTATTTCCAGGTTGAATCTCTCCTTGATCAGTTTCCATCCATTATTCCTTGCCTGGCCTTCAGGTGCTTTGGAAAACAGGTTGACCCCCTCCTCTCTGGGGCAGCCCCTCAAATATTGGAAGACTGCTCTCATGTCCCCCTTGGTCCTTCTCTCCACTAGACTAGCCATGCCCAGAAGCCTGGCTCAGTTGCCCCAAGAAGTGCCCTGGGGGGTGGGGTAGGTGG
>QLTV01000223.1:226344-244192 GCA_003457575.1 Thermophis baileyi
AGGGATTGAGGTATGGATGGATGGATGGATGGATGGATGGATTAAATAGATAAATAAAGGATAGATAGATAGATAGATAGATAGATAGATAGATAGATAAATGATAAAAGATGGATGGAAAGATGGATTTATTTCTATACCGCCCATCTCAGCAGACTCTGGGCCGTTCACAATTCAAACACATATTATAATACAAACCTTAAAAAAACAATAAAAACAGTAAAAGGCATTATAGCAATTTTTTTTAAAAAAAACATTGTCGCTGACGCTTTCCCCCTCCTTTCCGCAGAACACCCTGGAGCAATGCAGCGTCTGTGCCAAGCCCATCATGGAGCGCATCTTGCGGGCCACCGGGAAAGCTTACCACCCTCACTGCTTCACCTGTGTGATCTGCAACCGGAGCCTGGATGGCATCCCGTTCACCGTGGATGCCGGGGGCAACATTCATTGCATTGAGGATTTCCACAGGTGGGACGCAAGACTTTTTTGGGGGGAGGGGGTGGGGCAGAGGGTCTGGAGGGCCGGAGAAATGATGGGGTGGGATGGGGTGTACATGAAGGAAAAAAATAAATGTGGGTTGAGTTCACACAACGTGACGAACCCAGGTTAGCAGAACACAAGGCCTGTATTCCTTGTGTAATAATCTTGGATGCTGTTCTGACCCAGCCTTAGCAGAAGCAAGAAACAGACTCCTTGTCACGAAAAACCCCTCTTTATTTATCTCCTGTGAATTAATGGCATTCACCCACCAAAAAGTCCAGGGAAGAGTCCTTCAAAGAGTTAACGGCAGCAACAGTCCTTATCAGTTCCTTGTGATCATTGCCAGGCTGGGAGCTCCCAGCCGAAAGGCTGCCAATTAAGTTCTGGCAAGCAGTCTTTGTGGCACGAAACACAATGAGCAAAATCTTCAGAAATACGAACTGTTGTCTCCTACGACAGCCACTCCCCTTTCCTTCTATTTATTCCCCAGCCAGGGAGGGGCCATTCAGCGTCCACATGTGCTTTGCTTCCCGAGTCGACTCCTTGTCCTCTGTTGTTCTCCTCTCCTAACTGCTCTGCGCATACATGCATCTGGAACAGGCCCCAGCTGTTCTTCCTCCACAATGATGCACAGATGCCTGGCAGAGATTGTCTCTTTTTCCTCTTATGCCAAAGAGCATCAAAACAAGGAAATCTTGAGTTTCTTTCTGACCTGCTTCTCTCATAGTCTATTCCTTCCCTACAGGCAGTCCTCTACTTAACAAGTTCATTAAATGACTGTTGAAAGTTATAAGTAAAAAGTATACAAAAGTATAGTAACTTACTTAAAGGTTACTATTTTTCACACTTACGACCATTGCAGCATCCGCATGGTCATCTAATCAAAATTTGGACGCTTGGCAACCAATTCATATTTATGACAGTTGCAGTGTCCCGGGGGTCACATGATCCCCTTTTGCGACCTTCTGACAAGCAAAGTCAATGGGGAAGCCAGATTCATTTAACAACCGTGTCCCAACGGTGCTTTTTTCAAGAGGCAATTGGACTTTCTGGGTTTTTCTTTGAAGACATTTCGCTTCTCCTCCTAGAAGCTTCTTCAGCTCCGACTGGAGGGTGGGGAATGGAAGTCTAGTCAGAGCTGAAGAAGCTCCTTGGGTGAGAAGCAAAACATCTTCAAAGAAAGTCCAGTTGCCTCTTGAAAAAAAAGCACTTTTGGGACAACCATGACCTGGATGACTGAGAAGCTCCATAGACACTTAACAGCCATGTTACTAGCATAATAATTGCAGCAATTCACTTAGCAACTGTGGCAAGAAAGGTCATAAAATGGGGCAAAACTCACGGAACAAATGTCTCACTTACCGATAGAAATTTGGGGCTCCGTCGTGGTCGTAAGCTAAGGACTACCTGTGTTCACTCTCACCTTCTCTCCTCCCCAGGAAATTTGCCCCACGATGCTCCGTCTGCAAGGAACCCATCATGCCCGCCCAAGGCCAGGAGGAAACTGTCCGGATCGTGGCCCTGGACCGCGACTTCCACGTCCAGTGCTACCGGTGTGAGGTGGGTGCCTTCATCCCCTCTTTTCCCCCTCGCTTGGCTCTCCAGGGACCAAAGATTCCTCTGGCCATTTCCCCCAGGACAAGGTGGAGTGAAGCGCAAAATCCTGCCACCCTTTAAACTGCAAAACCTCCTGGTTAAAATACAGGGCCAGCCAAGCTGCAGAGCGTTAAGGGGAAGGGAGGAGATGGGAAGGGAAGGGAAAGGAAAGGAAAGAAGGAAAGGAGAGGAGAGGAGAGGAGAGGAGGATAGGAGGGAGGAGAGGAGAGGAGAGGAGAGGAGAGGAGAGGAGGATAGGAGGGAGGAGAGGAGAGGAGAGGAGAGGAGAGGAGAGGAGAGGAGAGGAGAGGAAAAAATAAGGAAGGAAGGAAGGAAAGGAGGGAGGAAGGGAAGGGAGGGAAGAAAGGAAGGACGGAAGGAAGGGAAGGAAGAAAGGAAGGAAGGGAAGAAGGAAGGAAAGGGAGGGAGGCAAGGGAGGGAAAAAAGGAAGGACGGAAGGAAGGGAAGAGGGAGGAAGGAAAGAGAGAAGGAGAGGCGGGAGGGAGGAAGGGAGAGAGGAAAGACGAAAGATAGATAGATAGATGATAGATAGATAGATAGATAGATAGATGGATGGATGGATGGATGGATGGATGATAGAGGGAAAAAAGGAAGGACGGAAGGAAGGGAAGGAAGAAAGGAAGGAAGGGAAGAAGGAAGGAAAGGGAGGGAGGCAAGGGAGGGAAAAAAGGAAGGACGGAAGGAAGGGAAGAGGGAGGAAGGAAAGAGGGAAGGAGAGGCGGGAGGGAGGAAGGGAGAGAGGAAAGACGAATGGAAGGAAGGAAAGGAAGGAGAGGAGAGAAGGAGAAAGGAGGGAAGGAGGGAAGGGAGGAAGAGGAGAGAAGAAGGAAGGGAGGGAGAGGAAGGAAAAATCTATTCATTTCCTTGCCCTTCGCCTCTAGAAATACGCTGGGGGTCACTAGATGGGAATCGGGCTTGGAACCCCAACAAAGTGAAGCCACTTCAAATGCCGGACCCTCCCAGCCCGGTCTCACCCCAAACCTCTGGACGGCCCTCCTCGGGGACGGAGTCACCATTGTTGTGACTCATCCTAGGCGAAGCAGAAGGACCTTGTCCTGCCCGGCTGGATAACCCTCCCTTTCCCTCCCGTCTCTTCCACGCAGGACTGCGGGGGTCTCCTGTCCGAAGGAGACAACCAAGGCTGCTACCCGTTGGACGACCACATCCTCTGCAAAGGCTGCAACTCCGCCCGGATCCAGGCGCTGACCGCCAAGGCCAGCACTGACCTCTGAAGGGGGCGCGGAGGGATCCAGGCTCCGGCTTCCCGGGACTCTCCTGCATGCTACTTGCCCCCCCCACACACACACACACAACAGATTGCGCCATCTTTCTGCACACACACACACACACACGCACACCCCCGGCTGTCTAGGGAAGGTATTTCTGGGCGGGGTCCCCAGGGCTCTTTCAGAGGGGGCTCCTTACCCCCCCCCATGGAAAGGACCCTTCCCCGGATTCCCAGAGAGAGAGAGAGAGAGAGAGAGAGAGAGAGAGGTGTCCAATTTCCATCTGCTTCGGTTTTGGGGTGTCGCCATGCACCCAAATTTAAGAGTGGGGGTGTCGGGTGGGGGGGAGTCCCTAGATGGTGGTCACGGCCTCACGCCCCTTTCCACCTGCATACCTTTAATGGCACATCTGTCCTAGCCATAATCAGGACTTTTCTGGCACCCCGTTCGACGGATTTAGCAAAATGTGCCTTTTAAACCACCATTGCCTAAGGCTTTTTTTCCCTTTGGCAAGCCTTAAGCTTGTTTTGCACATTTCTACAGGTAGTCCTCGACTTACGACCCCAGTGGAGCCCAACAGTTCCATCGCTAAGCGAGGCGGCTAAGTGAAATCTGCCTCCATTTACAAACATGTTCTGCCATGGTTGCTATGGGAACCACTGCAGTTCTTAAGTTAGTAACACAGTCATTAAGTGAATCCGGCTCCCCCATTGAGTTGGCCGGTCAAAAGGTTGCAAAAGGGGATCTGCGTGACCCCAGGACCCTGCAACCGTCATAAGTACATGCCAGTTGCCAAGCCTCTGGATTTTGATCACGTGACCCCGGGACGCGGCAACCGTCGTAAATATGAACTGGTTGCCAAACGTCCGAATTTTGATCACGTGACCCTGGGGATGCTGCAACGGTCATAAGTGTGAAACACGGTCATAAGTCACTTTTTTCAGTGCCGTTGTAACTTTGAACGGTCACTAAACGAACGGTGGTAATTCGAGGATTATCTGTCTATCCAAATTCACTTGATATCCAGTATCGTCCCCTGTTTTGACATTTTATGCCTTAAAAAGGAAAGAAATCAAAGAAACGGATAAGAATTGGAGGCTGATAGTGTTTTTACTCGCCCCAGGCTCAAAATACATTTAGCAAGACAAAGATTGAATTGCCTGAATAAATTTCCTGGTTTTACAGATGGGCTCATTTACACGATCTCGCTGTTTTCCTTTATTGGAAGCAGTTAAGAGAAACACACAATGCGTTTCATCCATTTCCTGCATAGGTCGTCCTGGACTTACGACCATAATTGGGAGGGACCAGAATTTCCATCACTAAGCCAGACGTTTGTTAAATGAATCACGCCTGATTTTACAGCCTTTGCTGCCACCGTTTTTAAGCGAATCACTGCCATTGTTAAGCGAACCACACGGTCGTTAAGCAAATCTGACTCGGTTTGTTGAGCGCTGCTGGCAGTCACACAACCCCGGCACATGCTGATTTGATCGCAGGCTGCAGCGGTCATAAGTGGGAGGACCGGTCGTAAGTCCCTTTTTTTCAGTGCCTTTGTAATTTTGAACGGTTGCTCAATGAACGGTTGTAAGTCAAGGACCATCTCAATGGATTGATTTCTGGGTTTGGCAGTAGAGTCAAAATTTCCAAGGCCGGTCTTTTTTCAACTTTGGCCCCTTTAAGAGGAATGGACTTCAACTCCCAGAATTCCCCAGCACCAAAAGTTGGAATAATTTCGCTGTTCCTTCCCCTGCCGATCTCGGGACCATCCTCCCTACCCAGATGGACCGGACAGTCCTGCAGGAATGCCCTGCTCCGAATCCACAAGCCGGCAGTGCTCCCTGCATTTAGACATGTAGCACCTCAGGGAGAAATTTTCCTGAGGAGCTACTTGTTTGAGATGCAGGGATCTGGAAAAGGGCCAGATTTTAGCACGGGTATGTCAGCCTCCCAATTTTGTGTTTCTATTCCCTGTTGTTGCTATTTATGGGGGTGTGTGGGGTGAGTTCTAATGCTGACGGGATTTCCAAAATGTGTGAAGTCAAATGTGTGATTTTAGTTCCCATATAGAGGAATATATTTGAGTGGTGCAGTGGCCAAATCAGGAGGCTGTGAGTTCGATCCTAGGTAGAGGCAGATATTTCTCTCTCTGGGCACATTGAGAATATATCTGCTGAATAAAACTCCGCATTGGCGACAGGAAGGGCATCCGGCCAGTAAACACTCAGCTCCGTTCAGTTGCCCAGACTCCACCCCGCAAGGGATTATGTTAAAAGAGGATGATAGAGGAATATATTTATTGAAAAGCATTATGTAATCGAGTGCCCCAAAGTGCTTTTTGCAGAAGAAATGTTGGACCTAATTTGAGCAGTCATTAAACAGATGGTTGTTAAGTCGAGGACTACGGTAGTTAGTTAAGCCCTCAGACTGGACTAGCTTAGGTTTTCTGAAGCTGTTTTTCTCCAGATGTTTAATATGATTTGGGAGGTTTAGGAATGGGCTGATCAATCATTTAAGCCAGGGGTCTCCAAACTTGGCCACTTTAAGACTTGTGGACTTCAACTCCCAGAATTCCCCAGCCAGCAAAGCTGAGGAATTCTGGGAGTTGAAGTCCACAAGTCTTAAAGTGGCCAAGTTTGGAGATTCCTGATTTAAGCAGAGATTCTTTTGAATCTCTTGCGGTCCTTTGTGGAGGGCATGTTTGGGAAAGAGTGAAAGAAGAATGATCAAGAAAAGGAAGAGGGGAAGGGAAGCTCAGTCTGGCTGCTCAGGCAGGAAACAAGATTTATAGAAAAATAAACAGAGGAACCAGATTAGAAGGGGTCACAAAGAGAGATTAAGAAATCGGATACCGTGGGAAAGCTTCACTCTTAAGCATTTTACAGCAGCAAAACAAGCTAGATTAATATTTTTCCAACTTGGCAACTTGAAGGGGTGGGGAGTTCCCATGGCTGATCGAGGAATTCTGGGAACTGAAGTCCAGGCATTCTGCGTGGGGAATACTGGGAGTTGAAGTTCACATATTCTGGCTGGAGAATTCTGGGAGTTGAAGTTCATGTGTGCTGAATTCTGGGAGTTGAAGTCCAAGCATGCTGAACTTTGGGAGTTGAAGTCCAAGCGTGCTGAATTCTGGGAGTTGAGGTTCATGCATGCTGTCTGAGGAATTCTGGGAGTTGAAGTCCAAGCATGCTGAATTCTGGGAGTTGAAGTTCATGTGTGCTGAATTCTGGGAGTTGAAGTCCAAGCATGCTGAATTCTGGGAGTTGAGGTTCATGCATGCTGTCTGAGGAATTCTGGGAGTTGAAGTCCAAGCATGCTGAATTCTGGGAGTTGAAGTTCTTGCATGCTGGCTGGGGAATTCTGGGAGCTGAAGTCCACTCTTCAAGTTGCCAAGGCTGAAAAAACACTGCCCTCCAGTTGTTGCCCCTTCAGGCTTTGGAACGAGGTCGCCAGGCTGAGAAAAGGAAGAAATCTTTGGGGGCTAAAACAGCCTCAGGTGGACAAGCCAGGCGTCTGCACAACTTAATTTACCGGGCTCAGCTTGGAGGAGAAGAAAAGGGGTGAACTTTGGAGGAGGAAACAGCTCCAATGCATTGTCCCATAGGCGTCATTGCCTTTCGGCTCACCTGTGCATTTATTTTTACCCTTGATCCCTGCCGGCATCTTCTCACCCACCCAAAGCATGCACAAAATGCTTTAATGTGGCACATTCCACCCACGGGATGTCTTGTCAATGCTTTGCAAATTTGGGCCTGTCTTTGCAGCCACAGCTGGCCAGAACCAATCAGAATGGAGCTGGAAGGGACCTTGGAGGTCTTCTAGTCCAACCCCGTGCTCAAGCAGGAGACCCTATACCAATTCAGACAAATGGCTGTCTGGTCTCTTCTTAAAAAACCTCCAGTGATGGAGCACCCATAACTTCTGGTGGCAAGCTGTTCCACTGGTTGATTGTTCTGTGCAGAAGTGTCCTGAGCGCGCACGAGCGAACCAGTAGCGATGGGATTTCCAATCCACTACTGATCAGGAGATATTTTCACCCCCCTCTGTGTTTCGGTAAAATCTAGCACCTACAACTTACAAACCCTTTGCTGCTACTCCTAGTTTCTGTAGCTCTCTAGAAAGTAATTTCTCGACCGTCTTCCCTGTAACTTCCACTTAAGGACCTGAACGTGATGTTCATGTTTGCAACGCAATAATAGAACAAGCTTTCTTTTGCATTACTCTTAAGAACAAAGATTTTAACGTTATGATATATTTAAGCCCTCTTAAGTTGCCCAATAGAATAGAGGATGTTGATTCTGTTCTTTGTTATCTATCAACCCTTTAGACCAGCATTTCTCAACCTTGGAGACTTTAAGATGGGTGGACTTCAACTCCCAGAATCCCCCAGAAAAATGGTTGCCCTGTTTCCCAGTTTCTGTGGGTCAAGACAATTTGGAAGTCAAGCTATAGGGCCATTTTAGAGTAAGGCAGGTGGGGAATGGCTTTTAGGAGACAGTGGTCTTTGCAATTTTACAGGCCCGGTGGCAGAGGATGTAATACGAGTAGGGGGATCCCCTCCCCACCTGAGGAACCCCCTTATTTTAAATGCAGTGTTTGCAATTAGACAAGTCAAATAAAAATCAAAATAATCACCCTCTTAAAACAAGGAGCCATTCCAGGAAAGCTCATGAATATAGAAAGCTAAAATAAAACACATTTTTTTTGCATCTCTCGCCTTCTTGGCTGTGTATTTTTCCTGACCCACGAAGTCCTGAATCACCAGCATATATATAGATATATATATTTATTTTATATATAGTCAATGATCGGTATATAATATGGTGCCTTATTATACTTTGAAGAAAACGCAAAAGTGCCTTTCCAAAGGTTCTGCAGTTTCTGTACGTTTTATTCTATGCAATTTTACACCCAAGTGTATTTTTGTCATTCTTCTTGGCTCAGTTTGTTGAATGATTACAATGCTTTTAATTGCCTCTGAATTCTTATCCTGTTATATTTTTGCTAAGTTTTCCACCGTAAGGAGAAAAACGTGCACTGTTTCAAAACCTTTCTCTTTACTCCGGCCAAAGAACCACAGATTATTATTATTATTATTTTGGAAACTGTTAGCAAACTAATAAACTCTCGATACACTTCAATTTGTGTAGGTCTCCCGTGTGGATTTTTTAAAAATTCCTCTCCCTTCCTTGCATTTCTTTTTGCAAACGGGCACCAGCATTGGGAGGGGGGGGGAAATGGGGCAGTTATTAAGTGAATCACCTCCCCCATTGACTTTACTTGCTGGAAAGGTCGCCAAAGGGGATCACGTGACACCTGGACGCTGCGACCGTCATAAATATGAGTCAGTGGCCAATTTTGATCACGTGACCAGGGAGATGCTGCAGCAGTCATTAAGTGTGAAACACGGTCATAAGTGGCTTTTTTTAGTGCGGTTGTAACTTTGAATGGCCACTAAACAAACAGCTGTAAGTCAAGGACTACTTGTAGATTAAATAAACGGTCATAGGTCCCTTTTTTCAGTGCTGTAGTAATTTTGAACGGTCACTAAACGAATGGCTATAAGTCGAGGACTATCCAAGTATAAATTTCATGTCTTCCCTAAGCTTCTGTAATAGCAGCACACACTTCACATACTGGCAGTCCTGGACTTACGACCACAATTGAGCCCAAAATTCCCGTTGTTCAGCGAGACAGTTGCTGAGTTTTGCTCCATTTTACAACCTTTCTTGCCACTGTCGTTAAGTGGATCACTGCAGTTGTGAAGTTAGTCACATGGTTGTTAAGTGTGACTAATTTATTTAGTTAATTAGTTAATCCAGCTTCCCCATAGATTTTGTTCGTCAGAAGGTTGCAGAGGGGATCACATGACCCCGGGACACTGCAACCGTCATAAGTACATGCCAGTTGCCAAGCCTTCTAATTGTGGTGACCCTGGGGATTCTGCAATGGTCGTAAGTATGAACACCGTTCCTAACTCGTTTTTTCAGTGCCATTGTAACTTCAAGCAGTCACTAAACGAATGGTTGTAAGTCAAGGAATACCTGTACAGTCCAAGCAAAGGAACAATATCAAAATGCAGGATGAGGGCGTGAAGCAATTTTGGAAACGACTCTGCAGTGAGAAAGATTTCATGGTCCTCCCCGGGATCAAAGCTTCCAAAGAAATTTGGAGCAAGCCAACCATGCACCGTTAACCAATTTTATGGCTTTTGAAGAACATGCCTTCCCGCCTTCCCACCCCCCATTGCATGGAACAAAACCAATTAACAAAGTTGGAAGGGACCTTGGAGGTCATCTAGTCCAACCCCCTGCCCAAGCAGGAGACCCTACACCATTTCTGACAGATGGCAGTCCAGTCTCTTCTTGAAAGCTTCCAGGGATGAAGCTCCCACAACTTCTGAAGGCAACTTCTGTTCCACTGATTGATTGTTCTCAGTGTCAGAAAATTTCTCCTTATTTCTAGGTTGAATCTCTCCTTGATCAGTTTCCATCCATTATTCCTTGTCTGGCCTTCGGGTTCCTTGGAAAATAGCTTGACCCCCTCCTCTCTGGGGCAGCCCCTCAAATACTGGAAGATGCTCTCATGTCTCCCCTAGTCCTTCTTTTCATTAGACTAGACATACCCAGTTCCTGCAACCGTTCATCGTATGTTTTAGCCTCCAGTTCCCTAATCCTCTTGGTTGCTCTTCTCTGCACTCTTTCCAGAGTCTCAACATCTTTTTTATAGTGTGATGACCAAAACTGGATGAAGTATTCTAGGTGTGGCCTTACTAAGGCTTTGTACAGTGGTATTAGTACCTCCCTTGATTAATAGGGAGGGGTGAGCAAAATCTGCCATAAAACCACAAAACCCTCCCTTGCAACCCTGCAGTGTCAAATCTGAGATACCAACATGGTGCACCGGATGCTCGAAGTCCGGAAGCACCTTCCAGTTCTGTCCAAAATCAAACATTCACCACGTCAGCAAGACGGCTATTAAGTGAATTTTTCTCCACGGTTGCTAAGTGAATCACTGCAGTTGTTAAGTGAGTCACACGGTCATTAAGCGAGTCACACAGTCGTTAAGCAAACCCGGCTTCCCCCGTTGGCTTCGCTCGCCAGAAGGTCGCAAAAGGGGATCACGTGACCCCGGGACACTGCAACCGTCGTAAGTACATGCCAGTTGCCAAGCCTCCGAATTTTGATCACGTGACTGCAGGGAATGCTGCAACGGTCATAAGTTTGGAAAACGGTCCTAAGTCACTTTTTTCAGAGCCGTTGTCACTAAATGAATTGTCGTTAAGTCGAGAACTACCCATATCTTTCTTCTCCCCCCCCCCCAGGTATGTCCATTTGCAAATTTTTAGCCAGGCGAAATATCCATGCCCAATGGGGTGGCCTTCAAAATCGGGGTGTGTGTGTGTGTGATTTTGAAGGCCGCCCCGTTGGGCATGGATATTTATATAATCCCATATAAATCAAGCAATATTAGAGAATATTTGCAATTGAGGGTTGAACTGTGGAGTCCTGGCTGCTCTCTGAGTTTGGTGATTTTAATGAATTTATAAAATAAAGACCATCAACCCTAGAGAGCACCAAAGACCTCACATAGTGCAAATAAACCAAGAATCTGTGCTTTTTCAAACAAAATATTCCAGTGAAGTGGGGGGGGGGGAGATGTCGCTTCTTAAAGAGAATTAATTCTTCCCAATGTATTCTTAATTTTGCATCTTCTAGAATTATTCAGATTCTAAATCCACTTTATGGCTGATTCAATCAAAGTTAGGTTAGTCTCAACGCTTCTTTAATCCAGTGTCCCAAAGGTGCTTTTTTTTTCAAGAGGCCACTGGACTTTCTTGTTTTTTGTTTTGAAGACGTTTCGCTTCTCATCCAAGAAGCTTCTTCAGCTCTGACTGGATGGCGGGGAAGGGAAGGATTGATACTCCTTGCATACAGCCTCAACAACTCCCTGAAAGGATGCAGATGACCAGGTGTCATTTGCCTCTTGAAGAAAAAGCACCTTTGGGACAACCATGACCTGGATGACTGAGAAGCTCCACAGACTTTTAATCCAGTGATTCCCAATCTGGGGGGCTTGAAGATGGGTGGACTTCAACTCCCAGAATTCCCCAGCCAGCATCCTATCTTGCTTTGCGTATGTTAATTATGACTCAGAAAATCTGGCTTTGCTGTCTTGGGTTAGAGCTGAGATTCTCAATCTTGGTAATTTGAAGATCGGGGGACTTCAACTCCCAGAATTCCCCAGCCAGCCCTGGCTGCTCCTGCCTGGTGATGCTATAAATCACCGTTTCTCAAGCTGGGTAACATGTGGACTTCAACTCCCAGAATTCCCCAGCCTGCATGGATGGCTGGGGAATTCTGGGAGTTGAAGTCCACCCATCTTCCAAGCTACCAAGATGGAGAATCTCAGCTCTAACCCAAGAAAGCAAGGCCAGATTTTCTGAGTGCTCATTAACATATGCAAAGCAGGTAGGATGCAGGCTGGGGAATTCTGGGAGTTGAAGTCCACCCATCTTCCAAGCCCCCAGGATTGAGACTCTCAGCTCTAATCCAAAGAAATAAAAGCAGATTTTTCTGAGTCAGAATTAACATATGCCAAGCAGGTAGGATGGCAGGACAGACGGCTGCGGAGAGAGCAGCCGGGAAATATTTGCCAAACATTTGCCTTTTTCCTCAAATGCTGCAATTTTCTCTCTGCCCTCCCCCTTTCCCCCTCCCGTTCACGTTTCTTCGAGAAATCTGCTTTTCAAAAAAAAAAATATATAATAAAAATAAAATAAACCTTGGCACGTCAGGAAATGCCAGGCAGCCCTGGCGAGCTCCCCCATCTCACGCTGGCACCGCCGAGCAGCCTACGGAAAAACGGAAGATCGGTCTCCACCTGCCAATTAGCAACCAGAAACACAGCCTGGAGTTGGCTTCTCGGCTGTCACACTGTTGGTGCAACTTTCTGCCCACTGCCTTCCTCTGGGTCCCCCTCTCTAGAACACCCCCTCCCCCAATCTGGGTTCTGGGTTCGGATTGCACGCCTTGGAAGGCCCAGTGGGTGATTGCAAGCGGACCCCACAGGCTTCTCGGGGAAGGTTAGTGGATAAGTTTATTGTTACTTATATGAGGATCCTGGGCCTCTAGTGTTTTTTATAAATAGCACAAGGTGGCAAATAGAGCTAACGCTTCTTATTTTGCCCCGCAACAACAACCACCCTGCGAGGTAGGCTGAGCTGAGGAAGAAGGGCTGGTTCAAAGCCATCCAGCCAGGTTTTCTGCCTCAGGCAGGACTAGAACTCACCGGCTCCTGGTGATTGGCCTAAAGCAGGGGTTGGCAACCTTAAACCCTCAGAGAGCCATTTGGACCCGTTTCCCCCAGAAAAGAAAACACCGGGAGCCACAAAACCCTTCCCGTGCCTGACTATTTCCTGAGCGGCCACAAAACTAGCATATATAGTTGAATTAAAGATTCTGTTTTCTTCTGAAACTTTTCTTTTCTTGGATTTATCCATGGTTGGCCTACCGGGGGTCGAAAAGCTCAATAAATTGCGTGCCAGCGGGTATCACACATTGGCGGTTGTGACGCATATTTTGAGCGACAGGGAGCCGCAGCAGAGGGATGAAAGAGCCACATGCGGCTCCAGAGCCGCGGGTTGCTGACCCCTGGCCTAAAGTCACCCAGCTGGCTTTTGTGCCTGAGGGGGACATGGTAACAGCACCAGTGACACTGATGATGCTACATAGTTGGGTCATGAAAGGTCTGCAAGAAAACCAACCAAGCTCAGAAACTATCAAGGATCTCACGGCTCTTTTCCTCCTGCTGCTCCTGCTCCTGACACACCCCTCTCCCTTCCAACACTGATGATGTTCCTTAGTTGGGTCATGAAATGTCTGCAAGAAAACCACCAAGCTTAGAGAACACCAAGGACCCCACAGTCCTTTTCCTCCTCCCCCCTGCTCCTCCTCTAAAGGGTGGGGGCTGGCACACACCCCCACTCCCTTCCAGGCTCCCAGACACTAAAGCTGCCAGATTTTTGCAGCCTGCCCAAGGAACTCTTCAATTTTCTCAGCAGTGCCACTTTGCATTCATTTTTTTGGAGAAGGCTTCCCAGAGGTTTAAATTTAGCCCTGGTGCTTCCCCCCCCCCACCCCCAGCTCCCTAATCCCAGGCTAGACCCCCCTCCCCTCCCACCGTGCCCATCATCCCCGGCTTTCTCCCCTGCCTTAGCTGCCTCTTTTGTCGACATCCACAGTCGCTGGAGAGAGCTTGGCTGATCTCCAAGGAACAGAATGTACTTGGCAGGCCTGACGCACCGAATGTCTGCAAAACGTCGGCAGGCGAAGCCAAGAAATGCTAACTGGGTCATTAAAACCCCGCAAGGAAGCACCCGGGTTGGGGCTGGGCTCCCTCGCCCTCCTGGGCCAGCACCCCGGGGGGAAAAAATGCCTCCAGGCCTGGCACAAACACAGATGCCAGGGCACCCGGGCACCTAAGGGTGCCATCCATCCGTACCCACTCTGGAGATTCTTTCCCGATTCAGCCAGGTGGGAAATGGCTTGGGAAGGGGCCTTGGGGTGCAGGGTTCGGAGGGGCTGCTGGGGTGCAGCCGGGCTTTTTGGCTCAGCCCCAAATGGGGAGGGGGGGTTGGATAAAAATGTCTTACCCGCCCCCCCAGCCCGGCCCGATGGCCTCTGGGTGTCTGCAACCACCTTGGATGGGCTGCGCCTTGCTCGGGGTGCTTGTACCAAGTTCACATCGGTTCACCAGGGTTAGCAGAGGGGAACCCAGGAGGTTTTTTGGGGGGGGGCGGGGAAACTGGACAAACATTCAACTGGGGTGATGTAAGGTCTCCTGCCTGGGGTAGAGGGTTGGACTAGAAGACCTCCAAGGTCCCTTCCTAACTGCTTCTATCAGCCAGTTGGGTTTAGTAGTTAAGGCAACTAGGTTAGAACCCAGGAGATGGTGAGTTCTAGTGCCGCCCTAGGCATGAAAGCCAGCTGGGTGATTTTAAGCCAATCTTGTCAAGAGGCTGTGAGTTCTAATCCTGATTTTGGCATAAAAGCCAGCTGGGTGCCTTAGTTTTAGTTCCACCTTAGCCCCGCCCCCCCCAAAATCAGCTGGGTGACTTTGAGCCAATCACCAGGAAGCTGTGAGTTCTAGTCCCGCCTGAGGCAGGAAAGTCAGCTGGTCCGTCTCTCAGCCCAACCCACCTCACAGGGTTGTCGTTGTGGGGAAAAGAGGAGGAGGGAAGCAGTATTAGAGAGGTATTATCAAATATAATAAATAAATAAATAAATAAATAAATAAATAAATAAACAAACCAACAAACAAACACACACACACACACACACACATACATACATACAGTCCTCGATTTACAACAGTTCATTTAATGACCGTTCAAAGCTACAACGGCACTGGAAAAAGCGACTTACGACCGTTTTTCACAGTTACAACCTTTTGCAGCATCCCCCGCTGCAATCACGCGATCGAAATTCAGACCCTTGGCCACTGACTCACATTTATGACGGTCGCAGCGTCCCGGGGGGGTGGTGTCACCCGATTCCCCTTTGGCAACCTTCCGACGAGCCAAAGTCAACGCGGGAAAACAGATTCACTTAACAACCAGGTTACTAACGTGTCAACTGCGGTGATTCGCTTAACAACGGTGGCAAGGAAGGTCGTAAAATGGGGCACAGCTCCCTTAACCCGGGTCTCACTTAACGACAGAAATGTTGGGCTCCGTTGTGGTTGTGAATTGAGCTGTAAACGAACAAATAAAGAACATGCTTGTGGTGTGAGTTCATCAGTGGTTTGATTGAATTGGACCAACGCAGAATTAGGCGTGAATTTGTCCCCTTCTTCCTTGACCCCTCCCTGGTCTGTCCGGGCGGCTGCTGTGACCCTCCAGGAAAGTCAAGGAATTGGGTGTCAAACCTGCGATCGCAGCCCAAAAACACTTTGCGTCCCTGATTGTGCAACCGTTTGCCACGTGCATGGAATTTTACAACCCTCCATACATTTTTTTCTTTTCTTTTCTTTTTTTTTTTGCACTGACCTTGTAAACATCTCTTGTTTTCCAGGATTTTGACTTTTTTTTTTTCTTTCAAACACTCCCCCGAAACTCCACCCTATTAGTGAAGAGAAGGCAGCTTTAATTGCAGTTTGTGTTTTCATTTTGCAGCCAGGGGGCGCTCGCCTCAAAACATCCTCCCTGCAGAGCAGGTCCCTTCGCACAACACGTTTAAGCCCATCGGTCGAATTGCTCAGTGTGCGGCCTGTTGGACGACCGGCTAACTTTGATGACTTTTAACCATGGTTAGATTTATTTCTCCTCCTGGGGTTTAAAATCCTAGCCGCTTGGTTGAAGCCCGAAGGAGCTCACGTGTATCCCTTGTGCAAATAATGCCAATTGTGTAAGGTGCATCTGTTTTCCAACAAAAATAATACTAGGAAGTCCTCAGCTTACAACAGTTCATTTAGTGACCGTTTGAAGTTACAACAGCACTGAAAAAAGTGACTTATGACCGTTTTTCATATGAGACTTACGACCATGATCGAAATTCAGCTGCTTGGCAACCGACTCATATTTACGGCCAGGGGGTCATGCGATCCCCTTTTGCGACCTTCTGACAAGCAAAGTCCATGGGGAAGCCAGATTCACTTAACAACCGTATTACTAAACAGTGATTCACTTAACAACTGTGGCGAGAAAGGTTGTAAAAGGGGGCAGAACCCTTAGCTTAAAAAACCAGAGTTAAAAACAAGTTGCAAGGAACAGAAATCAGATGAAAGTGCAAAAGTTAGGGTGATGTAGTGCATTCCTGCCCCATACCTCTACGCCCCCCCAAAAAACCCTTCTTCGTTTGTTTTGCAAACCGATTGCTTCATTTAGAGTTCAGAGTTTTATAAGAATGGAGATTAAACCACTAATTAGGTTGGCCAGAGTTCTGTTGCTGCACAAGTGCATTTATTCCATAGTTTATGTGCAAGTTAAAGCAAATTATTTTAGTGAGACGGAAATCTCCTTTGAAAAAGAAGAAATGGAAAAAAGCTGGAAAAAAAGCATGCATGCTACCCTTTTAAAAGGGGGTGCCAGTGTCCTGGAGAGGTTAATAACAGTGTTTCTCAAACTTGGCCACTTTAAGAGGAAAGGACTTCAACTCCCAGAATTCCCAGGAAAGGAGAAGGAGAAGGAGAAGGAGAAGGAGAAGGAGAAGGAGAAGGAGAAGGAAAGGAAAGGAAAGGAAAGGAAAGGAAAGGAAAGGAAAGATTTTAGAGACAATTTGGAGCAGTTTTTCTCAACCACAGAACTTTAAGATGTGTGGACTTCAATTCCCAGAATTCCCTGCTGGCTGGGGAACTCTGGGAGTTGAAGTCCAGACCTCTTAAAGCTTGAGAAATATTGGATTATAAGAAGATTGGCCATTTGTCATCAATGTCAGCATCTTCAGGGCAGCACGGGCTTGCAAAATAATGCAAATTAGGGGCACCCTGGCACCCACAGCATCCGCCTGGCATCTGACAGGGGCCGCTGTTGCCCATCCTTGGCCAGTCTGGTGCCCGGTGGAAGCTGGGCTCAACCCCATCAAAAGTGGCAGACCGGGAACAAAACAAAGCGGTGCAGAATGTTTCAAACATCTGGGAGAACCAAGAAAAAAAGCCTAAAATCCCCACCTAAAAGACTTTTGGGCTATTTTGGAACTGCAGGTTTATTCTTGACATGGAATTAACAACGATTAATTTGTAAACTTCAGAAAACTGAAGACGAGGAATCAAAGGAGTGGACTTTTTTTTTCCTGTGGAAGGAGAAGAGCTGTCACACTCTTCCTCCTCTCCCTTTCCCCCAAAATCATTTCTTTTGATGTGTCAGGAAGCAGGTTCGCGTCTCAGGAGCATCTGGACAGGATTCAGCTGGCAGAGGCTTCCTTCCCAGGCGCGGGATTTATAGCTTCACTTATCGGGAGGAGGATAAAACTCCCCTTTGCCACCGTCATCCCTGCTGCTGATGCTCCAGATCGGTCTTTCTCACCCTCCGCAACTTTCAGGTGGTTGGACTTCAACTCCCAGAGTTCCCCAGCCAGCATAGGGAATTCTGGGAGTTGAAGTCCAGACGTCTTAAAGATGCTGAGGTTGAGAAACACTGCTCCAAATTGTCTCTAAACTCTCTTTCTTTCTTTCTTTCTTTCTTTCTTTCTTTCTTTCTTTCTTTCTTTCTTTCTTTCTTTCTTTCTTTCTTTCTTTCTTTCTTTCTTTCTTTCTTTCTTTCTTTCTTTCTTTCTTTCTTTCTCTTTCTTTCTTTCCTCTTTCTCTCTCTCTCTCTCTCTCTTTTTCTTTCTTTCTTTCTTTCTTTCTTTCTTTCTTTGTTTCTTCCTTTCTTTCTTCCTGCCTTCCTTCCTTCCCTTTCTCCCTCCCTCAAGCCTTCCTTCCTTCTCCCTTTTTTATTCCTTCCTTCCTTCCTTCCTTCCTTCCTTCCTTCCTTCCTTCCTTCCTTCCTTCCTTCCTTCCTTCCTTCCTTTTTTCCTGCTAGTTAA
>QLTV01000224.1:439-12999 GCA_003457575.1 Thermophis baileyi
TGTGTGACAAAGAAAGATATTATATATGAATTACTTTTATTTTATTTAAATTTATTATAGCCATTCAACTCCCATGAAATGTAGGGTTATGTAGAATAGACTTCTGTATATAGAAATAGATTCCCTATGTGTTATAAATTTACTGGTGTTTTTTTTATTATTTTTCCCCAGTTTTTCATTTTTATTACCATCATAACTTCCTTTGGGACATGGTTATGGATATACTACCACTGTTATGACAGGTTAATAGCTAGAGAGAGAAGTAGGGTTCTGAAAAGTTTTGAGTTAGACATTAAATTTGTAGGGATCCGAATCAAATTTAATTTTCAAATCTAATAAGCGATTTTGAAACAAATAATGTAATTCATTAGTTGGATCTGGAGTTCTAAATCCAAATCAAATCAAATCAATTTTCTGAAACAAATAGATTTATTAAGAATGTATGAATCAGCTTAGAGTGATTTCCACCTATCAGTTAGAGAGACAAAATCTGATAAACTCTTTGACAACCTGTCTTCTCACTCATCGTATTTTATTAGATGTTCTCTTCTTAGTCTCATGAGAATGTATCTGTGGGAGTTATATTGAAATGTAGAATTGCCTATTTTGGCGATGTCAGGAATATGAATGGCCAATTGCCTCCATCCCAAGAAATACAAAGCAATGTACAAAGACAAGAAGCAACAGATAGGAACTAATCAAGGAAAGAAGCAGCCTAGAACTAAGGATAAATTTCCTGACAGTGAGAACAATTAATGAGTGGAATGACTTGCCTCCAGAAGTTGTGGGTGCTCCATCACTGGAGGTTTTTAAGAGGAGATTGGACAGCCATGAAATTGTATAGGGTTTCCTGCTTGAGTGAGAGGTTGTACTGGGGGACTTCCAGGGTCCCTTCCACCTCTGTTATTCTGTTCTGTTATTCTATTATTCTGGCTATAGTAGAAATAGCACTTAGACTTATATATCACGTCACAATGCTTTACAGCCCACTCTAAGCATTTTACAGAGTCAGCATATTGTCCCCAACAATCTGGGTCATCATTTTACCAACCTCAGAAGGAAGGAAGGCTGAATCGACCTTGAGCCGGTGAGAATCGAACTGCTGGCAGTCGGCAGAATCAGACTTCAACACTGCATTCTAACCACTGTGCCACCACGGCTCTTGATCATGTCTATCCATCCCATTAAGCACAAAGAAGCACAGAGTCCCTTGGGAGTTGGGCGGCATACAAATTTAATAAATAATAATAATAATAATAATAATAAATAAAAGAAAGTCCAGAATAATATAGGATCTCCTGCCATTGGCAGAGGGTTGGACTAGAAGACCTGCAAAGTCTCTTCCAACCCTATTACTCTATCTTCTTTCAGGTATAGAAAAGGGGATGAAAAGGACCTGCAAATGTGATCAATAAATAAACAAAATAAAGAAATAAAAACTGCACCCTCGTATTAATAGAGGAGAATCTATTGCTTAAAGTAGTTTCATCTTAGGATTCAATACAGTTTCTTGTTTAGCAGTGTTGTACTGTATGCCTGGGTAGCTTGACACACAGAGTGTGGAAGCTATAATGCTTAATGCAGTTGTTGTTCCTGTTGCTACTGCTTTCGGTCCATAGATTTGAAATCAGAAAGTTCCATTCAAATGGAGGCGGCCATGATGATGTCCTTGGTAAAGAAGAGACAACGTTGCCTTCTTTTTCATTGGTTTTGAAGGATGACTATACAGTACTAATATACAGTCGTACTGTAAAAAAGGATCCATGTCAGGAGCTACAGCCATTTCCCATTCTGGCAGGGGTGGGTTCCTCCTGGTTCGGACCGGTTTGCCTGAACCGGTAGTTACCCACTGGTGACGTCACGATGACATCACAGAACCAGTTTGGTCGGTGCCGGTCCGTGGGCGGCGCCATCTTTTTTTTGAATTTTTTTGAATTTTTTTGAAATTTTTTTGATTTTTTTTTCTTCTGAGCATGTGCAGAAGCTGAGTTTCCAGCACTATGCATGTGGTCGCCATCTTGTTTTCATCTTTCTTTCTTTTTCTTTCTTTCTTTCTTTCTTTCTTTCTTTCTTTCTTTCTTTCTTTCTTTGAATTTTTTTGAATTTTTTTTTTGATTTTTTTTTTCTTCTGAGCAGTTTCCAGCACTGTGCATGTGGTCGCCATTTTGTTTTCGGCTTTCTTTTCTTTTCTTTTTTTTTGAATTTTTTTTATTTTTATTTATTTTATTTTATTTTGAATTTTTTTTCTTCTGAGCATGTGCAGAAGCCGGGTTTCCGGCACTGTGCATGCGGCCGCCATCTTGTTTTTGGCTTTTTTTAAAATTATTTCTTTTCTTTTTTTATTTTTTTGGCACTGCGCATGCGTGCGCCCATGAGGCGCGCCCACGCGACGTGGGAGGAAGCGAACCAGCAGCGAGGTAAGTTAGAACCCACCCCTGCATTCTGGGCAATAGTTTGGTGACACCTCAAACCTACTGTAAGTCTGCTACTGTTTGTACTGTAAATTGGGGATCTACTCATAAGAAGTTTTAAACAATATGCCTTAAATTGCTCAGCGGTCAAGATAAAAAGATAAATCCCTGGAACGTTTCATTATTTTGAATCTAATTAAATTGTTCTTTCTATTAGGCATGTTCTGATAAGGTTCAATCTGATTCAAATTGTCAATTACGTTCAATTTTGTTGGGTCATCTGAATTCCAATCATTGACTCAATTTGGTAAACTGGTCCCACTTCATGTGATTGCCTAAATGAAATCAAATTAAACTGTGTGAATCAGATCATTTTGATTTAATCTGAATCAAGTTGGATGCTAAAAACACATATACGCTCATGGAAAAGTCACCCAGCAGGATTCAGTAAAATTAAATCGAGTCAAAAATCTCCAATTCAAGTGAGCAGTTCAAACTGAATTATTGCTTTGATATTTGATTGGGAGACCTGACAACACTGCCTTTTGATTCAAATCAAACACTCATGCATATTTTTTCTTCTGATTGATTTGAAGAATCTCTTATTTCTGTAGCAGCTTAGCCAGATGGACAAAATAATCGGAGAACTGAGAGACCTCCATGGATAGCGATATCACTGCCAATTCATATTTGATCTGGAAAAGATCATTTTCCTGATTCCAAAATATATTATCACACGCTAGGTTCTCATATGCAACTATCAAACTGAATTCTGGGGTAACATTTTGAACAGCAATTTACAATTTCAGTAGACACCTGCTGATGTTGGGTGCTTGTCAAGCCTGAATCTGACCAGGCTGTGGCCGGTTCCTTTTCGGTGGGGATTTTATTTCTATCATGAGTTATTCTCACATGAATTCAGGTTGACACAGTTTGGAGCTGAAGGGGGAGAGCAGAGGTGGATGGAGTCCTCAGCCAAAACAACATAGCTAGCTGATGAGTCACATATATTCCAATGGCTGGTTGGCCAGACAAGGAGGAGAGAAGTCGCCAAGCAACCAGCCCTTATCCCAGTGGTGAAATCCAATTTGTTTTACTACTGGTTCTGTGGGCGTGGCTTGGTGGGCGTGGTGTGGCTTGGTGGGTGTGGCTTGGTGGGCGTGGCAAGGGAAGGATACTGCAAAATCTCCATTCCCACCCCACTCTGGGGCCAGCCAGAGGTGGTATTTGCCAGTTCTCTGAACTACTCAAAATTTCCGCTACTGGTTCTCCGAACTACTCAAAATTTCCGCTACCGGTTCTCCAAACTACTCAAATTTTCCGCTACCGGTTCTCCAGAACCTGCTGGATTTCACCCCTACCTTATCCTCACTGGACAGTGTGACATATTGTTTTGGGAAAATGAGAAACATTTACTTTAAGTGGGGTGGAAAGCACGGGAACCTTCAGTACTGGCTTTCCACCAGTTTGTGCCAAGATGAAGTATCTAAATAAATTTGTTCTTTGAGGAAACACAATGCCTCGGAGTTCTGTTTGCAATGGGTACATTAATTGGAACCTGACAGTGCTATTGTATCCCCATCAATCCATTTAGTAAATAACACAAACCATGTTTATGCTGACAATAGTATTTCACTATTATTTGGGTTTTACTCATCTAGTTGAAATGTTAATTTATATTGCTAGTCCGTGTATGATATCCCATGCACTAAATAAATAAAGCAATTCACTAGAATGAATTTGGATGAATAAAAATAGAGGATACCTAAATACCCCCCCACCCACCCACACACACACACACATATAAAGTCAAAATAATATTGACCTTTGCAGTATTAAAGTTTTGGAGTGTTTTGTCAGAGCCATCAAAAATAACTTTTATATACGGAAAAGAAAAAGACTTAGTAAAGGAATTTATTTCCATGAATGTTTTATAAATCAGTCATGTTACATCTTAAATAATAAGTTCTATGTAAAAAAAAATAATGCTAGGATTCTCCATGCAGGCAAACCAAGGAGAAATATGCCACATGGTGTGGTCTTTGCTAAAAATTCTTTCTGAGTCTTTTTTAAAAGGGGGAAAAATAATAGATAGGAAGGAAGATAGATAGGAAGAGTATTGATATCTTTGAACTTTGGTGGTTGTAGAAGACCATGAACAACCAAGGAAAGAAATCAATGGACTGTTTTCCAACCAAGAAAATAAACCAATTAACCCAACATTTTCACTCAAAGCACAAATAACCAGGCTCAAATTATTCTACTTCAGACACATTGTGCAAAGACCCAGGTCTCCAGAGAAAGCTCTGATGCTAGGAAAGATGGAATGGAAAAGAAGAAAAGGACAACCAACAGCAAGGTGGATGGGTCCTTCTACAATTAGTTGCACCACTTGAAAGAACAGGATAATCTAATCTAGATTAATGTTAGCCACAAATAATCAGGAGCATTCACTGAATTCAAAGCACAGAACAGTTTATTATTGCTACCTATATACAACAATCTAGTCAACTAATTGTCCAAGCTAAATTGGTGCTAGATAAGGATCAATGGAATTCAGGGGGGGGGAGGGATGGATTTGGGTCTCATGTGGTAATGCAATGACTTCAAACTGATGACATGTTTAACTCCGCCTTCCAGCTCAGCTTGCTCTTTCCTACAGTTAGGGATACATCATCATGGACAAAATCCATCTATATGGTTGCTAGGAGTTGAAAATGACTTGATGGCACATAACAATAATGTTTCTACTTGCACAGGAAAGCACCTATTAAGGTCAACAGAGTTAAATACTCTTCTTCCAGCTTCAGGTTAGGCTAGTTTCCACTTCAAAAGCGATGTATGTAAAACACATGATAAACTGACAGTGGTTTATCGGCACACTAGTTGCCAAAAAAAGCTACCAAAAAATCTTGGATGGCACTTAGAAAATCTGCATATTGACAAAATTTCCATCTGTCACTTGCAAAGGACCACGCTATTTGGAGGATTCGCACATATACTACACTGATACATTAGGACATCCTAGGTCCGTGATGGCGAACCTATGGCATGCGTGCCCGAAGTGGCACACGGAGCCATGTCACCTGGCATGTGCGGCATCACCAGTTCCTCTTCCGGGTTTCTGGCGTGCATGTGCGCGCGATGATCAGCTGGCCTTCGTGCGTGCGGCAGTGCCGGAAACTGGAAGAGATAGTCTTCCATTTTCCAGCATATGCATGCGCGCTGGCTAGCTGATCGTCGTGCGCTCATGTGCGCCATTAACCGGAAGACTAGCTGGCCGGCACGCATGTGTGCGCTGGAAATCGGCAGTTCATTTTCCAGCGCGCGCATGCCCCCTGGGCAGCTCCTCTTCCGGGTCGCGTCCCAGACGAGCGCACACGTGTGCCCTCCCTTTTTGGCACTTGGTGCCAAAAAGGTTCACCATCACTGTCCTAGGTCCTTGGGAAGAACTCTTATTTATTTTTATTAATTTGTGCTTATTAATTTATTAAATTTTTATGCTACCCATCTCCCTAACAAGGTGCGTCTGGCAGCTTACAAGTTATTCTATGCATATCAAGGGCAATACCAGCTAAAGAACTGGCAACTGTCCCCACGTTGGGCTAGATGACCTACAAGGTCCCTTCCAACTCTGTTAATCTATGTTGTGTATATAACAATTTCAGAGGCAGTGGTAATTGAAAATGTCCATCCTGCTTCAAATGAGTTAAAAGGAGCCTGAATCACTCTGAAGTATCCAGAATGTTTCCTGACCTGGAACAGAGCCTCAGTTTCTATTACAAATAGAACTTCAGTCTGTATCCTTCAGCTTGATTAAAAGGAAATTGGGAAAGGTTAAACTTTTAAGCTCTTTTTTAAAAAGGAAAAAACAAAAACAAAAGAAAAATATTCTTTATCCTTACCTTTTTTGGGGGGGGAAATGGATATTATATTATATTACAAACCAAGAGTCAAACGTAAGTGTACCTTAGAAGAAGAAATTAAAAGTCATTTCTGTATTTGTTTGTTTGTTTGTTTGTTTTTAATCTATTTTCATTATCATTTGTCACACGTTTGTCAGCTGTAGAGATTCTCAGTCATCCAGGTCATGGTTGTCCCAAAGGTGCTTTTTCAGGAGGCAACTGGACTTTCTTGTTTTTTCTTTGAAGACATTTTGCTTCTCATCCAAGACGCTTCTTCAGCTCTGACTTCCCAGATCTTGTCTCCCCAGTTCAAGATGACTCTGAGCAGCTTAGAGTTCCTTTCTTTTTCTTTATACCTCCTTATACTTCTATCCCTATTTTCTTTTTATCCTTTATCTTTTCTATTTGGTTAGTTTAGCCATTTTTATGTGTATGCTTTGTAAAATTTAATAAATGATGGGGGGGGGATGAAGCAAATACTGGTCTTTACCATCAACAAGTCCTGATTTTTTCTTCAAATTCTTCTGCTCCTTTCCCAAAGTTTATTCCAAGAGAAGAATATCAAAGCAGAAGCATAAATTGGATCCCAAAGCACCAGATGGCTGAAGAGACAGTTTCTGTAGATAACAAGGCACTTCCTTATTATAATAATACCTTGTTGTGTAAAATTTAATTATAAGTCCCCTTGGGAGCAGATTTTTGGATGAGAGGCAGATGTAAACAAACACAATGAAAACCCGAGAAGAGTTTGACAGGTGATGCTATTTCAACCTTCCTCATCTGCTGTCCTTGTTGAGTTCCTAGGAAAAAACAATTCTAATTAAATTCACATTGCGTGATCTATTCCAATCCTTAAAGTCAAAGGACTTCTGGATCCTTCGAATAGCAATTTAACCAGCTGGACATTCCACATCATAATTTCATCCCTGATATTGTGTCCGATTGGCCACAGCTCACTCCTTAGGAAAGAACCACCCTTAATTCTATGGGTGGTAGAGAAAAAGTACTTTTACTAGAGATGCTGAGTGCAGCGTAAGAGAGGCAAGCTCTGAAGAAAAACCACGTGAAAATCATATATTGAAAGCAATCCCCAATGTCCAAGACCCTCCCTCCTGGGAGAATAATCCAATCAGGTCCTGTTCCAATGTTTTGGGAACCTGGTGCCTCAGGTGCTGCGGTAAATTCCTTCCCCAGGACTGGTGTCCTTGAAGCTAGGCAGATGGCTCGGTTTGGCACCTCTGGTTCCTGTTAGTGTCCATACCCCCTAATTTCCCATATCATTCTTTCACACCTCCAGCACTCTCCCCCCTCCAAATACCCCCTCACCAGGGATAAAATCCAGCAGGTTCTGACAGGTTCCGGAGAACTGGTAGCAGAAATTTTGAGAAGTTCGGAGAACCAGTAGCGGAAATTTTGAGTAGTTTGGAGAACCGGCAAATACCACCTCTGGCTGGCCCCGGAGTGGGGTGGGAATGGAGATTTTGCAATATCCTTCCCCCAGGAGTGGTGTGGGAATGGGGATTTTGCAGTATCCTTCCCCTGCCACGCCCACCAAACCACACCCACCAAGCCACACCACACCCACCAAGCCATGCCCACAGAACCGGTAGTAAAAAAAATTGGATTTCACCACTGCCCCTCACCCCTGGTTATGGCAGTTGCTAGCGAGCTTCAAAGAAAGCGAAGATAGGCAGCTGACACAATGGCTATGCCGTGGCATTTTGAGTAGTTGAGTGAAGTTTCCCTCACTGGATCTCTGCCTATTTTGTAGGATCAATGAGTGCTTGGAAGAGCTTTCCCATGCCAGGAAATGAAAAGATTAGCAGAAGGCAAATGCTATTTTGGGCCCTGTGACTCATATTCTGAAAACTCTCCCTGTGCTGTTGAGATGTTCTGCATAGCATTCATTAAAATTTGCACAATAACTGTGAGTGAATCTTCGGTCTGGAGCAATTTGGCTTTTAATTCCCTTGCCGTTTTATCAGTTGCTAGAAGATTACTACACTCATGTGTAGCTATTGCATGAGACTTCTTCCCCAGCCAACTCCTTGATGCACAAATTGATCCAAAACCTTTCATGCACTCAACATCTTATATGGTGTAAGGTTATGCTAAGAATTTACTAATTATCAACTCCAACAATGCCACAAAACCGTTTTGTAAGACAAAGTTCCACTTATTTATTAGGCTATTCCTCAGAATAGGGGCAGAAGATAAACTAGAACTGGATTTTTATTTTTTATTTTTTTTGCCTTGCACAAACTGCACATTAAATCATTCTAACGGTTGTGCTACTCCTTTCGTTGCACAAATCGATAAAGAATATCGGCAGTGCAATATCTAGAATGCATTTTGAAGCATGGTAGAGAAGGCTGACCACCTTAGGAAATTCAGAGCTTTTGATTAGACTTGAGAGTCAAAAGATATCGCAAAAGAAAGTCATTTCAATCTATGCATTGAATTAGAAAATGAAATTAGGTTGCAGGATCCAATCTGGGTAGGTCACCGGGAACAGACGTTTAGTTTTCTGAGCTTTGAGACTTGTTCTGGAGCCCATCCTTAGAGAACTTCTCTCTACCAGAATGTGTGCTTTGGGCTGTTCTATGTATCATATTTTAGAGGCACGCGGTGGCTCGGTGGCTAAGACGCTGAGCTTGTCGATCAGAAAGGTCGGCAGTTCGGCAGTTCGAATCCCTAGTGCCACGTAATGGAGTGAGCTCCCATTACTTGCCCCAGCTTCTGCCAACCTAGCAGTTCGAAAGCATGTAAAAATGCAAGTAGAAAAATAGGGGCCACTTTGGTGGGAAGGTAACAGCGCTCCGTGCACCTTCGACGTTTAGTCATGCCAGCCACATGACCACAGAGACGTCTTCGGACAGCGCTGGCTCTTCGGCTTTGAAACGGAGATGAGCACCACCCCCTAGAGTTGGGAACGACTAGCACATATGTGCAAGGGGAACCTTTACCTTTACCTTTATGCATCATATTTATATGGTGCCTGGTTGAGTGTGGCTTCTTATTGATTGATTGGGAAGTTGATGGCCAACTACTAACTTGTTGCCTGTTGTTTCCTTGTGCTGCCAAGTCCTTGGCTCCTAAGTATTTCATAAGCTAGTGGTAAATCAGCACTTCTGTTGACTGACAAGCGGCCCATTTCCAAGGCTTCAATCATTTCCTTGGCTGTCTTTGTACCTGCTCGGCCAACAATCTTAGTAGGTGCAAAATTGAATGACTAAACCTCTGGTCCAGATGACCAGTTCAGATTGGATCCTGCAACATTATCCTGGGACATGCATATTTACTTTCAGCCATGTGAAATTAGGTGTCCCCCCCCCCGATGATCTCTAAATGAACATTTCCCTCATCCACTGGTGAGAGATTCCTTCCTTAAACTCCAGAAAGTCATTAATAGTCCTTATTGAAATTGTCCTGATAGGTGAATTATTATTGGACTAGACCAAGGGTTTTAAAATTTTACAAGTGCTGTTTGAGGAAGATTGCTTGAATATCCAGGGTGCAGTACTGAAGCCTATTTTTTTTTATACTGCTACAAAAATCTCCAGTGAATTGAAAATGAAGAATATTTAAGGGCCATTTAGCCCCAAAGCAATGCTCGTTCTTGCTCATGCTGAGTAGTTTCTGCAAAATGGGGTTACTTCACCTGGCCACATAGCCAGCAGCATTTTTCATCAAACGGAACACTAATCTTTGAGTTTATGACTAGGTGGAATTGCAATACATTTTCAAGGTCGCATCTACTTTGTGCGTTGTGAGAAAGCCATCCTAGTCATTGCTGCCCAGATCCTACTTTTTTCTTTGTTCTCCTTCCTTACTGAGCAAAGAAGATCTTTCTTAGTTTCGGACTTTTTTCTCATTCACTTTCCTTTCCTTGTCTGGCAAAGTCATTCTGTCTTTCATTTAGCTAAGCAATTGTTCTAGCTCACTTAAGTCCTACCTGCTCCTTGTCCAAGATGAGACTCTTTTTCCATAGCAGCAAATTGAACCCTCCTCCTTGACTTCTTCATCCTTCTCTTCCTAGCCTCCTAAATGATCTTTCCTGATCATGTCTCGCTGCCCCATTGCCCCTGCCCCAAAGCAACAACCCACATAACACAAAGGTAGGTAGGGTTTCCCAGGAGTCAGCAGGACTCTCAGGGCACTGACTGGGCAGCTTGGCCAACCAACTCATGAAGTTTCTAAATGACTTGATGGATGGGACAAAGGTGAACCACCAAGCCATCACTATTATGTTTCTCTTCTTGGGTTGTTTCCATGACCCAACCTGTGCATTTATCTTTGTGCCCTCATTCTATTGGGCAACATTGCCAGTTGGGCAACATTATCAGAGTAGGGTCCTTGATGCTGTCTGAGCTTGGATGTTTTCTTGCAGACGTTTCGTTACCAAACGAAATAACATCATCGGTGCAGTGATGATGTTACCTAGTTTGATAATGAAATGTCTGCAACAAAACAACCAAGCTCAGAGAGAATCAGGGACACCACAGTTCAACCCAGATTCTCTTCTATTGGTAACATTGGCAGTCCCTATAAATAAAACTATGGATTCGAGAAAATGATTTGGAGGGCTACATAAGGACCTTCAGCTGCAACTTTGAGAACTTTTGACTAGGTAAATACATGATTCGGTGGCCAGATCCACAGATTCCCCTAAGCCATAAATATGACTTGTTTGCCTTATTTAATTTAATATGAGACTAAACTAGACTAGACTATAATAGAATAGACTGGACTGGACTGGACTGGACTGGACTGGAATGGAATGGAATGGAATGGAATGGATTGGAATGGAACGGAACGGAACGGAATTCAGCAAGGTTTCTCTTCACGGAACGGAACAGAACAGAACAGAACAGAACAGAATAGAATATTGGCCAAGTGTGATTGGACACACAAGGAATTTGTCTCCGGTGAATAAGCTCTCGGTATATATACAAACAAACATACATTCTACATTCAAATATAAGATCTCATTGTACATACATAAGCTCTCAGTGATAAATAATAAATCATAAGATATAAACAAAATAATAATAATAATAAATTATAAGATACCAACAGGAGAAGCTAATAGGAAAGATGAGAAGGATAATAGCAACACAGCCCTACTACGTGGGTAAATATCCTTAGGAATAAGACAGTGCTTGGCTGCTTATTGAACAAAGGATAGTTAAAAATATGACTCAGTAAAAGCTTTGCATTCTCCATCTCTGCAAGTAACATTTCCCTGATTTGGTTCTTTCTTCTGAAAGTTTCCACAAGAAATTAGAACCCCTCGATGGGTTCTTATGACGACTGCCCCACAAGGGAAAATTTATCAAGGAGCGGCCTTCCCAATGAGTTCCGAGACTCAAAATGTTGCTGTAATTAAGAGGATTCTGAACGGGCGGGACTGATAATTGTCTTATTAAGTCTTTGCAAATTAGTGCATTATCTCACTCAGGGATAGCAAGAGCAGCCTCGGTAATTCAGAAACGGCAGGTCAGTGGCTTTTCAGAAAAAAATGCTCAAGGGAGGCAAAATTGAATCCAGGTCATTTTCCAAGATCCAGTGGGGAATGTCAAGCTGAACTGCCTGTCAGTCTCCTCTTCTTCCTCTCCTTCGGCTTTGTCTGCTTTGGGTTCTCCTCTCCGAGATGCAGGATATTCCCTCTAAAGCCGACAGCTGCTACAGCTTTGCTCCCTGTCTTCATCTCAGCAGGTTGCACCACACTAAATTGTGTCAAGGCCACACGTTCCAGCCGATAACATCCCCAAAGCAGATGGTAACAAGGTCCTGGGCTGTTCACATTGTGCCAGCTGGCACGAAGCTCAGTTGCTTCCCTCCCTCTGCAGATAAGTTTATTGCTGTGGCAGCTAAATAAATAAATGTTCATGTCCAACTTGCAGGCGTGTTTCCGGGTGACATTCAAGGTGCCGATTGTCACCTTGAAAGCCCTACATCAGGGGTGAAATTCAGCAGGTTCTGACAGGTTCTGGAGAACCGGTAGCGGAAATTTTGAGTAGTTCGGAGAACCGGCAAATACCACCTCTGGCTGGCCCTAGAGTGGGGAGGGAATAGGGATTTTGCAGTATCCTTCCCCTGGAATGGGGTGGGAATGGAGATTTTGCAGTATCCTTCCCCTGGAGTGGGGAGGGAATGGAGATTTTGCAGTATCCTTCCCCTGGAGTGGGGAGGGAATGGAGATTTTGCAGTATCCTTCCCCTGGAGTGGGGTGGGAATGGAA
>QLTV01000224.1:15633-25826 GCA_003457575.1 Thermophis baileyi
CATCCCTAGTCCTTCTTGTCATCAAACTAGACATAACCAGTTACTGAAACCGTTCTTTATATGTTTTAGCCTCCAGTCCCCTAATCATCTTTGTTGCTCTTCTCTGCACTCTTTCTAGAGTCTCCACATCCTTTTTACATTGTGGCGACCAAAACTGGATGCAGTATTCCAAGTGTGGCCTTACCAAGGCATTATAAAGTGGTATTAACACTTCACATGATCTTGATTCTATCCCTCTGTTTATGCAGCCTAGAACTGTGTTGGCTTTTTTAGCAGCTGCTGCACACTGCTGGCTCATATTTAAATGGTTGTTCATAGGACTCCAAGATCTCTCTCAGAGTTACTACTATTGAGCAAGGTACCACATATACTGTACCTGTGCATTTTGGATGGATGACCATCTTTGAAAATTTTTTTCTTAAGAGGACAGGGAGTATAAGTAGTAATATCTGGGGATGGATTAGCAGAGCATAATTATTGAGGACTTGGTCGTCACCTTAAGTTATGGAACGCCTGCCAAGAATATTAAGAGCCGAGGTGGCGCAGTGGTTAGAGTGCAGTACTGCAGGCTACTTCAGCTGACTGTTCAGCAGTTCAGCGGTTCAAATCTCACCGGCTCAAGGTTGACTCAGCCTTCCATCCTTCTGAGGTGGGTAAAATGAGGACCCAGATTGTTGGGGGCAATATGCTGACTCTGTGAACCGCTTAGAGAGTGCTGTAAAGCACTGTAAAGCGGTATATAAGTCTAAGTGCTATTGCTAAGTGCTATAATATTTTAAGGGAGGAAGATCTCTAGCAGAGGGCATCTGAGGACGCTGATGTGACATAACATTGATTGTCTCTCCTCTCCTTGGCAGGTGATCAGTGATTGTTTCCCCCCTCCCCTCCAATTCTTTTGATTAGGGAGCTGATGCTGTCTTCTTTCTCTTAATGGTTGCAAGCAGCAACTCAGATAAGAAGCAAGCATTAAGAATACAATGGTGCAATCTGCAAAGCTCTGATAAGTAATTTCTTTTAAGCATGCCTTTCTTTTGAGTGCACGGGTGGAGAAATAACGAAAATGCCTCAGCCAATCTGAATAACCTTTTTTTTTTTTTTTTCACCTATATTTCTTTTTTGTGCCTGGGAGTTCACATCATTGATCTTCTTGGGTGTCAATAAAGGAACTGTGCTAGAAAGAAAGGTGGACCCTCCAAGTGAAATGGCTTGATTAAAAAGATAAGAAGTAGCAAAGATGTTTTGTCTTCAAGCCTGGGTTTTCTGCATTTCTCATGGAGGTGAGATCCTCAGCATTGCCTCTTCATGCACATAGGAATTGGATATATTTCCACCCAGAAGAGATGGTTCCAAAGGTACTTGAAGCAGTACATAAGTCTAAGTGCTATTGCTATTGCTACTTGGGAAGTAAGCCATTTAAGCAATAGCACTTATACACCGCTTCATAGTGCTTTACAGCCCTCTCTAAGTAGTTTACAGAGCCAAAATATTGCCCCAACAATCTGGGTCCTCATTTTACTAACCGTGGAAGGATGGAATAGAATGGAATGGAATGGAATGGAATGGAATGGAATGGAATGGAATGGAATGGAATGGAATAGAATAGAATAGAATAGAATAGAATAGAATAGAATAGAATAGAATAGAATAGAATAGAATAGAATAGAATAGAATAGAAAATAGAAAATAGAAAATAGAATAGAATAGAATAGAATAGAATAGAATAGAATCAGTGTTGGAAGGGACCTTGGAGGTCTTCTAGTCCAACCCCCTGCTTAGGCAAGAAACCCTATACCATTTCAGACAAATGGTTATCCAATCTCTTCTTAAAAACTTCCAGTGTTGGAGCATTTACAACTTCTGGAGGCAAGTTGTTCCACTAATTAATTGTTCTAACTGTCAGGAATTTTCTCCTTAGTTCTAGGTTGCTTCTCTCCTTGGTTAGTTTCTATCCATTGCTTCTTGCCCTGCCCTCAGGTGCTTTGGAGAATAGGTTAACCCTCTCTTCTTTGTGGCAGCCCCTGAGATATTGGAACACTACTGAGACAACCTTGAACCGGTGAGAATCAAACTACCAGACTGCTGGCAGCCGGCAGTCTGCAGAAGTAGCCTGCAGTACTGCATTCTAACCACTGCGCCACCATGGCTTAAGGCTGTATAGATCAAACTAGACTTTGAAGGGGTCTTGGGAGTCTCATATCAACCAGTGCAGAGGCTGGAGAGCTGATCCACCAGAATGTTGCTACCTGCTAACATTCTGGTGGCCACATTTGGTAGTAAGGCAGCTCCTTGTAGCCATGGTAGTCTTGTGATGGCAGATCCATAAAGTTGGAAGGGCCATTGATGTTGTTGAACCTCATCCCCTGCTTAATGCAGGAATCCAGGTTAAGGTACACCTGGTAGTTGGCTGTGCTTCATAAAAGATCTAATTTAACCATGAGGCAGAGCCAGGTTCTGCCAGATGGATACAGGTACTGTGTTTCCCTGAAAATAATACCCAACCAGAAATTAAGCCCTAGCATGATGTCCTACCCCCAAAATAAGCCCCAGTTAAGATCGTCAGACAGACGGACACATTTTAGTATCGTATTTCCCCCCAAATAAGATTTAACTGGAAAATAAGCCCTAATGCATCTTTTGGAGCAAAAATTAATATAAGACCCGGTCTTATTTTCAGGGAAACACAGTAGTCCTTGAGTTATGACAGTTCACTTAGCGATGGTTCAAAGTTATGACACCCCTTCACCCAAAAATACTTACGACCCGGTCCCAAAGTTACTTATGTTGCAGCACCACGGCGGTAGTTTGTCCTTATGACTGACTGCGGAGATACTGCCACATGCCTCCTCCTATTTCCTACCCATCCTGCTTTGCTGGGTCTGCTTTGCTAGCCCATCAGTTTCCATGTGCTCCTCCCCAACCCATCAATGATCGCTCACTTACCTTTTGAAGCTCTCCAGGGCTCCAGAATATGCTGGGCCATGTGGCACAAAAGCAGCCATCTTTTTATCAGATGCTGGCAAAGCGATTTTCCTTAGATCTCATGTTCTTACACACACTCATTTTGGTACAGAGGGCAGAAGCGCCTGTAAGAATGTGAGATCTATTGTGCACCTGCAGGCCTTGTCTTCTCCCAGCCTGGGTGGTGCCACAGGTGCCTTCTGCGAATGGTTTGAATGATCCACTTCAGGGATGGCGATGTGAAGGCAGTGTTGGCAGCCAATCAACACAGGGCATTTTTCATGGTGCTGCACATTTGATTAGTGAATGCATTGGGGTGAGCAGGGATGGGAGCCTCATTAATTTAATGTGATTCACTTAATGTTACAACCATAATGGGCTAGGCTCCATCAAGGTCATAACTCGAGGATTACCTGTATTCCTAGTTCGGTTGCCAGTGAGAACACCTGCAGATTTATTGCTACTTCTGCAAAGAAGGGCTGATGTATGACAGTATGTTTTACTTTGTGGAGGTGCCTTTCCCTATTCCTAGTCCAGCAAGCCATAGATCAGTGTTTCTCAACCTTAGCAATCTTAAGATATATGGATGTCTATTCCCAGAATTCCTCGGCCAGCATGCTGTTCCCCCTTCATTGTGGAATATCCAAGTTGACATCTATACATCTTAACTTTCCCAAGGCTGAGAAACACTGCCATAGATCCTTCCTGACAGCACAGTTCATCCTTACTCATTCTTTACTGCTTCAACATTTCTGCCCCTAAAAGTATTCCTATCCACAATTTCAATCCAATGAATGAATCAGTTGGTTAGACAAGTGGCTCGCTTCAGAAACTACTGAGTTTAGATGTGACTGAACCTCCTACATTTTGGCAACTGGAAATGCTCGAGTCCAGAGGTATTTCACAAGAAGAGTACTCCACTCCTCTGCTCGCAATAGAATACCTTATGCCACCAGGCTTGAAATTTTGGGCTTGGACAACCTGAAACTACGCCGCCTATGGTCTGACCTAAGCATAGTACACAAAATTGTCTGCTACAATGTCCTACCTGTCAACGACTACTTCAGCTTCAACCGGAATAATACACAGGCAAATGATAGATACGAACTCAAGGTAAACCGCTCCAAACTCGATTGCAGAAAATACGACTTCAGCAACAGAGTGGTCAATGCCTGGAATGCACTGCCTGACTCATTTGTTACATCCTCAAACCCCCAAAACTTTAACCTTAAACTGTCTACCGTGGACCTCACCCCATTCCTAAGAGGTCTGTAAGGGGGCGTGCATAAGCGCACCGGCGTGCCTACCGTCCCTGTCCTACTGTTCCCATTTATTCTCATTTCTTATGCTTATACTTATACCTGTTTATACTTATATGTTTATATGTTATGTTTATAATTCTACTTATTTTCTCATACATGCTTGACAAAATAAATAAATAAATAAAATAAAAATAAATTGACTTGCAACAATTCCATGGGACTATCAGCCTTATACAGGAATTCGAAGGGGATCATTATTCTTAAGACTTTCATCTGGTAAGGTGAAGGACTGAGGATTTCATATCATGTCTTAGCAGAAGGGTGCTTGGTGCTCTCTGAGCTTGGTTGTTTCCTTGCAGATGTTTCATTAACCAAACTAGATAACATCTTCAACAACAAAATCAACAACCTCACAGGGTTGTTGTTGTGGGCAAAATAGGAGGGGGAAGGTGTATTAGGTATGTAGAAAGTTAGCACCCACCCCTCCTAGAAGAATTAAGTATTCTGGGAAATATTAAAAAAGGCAGAATATTATCTTTTCCCTAAAGGAGAAACATGTTTCTAAAGACAGAAACTCAGCCTCAGTTCTCTGTCCCAAATAGAAACTAAGGGGCCAACTTTTAGAAGTGTAGATTTGGTAATCCATTCAAGACAGGATATTCTGAACAAAGGTAGGATTAGCCCTCAGCCACAATAGGAATTGCCCAACAAGCCCTTTCATTGCACCATCTCAGTTGCACCACACTCTCCAGGCTTCAATCAAACTCAACTCAGACAACTTACAAAGTTAGCTATGACCCCTGCAACAGCCAATAGAATACATGCTCTTGCACAGGAACAGGAAGCTCAAGTTCAAAGCCCAGGGAGGGTTTAAAAACCCTTCACTCTCCACTCCCTGTGATCAGCTGCCTAGGATCTCAAACCCATGTAGTCCTGCTCATCAAGAAACCATCTTTCCAATCAGCCTCTGTGTTTCCAGTGTCTTTCTCCCCACTTCAGAAGTGGGTTCCTGCCGGTTCGGACCGGTACTATAGAACCGGTAGTAAAAATAGGGACTGGTTCTCCAAACCGGCAGTAACAGCAGCCTGGCCACACCCCCGAGCTGGTTCTTTCGGCGGCGCCATAGGCGGCTCCATCTTGTTTTTCGCTTCTGCGCATGCGCCGAAGCTTGAGGACCCAGATTGTTAGGAACAATATGCTGACTCTGGAAACTGCTTAGAGAGGGATTCAAAGCACTATGAAGTAGTCTATAAGTCCAAGTCAGAGGTGGGTTCCTGCCGGTTCGGACCGGTACTATAGAACCGGTAGTAAAAATAGGGACTGGTTCTCTGAACTGGCAGTAACGGCATCCTGGCCATGCCCCCGAGCCGGTTCTTTCAGCGGCGTCATAGAATAGAATAGAATAGAATAGAATAGAATAGAATAGAATAGAATAGAATAGAATAGAATAGAATAGAATAGAAAATAATAGAATAGAATAGAATAGAATAATAACAGTGTTGGAAGGGATCTTGTTTTTCACTTCTGCACATGCGCAGAAGCTTTGTTTTAGCACTGAGCGAACCGGCAGTGACGAAAACTGGAACCCACCCCTGCCCCACTTGGAACTGAACCCAGATGGACATTTCTTCCAACAGGTATATTCGTCACTTTGAGTTATATAAAAAATAATAAAGTCATCTCCAAGCAGTTGTGTTTTAAGTTCTAATCATTTCAAAACTCTCTTTCCTGCCTTTCTCCCCCCATAATGTATTTTATTCATGGAGCCTTCTCTGAACGTTCCCTGTGGCATCATTTCTATTTTGATGTTCCTATTTTCACCATTCGTGGGCTTTTATATTCTTCCTGGCGTCAAAGTCTCAGTCAGAGAGAAGCGTTTCCATTAATTATATTTTCCCCTTTGGAGTCCTGCCTGATTGCACAATGAATTCACACACACTCACATAGGCCTACATTTTTTTTTTTAGTTTGGTTCTCAATCAAATTGAAACTGTACGGATATAAATCCCCCCGAGACATAATAAACCACACATTTCTAAGAGAAACAGCAAATTTTGAGTCAGGAGGTCATTAGATGATTTCAGGAACCTGCTAGCGTATAATCTTTTAAGCGAAGGAAGTGATCTGGCTGCAATATCTATTTTATTATCCTGTTGATTGCCAAGGTTGATTCATTGATGGGTGTCGTTGCTTTATATGGGTGCTCGGTGGAAGTTATAGTATAGTATAGCAGGCCAGGGATGCTTTGCGAGTTGACAATGTACTTTTGAAAGTGGACAACTTTCTCATGTATGGTGGTAATGTTCTCAGGCGAATAGAATAGAATAATACTTCTGTTTTCCTTCCATTAAACTGAAAAATCATAATGTATAAGAACACGTCAACCACACAGTGATTAGGAATGCATTTAAATGAACGGCCAATAGAAATACAAACAATAATACACTACAAAATAGCACAGAGTGTCCCGTAACGTAAAAACAGTTGGCATTTAAATATTATAAGGGGCGAGAGAGATGGATTGTCCAGTTTTGTCGCTTCTCCCTCATTCTTGTGGCAGTGCAGTACACACTGCTATGCCCACCATTGCCACATTCTCAGTACTACTACTACTACTAGTAGTAGTAGTAGTAGTAATAGTAGTAGTAGTGTGTTTATTCTAAATGTAAATGAACGAGAAGAAATTCATTTGGGTGACCTTGCAAGCTCACTAAGAGGGCATAGGAAGTCTACAGTAAAGATCCCTGTGATATTTGCTTTGCAACAGCTCCTGCTCATCTGTTTCAACATCTGCTGAGCTGCAAAGAAATGATGATTAAAAGGAAATTTATTTAGCCAGGCCTGTCACTGGGCAGAGATAGATAAATTTCCTTGGTCAGAGATGCAGACACCCAATGGTGGCAACTCTAGGTTGTTGTTTTTGAGCTACTGGGTCCTTCCTTCCTTCCTTCCTTCCTCCCTTCCTTCCTTCCTTCCTTCCTTCCTTCCTTCCTTCCTTCCTTCCTTCCTTCCTTCCTCCCTCCCTCCCTCCCTCCCTGCCTCCCTCCCTGCCTCCCTCCCTTCCTTCCTTCCTTCCTTCCTTCCTGTAACAAACAACTAAACACACACACACAGAGAGAGGGGGAATCGTAATATGTAGTAACCTTCTAAACTGGCTCAATCCAATAATATAGATATAAATATCTATATCTACTTAAAGAAATTGGAAAAAAAAGAGGTGATGGAAAAGGATACTATGGGGACCAAAATCTTCCCCAATGGCTAGCACAGATGCTACCATCAACTATGACCTGATGTTCCTTGTATGGACACTTGAGGACATCTTGGTTGTAGATCTAATTCTCATGCTTTCCCTGATTTATTTATTTATTTGCTCCCTGATCTTTTCTCCGAATGGCAAACATTGGATTCTCCCTTAATTTTACAGCCACAAATACAATATCCCTATGAGGTAAATTGGGTTGTAAGAAAGGAGACGTGATGCAGAGATTGGACCAAAGTCATCTGTGAATACCTATCAGGTGCAAGGAACCGGAATGACTCTGAACAGGCTAAAGCAATTTCTTTATTCTTGATTTTTGACTATTTTACAGGGATCTCACCAGACTGACAGCATTCTCTTGGAAACCAGCGACAAAGGCTTCAAAAGTTTAGCCTCTGCCATTTCCTCCCACGGAACAACTCCATGCTGCAACCCTATTTTTTATTTCCACCTCTCCTTTAGATGATGTACAGTAAAGGTAAAGGTTCCCCCGCACATGCGTGCTAGTCGTTCCCGACTCTAGGGGGCGGTGCTCATCTCCGTTTCAAAGCCGAAGAGCCAGCGCTGTCCGAAGATGTCTCCGCGCTGTTACCTTCCCACCAAAGTGGTCCCTATTTTTCTACTTGCATTTTTTACATGCTTTCGAACTGCTAGCTTGGCAGAAGCTGGAACAAGTAACGGGAGCTCACTCCGTTACGCGGCACTAGGGATTTGAACCGCTGAACTGCAGACCTTCTGATCGACAAGCTCAGCGTCTTAGCCACTGAGCCACTGCGTCCTTAGATGATGATTGCACCACAATTCCCCAGTCGAGTGGAGACTTGAATATAGCTTCCCCTTGTCTCTGTCCAACCTTCAATGACTACTCTACATCAATTCTTTCTTTTTTTCCTGAATTTTAAATTTTTTATTGGATTATAGAATAAAATACAAAAAAAAGGCCAATACAAAAGCAAATAGTAAGAAACAATGGGGAGGAAAAGGGGAAAGACAAGTGAGGAGGGGGAGGAAGAAAAAAAAATGATTCTTGATTACAGGAGGTTTTTTCTCTAGTGCTCTTATCATGGCTTGCCAGGCTGAGGTAGCCAACTATGTAGAGATCCTACAAAGACAGCTTTAAATCAGGATTTCCAATGCCAGCAAGAAAAACAAAAACAAAAACCCTCATTGAGATTAAAAATATTGCTCCCCATGTAAACATTGTCCCATTCAACTACCATAGGGAGTAACTCAATTGAAATTGATCTCAGTTGCCTGCCAAGACAATACAGAATTCAGTTTACTGGGCTATTTGTTCAGGGTAGTGCTGATGGATGGGTTGTTTTTTTTTTTTTCTCCCCTTCCTCTTCGACATCAAGACTGAAACAGTCTCCCTGCTGTCTGGCAGAAATTTGGCTTTTGCAAAACTGTATTTTGTTCCCGTGATAGATTTAGCCTTGCAATACTAAGCTCCTTTATTGCTTCTTTATCAAGAAGCGTTAGTGTGAAACTGCAACAGATGGACCTTATTGAAATTATATTCTCCTTTTCTCTATATGTCTTCCCTATGGGTTCTGGAGTCGTGAGATCCAATTTAACCTAACTAAACAGCATACATAGGAAGTTCCACTTTCTATCTTCAAAATCCCCAGTACAAGAATGGGAAAAGTTACCCCAAGTTCTGGGGAACTATTGTCAGGGAAGATTACACATCTCCTACTTCTTCCACCTTTTATTCTCAGCAGCTCAGCCAGCATTTTGTGAATTGTCCATTTGTGAGTTGTCCATCTGGAGAAATTCAGACAATTCTTCCTAACAGTGAGAACAATTAACCAGTGGAACAGCTTGCCTTCAGAAGTTGTGGGTGATTCATTACTGGAGGTTTTTAAGAACACACTGGACAGCCACTCATCTGAAATGGTATGGGGGTCTCCTGCTTGAGCAGGGGGTTGGACCAGAAGACCTCCAAGGTCCTTTCCCACTCTATTTTGATGGGTTGTTTGATATATATATATAGTCACGGATGAAAATTGAGTTTGGTTTATCCAAGAATGAGCTTAGCTATGAATATACAGGTAGCTCTCAACCACAATTGAGCCCAAAATTTATGATGCTAAGTGAGATGTTTGTTAAGTGAATTCTACCCCTTTCTTGTCACAGTTGTTAAGTGAATCATTGCCATTATTAAGCTAGTAACATGGTTGTTAAGTGAATCTGTTTTTCCAGAAAAATTATGGTTGAAATTAAAAGAAAAGATGGGGGCAACATCTTGTTCACAATAAAGTTATGAAGAAGGGGAGAAAGAAGATGAATATTGGAAAAAAGAAGTAATATAAAATTAAATAAAATTGAAAGAAATGAGGATGATTAATAAATCTGTTTGTTTTTAGTAGTATATCGAGAAGTAAATTGTAGATGGTAAATAACTGAAAGTAACATTGGGAAGAACGGAGGAGTGGAGGGGATTGGAGGGAAGTAGGGGAGAGGAGAGGAGAGGAGCCGAAAAAAGAAGAGAGGATGAAGGAATAAGGAGGTTAAGAGGGGAAAGAAGAAAGAAAGGGAAGGGATGCAAGCGGAGAAGGAGAGAAAGGAGAAGGAGAGGAGAAGAGGGAAGTAGGGAGAGGAGGAGAGGAGAGGGAAGAGGAAAGAAGGGAAAGATGATTCTTGTAGCAAAACTGGAACATGGAAAATATGAGAAAGTAAACAGACGAATAAATTTTTTGGTTGATTTG
>QLTV01000224.1:31030-47701 GCA_003457575.1 Thermophis baileyi
CCTGCGAATGGGCCCGCCCACCCACCCCGATGCTATGCCGTCCTATTTAGCCACATTTTCAAGCCATGCGCATGCATGCAAGCCGTGCGCGCGAGCAAAGCGCATGCGTGGAAGGCCACGCGCGACCGAAGTGAGCATGCACGCACTGGGAGAACCAGTAGGGAAATTATGAGAATCCCACCTCTGGCCACCATGGCTCAGTATGGCTTTTTGTTGTTGTTTACTCACTAAGTTGTGTCCCATCCCATGAATCACAGCACTCCAAGCCCTCCCTGTCCTCCACTGTCTCCCAGAGTTTGCCCAAAGTCATGTTCATTGTGTTGATGACACCATCAAACCATCTCATCCTCTGCCATCTCCTTCTCCTTTTGCCTTCCATCTTTCCCAACATCAGGGTCTTTTCCCATGACTCACCTTCATGGATCACAACCTTGTTGTGGTAAAAGAAGGTTGCATAGCTCAAAGAAACTATGAACTGAGCTGTGGAGGGCCACTCAAGACAGACAAGTCATAGCGGAGAGTTCTGACAAATTGTGCTCTACTGGAGTAGGAAATTGCAACTTATCCCCCTGGACAGAAATCCATAGTATATACCAAAATGTACACAGTATTTTAAGGGTCATAGGATTGATTGGGTGTTGAGGATTCTCCCACTACTATCCATTTCTACAGTATCAGCAGCAGTAGGGAGCAACTAACTTCCCGCACCTTCAAATAGGCTATCAAGAAGATAGGCTGGACAAACCTGAGATTCCTTGGTTCCTAAGTTATCTCAGTTCTTTACTATATTCCCTGAAATGCCAAGGGTAATCTATTCTATTATCTTACTATAAATTGGGCCAATAGCTGGGATTTTATTTCAGGAGTGTCAGAACTCAGAAAAAGATCACATTTGTATCTTCCTACTTTTACCATGATGATACATAGCTACAAAGGGTTTAGTTAGTTGAAGAATGGTGCCCCAATAAGACTTTTGGATTGCTCTTCTATGTTGACCACTGGTGACACTTGTGGCATTATTCTCTCAATCTACAGCTGCTGGTTGGCTTCTGTAGAAGAACTTCTGCCTTTATCAGAGGCTGAAGGTCGGTTCATCTCTTCAAGCTCAGAAATCACCAAGAACTCCATGGTTGTGATGAGCCCAGGTTGCACAGTGGTTAAAGTATTGCAGGTAAACTCTGCCCACAGACTGGAGTTTGATCCTGGCGGGCCTCAAGGTTGACCTTGAGCCTTCCATCCTTCCAAGGTCAGTAAAATGAGGACTCAGATTGTTGGGGTCAATATGCAAATAATGCTTACCTTGTAAACTGCCCAAAGAGTGCTGTAAAGTGATATGGGGCAGTATATAAGCCTACATGCTATTGCTTTTGCTATTACATTTCTGCACCTTTTCTGTCAGGGTAATGATGTAAGAGCTGACCAGCTGCTACAATGATATAATGCTGGGAATGAGTTAGCAAGATTTTTGGGCTGATATCACTTTAAGAGCCTGTAATAAGAAGACGGACGTGGTGGCTCAGTAGCTAAGATGCTGAGCTTGTCGATCAGAAAGTCAGCAGTTCAGCAGTTCGAATCCCTAGTGCCGCGTAATGGGGTGAGCTCCCGTTACTTCTCCCAGCTTCTGCCAACCTAGCAGTTTGAAAGCACGTAAAAAATGCAAGTAGAAAAATAGGGACCACCTTTGGTGGGAAGGTAACAGCATTCCATGCGCTTTTGGTGTTTAGTCATGCCGGCCACATGACCACGGAGAACGTCTTCGGACAGCGCTGGCTCTTCGGCTTTGAAACGGAGATGAGCACCGCCCCCTAGAGTCGGGAACGACTAGCACGCATGTGCAGGGGAACCTTTACCTTTACCTTTAATAAGAAAAGGCCCTGTTGGGGCATATCTCTCTCTGTGTGTGTGCTTCCATGCTGTAATTGCTGATTACTGTTTGTTTGAGGTCTGACTAAAGTATGTGTATGTATATATTCTTTGTCGATAAAACCACTATTTAAATACAAACCTCTGTTTACTGTACTTGCTTCTGGGTTGTCTCACATAGTCACACTGTGTGCACTCTGACATTTTCTGTCTCTTATTGTTTTGCCTCTTAGCTGTTCTTCCTTCTTGACTCTACTTTTCATTTCTCCATGATTACCTCAAGGATTCCCCCCCTCCCCCACTGCCTATGTCTCTTCACCCTTTTGTAAACCATTCATCTTGAAAGAAAAAATCCATTCTCTCAGGGTGAATTCTAAGAAAAAGATTTTACCAAGAGAACGGCCATCAGGACGATATGAGGGCCTTGAAATCTGGAATGACAGGCCTTTTGTGTGCTTGGTTTTTTTTTTTTTTAATTGTTATTATTTGACGCAAGATTTTTCCAGTCCATACTTAACATAATACTGAGGTAAGAGAAGCATAAAAATCAATACCTACTAAAACTGATCTATAACCGCTCCATCCTCTTTGGCTTGTATGAGAGAGCTGAAGAGAGCATCAGATTTTATTTGATGATTACTTTTATGGTTCTGGCTCTCGGACAGTGTCCACAATTTATCGATAGGGAAGAGGCAAAGTCTTTGAATAAAACACTAAAGGAAAAATGTTAAGTCTCCTTTGAGTAGAATTGGCTCCTGGTAACTTAGATACATCCCTATAATGTTTCCTAGCAGCTGTTCAAAAGCTGTTAATCATTGCCTTATCTCACAGTGTTTACCCACTTCAACTATGAGTTTAGCCTAAAGCCCGTGGCTTCATGGTTTTTGTTTTTGTGTGTGTTTTTTTGCACCCAATACTAACCAGATTGAAATCTGCTTCACTGTTTATTACATTCCACCTTTGAGTCAATCTTGACTCCTGGTGACCACACTGATAGATCCCTGTAGGTTTCTTGGCAACATTTTTTTAAAAAATTGTTTTCTCTTGCTTTCCCCATTCTAGGGCCAAGAAAGAGGGACTGCCCTAAGGCAGTGATGGCGAACCTTTTTTGGCTCGGGTGCCAAAAGGGTGCGTGCGCGCGTGATAGCGTGCACACGGGTGCCCATACCCATAATGCAATGCCCTCCCCCCACGCATGCGCACAACCCCCGCGCTGCCCCCCTCCCGCGCATGCGCACAGGCCTCACTGAAGCTGTGGAGCTGCCCTACTACTTACCTTCAGATAGTTGCAACCAGGCCTCGCACACCTCGGCCCATTTCTTCTGCAGCTTGCAAGGCTATCCTGAAGGCCTCTGCAGCTGATAACAGAGCTCCGGATCGATCCAGAGGTCTGTTATCGGCTGCAGAGGCCTTCAGGAAAGCCTTGAAGAAATAGGCCGAGGTGTGCGAGGCCTGGCTGCAACTGTCCAAAGCCGAAGAAGTTCCTGAAGACCTCAGACAGTGAAAAGGAGGCTGGGGGTGAGCACACAAGTGAACTTCCGGTTGGGCCGTTTTTCGCTGTCCCCAGGCTTCAGGAGGCTTTCCTGAAGCCCCGAGAGAGCGAAAACAGCCAAAAAGAAGGCCAAAAATCAGCTGGCCAGCGTGCACATGTGTGCTGGAGCTGACATAGGGCCACGCCTCGCGTGCCCTCAGATATGGCTCTGCGTGCCACCTGTGGCACGCGTGCCATAGGTTCACCATCACTGGCCTAAGATCACCCAGCTGGCTCGGACTAGGAGCAGTGATGGGACTTGAATAACTTAACAACCGGTTCTTTGGCTGGGTAGGCGTGGCTGGTTGGTCATGTGACTGGGTGGGTGATGTCACTCATCACACCCAGCCCCACCTCCTGGCCACTCGCCTGAAAGGCAGAGGTAGGATTCAGCTGGTTGGGGCTAATCCCACCACTGGTTGGCCCCGCCCCCGTCCGTTTTTCAGCCTGTTTTTGGCTGTTTTTTGAGCCGTTTTCAGGCCATTTTTGGGCCATTTTCAGGCCTTTTTTGGGGCCATTTTCAGGCTGTTTTTCAGGGCCATTTTCAGGGTGTTTTCCAGGCCTTTTTGGCCCAAAAAACAGACCAAAACAAGCCAAAAAATGAGTGGGGGCGGGGCCACCTAGTGGTGGGATTTGCTGGTTCACCAAACTGCACAGAATCTTAACTACCGGTTCGCCTGAACCAGTGCGAACTGGCAGCAGCCCACCTCTGACTAGGAGTCAGACCAGCGGTGGGTTGCTCCCGGTTCGGCCCGGTTCTTAGAGCCAGTAGCGGCGGCAGCAGGAGGCTCCACCCACCTGCCCGGGACGCTTCTGCGCATGCGCAGAAGCGTCGTGTACGCGCACGAATAGGTAGTAAAGGGTTTTAGAACCCACTACTGAGTCAGACTTCAAGTTTCTAGCCCAAAGCCTAGAACCACTACACTAAACTGGGTTTTTGTTTAGCTTTTGGAGACCGACCAAATCTTCTCCAATGTCCCAAGTGGGGCTCAACTCCTTTATATCTTTTCTTAGAAACAGGCTATGTTCTTCAAAAATGATAGAAGGCGTGGGAACTTTGTAACTCTAAATACATTAAAGAAAACCAAGCATTTTGCGAATCGGAAACCAGGAACAGCATTCTGGATATTCTACCCACCAGTTAAATGGTGCTACTCATTCTGCTGCTCCAACCTCATAACAACACACTAGGTGTTCTTTCAGGCAAATTTAGAAAACTCCCAAATAATCTGAAATGAACCTACATGTAAATGTTGTGTGTGAATTGTGAAATGTGCTGTATGTTTACACTAGGATTATAGCATCATAGGGCTGGAAGGGACCTTGGAGGACTTTTAGCTCAAATCTCCTGCCCAAGGCAGGGGATCTTATACCATTCCAGACAAATAGAATGATGTTTCTACCCACTTGTGAATCCTGATAATGGTTTTCCAAGCCAAACTTTCCTTTCCTTTCTGCCATTAAAAAAATATATCAGTTTTTACCTATGGTAGCTTACTATTACATGTCATACCACAGGACCTTCTGTGGTGTGAAGAATTTTTTTATTTGTTTAGGTTCGCATGCAGTCTACTGTTCTTCTGGGATAAACCTGTTTAGTTATCTTCCACTTAAATTAAACTGAAGTGCAACATAAACTGACTTTATAAGCTAAGATGTTCCTATTTCAGTTCATATAAAAACTTTGATGGTTTGAGCACTATCTCAACTTCTGATCGTATTTGGTTGGGATTATATGTATTTTCTCACCTTGTTTCCAGGCCCTGATAAAGTTAATCTATAAATGCTATCACAGCCCAGGATGCATTCTCTCTCATAATCTTTAATGAGACTTGTAAATATCATCAGAAGCCTTGTACAATGTGTTTTCTTCAATAGTAACATGGTTGGGGTGAATTTCCCCCCCAGTACACTAAAATATGCAACACTATCAAGTGCTTAGTGTATTATTCCTTCTATGTCAGATTAAGCCTGTTTTAATCTCTCAATTCATCTAGACTTCCCCCTCCCCTCCACCTTTTCTCTTTCTAAGTCTTATCTACACATAATTATTAATCTTCCTCTTGTTTCAGCTTCAGCTGTTTTCAATGGTTTCATTGATATTGCTGATTTTATTTGATTGATATGGCTTTGTGATTTTCCTTTTGGGATTGTACTAGCAGCTGCTTCAACAGCTATTAACACTGGGGTTATTTACTTGATGTAAAGGAAAGAGTGGCAGAACCTGGAGGTGGAGTGAAAAGAGGAATCAGCCTAGAATCTCTACATAACCACAAGTGAACTACAGTAAGTCTAACCTCCCTTGAATTCTGTTGACCCTTATCTAACTCCTAGCATGTGCTGACTGTTAGTTGAGAATTCTCCTTCGCATAGGCATGAGTAGCAATAAATCAGTTTAATTGGATCTTCACATGCCTGACAATTACTTATTTATTGACGTATAAGAGTGACCCACAGTTTAACGTATGGAGGGCTTAGAAATTGAATTAGGTATGTAAGGCAGGTCTGCCTGATATCATATTTGGATCTGTCGCCATGTCTCTACTGAAAGCAATCAAGGCTGAACATGCAAATGGGAAGAAGACATGGGAAAAGCTGACTTGAGTAGATGAAGCTTGCAAACAACCTTGCTGGAGTTATGTTTCTCCAGGGACATCAGTTGTCTCCAACTGCTGAGTTACAGCACCATTTAGCCGTTCTGTAATAACTGCACCTATGAAGAGTCCTTTCATCTAATGATAACTGAGTGTGTGTATGCCAATATGCCAATGGCTTGATATCCCAACATTGCAAAATAAAAGGCTAGGAGATCACAGCATGACATATATTATTAACGTCACAAGAATTCTCTGCAGGTTTCAAATTGCAAGTCTGTTTAAAACCTGCTTGGCTCATACCACATGTTTCTGAAAAGTAGGGGTTCATTTCATTTCTGACTTTTCTGTGCATCCTTGATTGCTTCAACTAAATTCCCTTCAGCACCAGAGGTGGTATTCAGCTGGTTCAGACCGGTTTGGGCGAACCGGTAGTAGCGACCTGCGGGTGGGTCTGCCCCCGCCCACCCGCCCTGGCGCTATGCCGTCCTATTTAGCCACATTTACAAGCTGTGTGCATGCATGCAAGCCATGCACGTGAGCAAAGTGCATGCGCGGAAGGTGCGTGCGCCCCCGAAGCGTGCGCAAGCGCGTGCACACTCACATTTTTGGTGCTGGGCGAACCGGTAGGGAAATTATTTGAATCCCACCTCTGTATCAGCACATCGTAGGATTTACCTCAAACAAGCAAACATTAAGAATTTAATGTTCACCTTACATTTTTATTCTGGATTCCAGAGATAATAATGGGTGGTTTCCATTTCCAATCTTCCAGTGACTTTTTGAATTTATGGATCAATCCACCTTTTTTCCCCACCTACGAAGAATTCCCCTATGTTCAGAAAGTTTCTTGGAAGTTTGAGTATATTTTTATTCTGTCCCACTCTCAGGGGTGATGTGCTCTGCATACTATAAATTGGATTACGTCTAATAGATTTTTGTGATGTGCAGGAGATCTGTGCATTTTTTTTTTAAAGGCAACATCGTGTTCAGGATAGTGACATTAATTTGCTGGTACACTCTGTTCTCACAGAATGTTTTGAACTCCCCATGAAGGCTTAAGAAACAGAGAACTGTATCTTCTTAAAATAAGGTTGGGGATAGAAAGAACACACATTTTTTAAAATCCTAAGATCTCACACAAAGAATGCATCATCCATTCTGGCCCAAAGTCTTCAGGGTAGAGCCATTTTCTTAATACAAATTGGAAGGGATGGAGTGGGAAATTGAGTTCCAGAAAACAAGTGCCTTGACAGAGGAGGTCAACTTCCTAGTTCCCACCAAGTAACATTGTTTGACCAAAGGGTCTTGAGACATGAGGACCTTGTCTGAACATGTGAGGTTGGCAAAAAGACAAGTGATCCCTCAAACAACCAGGTCCTATACCATGAAGATCTTTGCAGATGACTATCAGCATCTTTAATTACACTCAGAAGGTCACTGCTAGCCAGGGCAGTTCATGAAGTAGAAATGTTACATAGACCTGCAAACGCAAGCCCATATCGGTCCATGCGGCTGCATTCTAAACCACCTGCACCTTCTAAGTGGTCTTCTAGAGCATCACAATAGTCCAGTCATGGCAGGGGTGGGTTGTGGATCCTTTTGCTGCCGGTTCGCTCAGGGTCACGCCGTGCTCGCGTGCGCGCAGCAATAAAAAAAATAGCTTCTGCGCATGCGCACTGTCAGGGTTCCAGATAGCATCTAAAAGCAAAGCATTCCTCTAATTTCCAATTTATTATCAGAGCCATGCTGGCATGTCTGTGGGAAACCCGAATCTGAAGTCCCAGGGGTTTCTCCACCCAGTTGAAAGTTCAAGCCTTTGTCCCCACACCCCCAAGTCCATCACAGGAACCAATCTTCATCTCAGCAACTCCCATCTCCTTCTGTGTAGGTGCAGGACAAAGGATGACCTTGACAATCTGAAAGGAATTTGTTATGGCTACGTGCAGACATCCCTCATGCAACGGCCCCTCCCAAATTCCCATAGCAAACATACATTCTAAAGCATAAAGTGTGGCAGGCCAAAGTCTCTAATAAAATATGGCTTCGGCCTGACAGGCAGAAGCAAAAATTAGCTTCTGCGCATACGCAGAAGCAAAATCCAAGATGGCGGCGCCCACAGAGACACCGACAGAACCAGCTCCATGACGTCATTGCCGAGTTACTAACGGTTCTAAAGAACCAGATAGAACCGGTAAGAACCCACCTCTGAGTCATGGGGAAAACAAAACATTGAATGGCTGTTTTAAGGACCTTCTGATCTAGGTTTGGGCACAAATAGCCTACTAGGTAAATTTGTGGAAAGACCATTCTAAGAACAACTGCACATTGCTCAAGCAGGAGTTGGCTGTCCAAAAACATTCCACAAATTGTGTTCTATTCCTGAAAAGGGGAATGCCCTCCTATTCAGGAACAAAGATTGAACCAAAAATTCACAATAACTCAGTTTTGCTAAGATTGAACCCCAACTTGTTCTTCCCCATCCAAGCCCATCCAGGCACTGGAATATGATCTTGATGGCATCACCTGGCTGGCCCAAGGATGAGATGCGCTGTATAATTTTGTGAATGTTTTTTTTTAATGTCTTTTACATTGTTTTAAAATTTTAGACTCTCTGTTCTGCCCCCAGCGACAAGCCACCAATAATACACACATACAAACTTCCAAACACTCTTCTTTTACTCAGAAGAAAGATCTCCTAATAATTTCTTAGGAGTCGGGGAACACAAAATAAAGGCAGAATAGTCTCTTTTTTTCGAAGCTCCAGCTTTTTAATATTTAATCTTAACAGCTGGCCGGAGTCCAATAGATAAAGGATCAGCTCTTACGGTCTCTGGCAAAACTCACAGAACTTGGAATGCAGGAAACAAGACCCGTACTGGAACAGATACACGAGCAGACTGGATTCACAAAGAGCAAGAGTGATATCAAACGTTGTTTCCTGCAACAAGGCTCCGCGTGGTCCCCCGAGCTCTCCCCTCTTCCCCTACGCGCCCCCCCTCCGGCGCCAGGTGCACGGGCCGATGGTACGTCGCCACAACCGCCTCATCGTCCTCCTCGGTCTCTGACTCGGGCGCCAGGTGCACGGGCCGATGGTACCGTGCCACAACCGCCTCATCGTCCTCGGGATCCATGAGCACCGGCACGGGACGCTGGCAGGCCACAACACTTGTAAGAGTCACTTGGTTGAGTAGGGCAGCCATAGAAATTGAATGAAGAGAGTGAGAGAGATGGTAGAGACAGAGACAGAGACACATAGATAGATGATAGATATTCTTAGCGTACTGATGACACTGGATCCCAAACTGATGAATGAGCTCACCCAGTGGCATCATAGGTGTGTTAAACAGGAAATATGAAATTGTCAAGTCTCGAAGCATCTACAGTAGTGGCCAAAATTGTGGAAACCTCTTGGGAAAAGTGTATTTTCTAAAACTAGCTAATAACACCACTTTTTTGGGGAGTAGTACCATAAAATTATATATCAATGGAAAGATAATTTAATCAAGAATATAATGCAATAACTTTTATGAAGGATTGGCTATAGAATAGCAGTTACAGTATAAAGAAGAAAAGTGAAACACGTAGAAAAAAATGAGATATACGAAAATTATCACCATAGGAAAACGAGATATACAAAAATTATCACCATGTCAGTTAATACTTAGTTGGGTAACCTTTAGCATGAATTACGGCCTTACAATGTCTTCCCATGGAGTGAACCAAGTCTTTTAGTTCTGCAGCTGTTATAATGTGAAACCAAGATTGAATGATTGCTTCTATTAACTGGGTTTTATTGCTGGGTCGCTTCTGACTAACACGTTTCTTTAGTCGGCTCCATAGATTTTCAATTGGGTTAAGGTCTGGGCTATTCCCAGGCCATTCCAGCAGTGGAATATGATTATCTTGAACCCCCCCCCCAAAAAAAGTGGTGTTATTAGCCATCAAACCTCAAAAATACACTTTCCCCAAAAGGTTTCCACAATTGTGACCACTACTGTAATGTAAGGGGGAACTCTGGCTTGATGTCTCTCTTGTCAATCCCAACTGACCTTAAGGAAAAGAGGAGAACCAGAAAAATGCCTTGTTCCCCCTCCTAATCCCTGCAAGTGGTCCAGACCAGAACGATACTCTAACTGATGACATCAAAACCAGGGGTGAAATGCTACTGGTTCGGCCCGGTCCGGGTGTACCAGTAGTGGCAGCCACCGGGGGTTCGGAGAACTGGTAGCGGTGGCAGCACGAGGCTCCACCCACCCACCCGGACATCACCATTTTCTTGTTTTTAACCCTCTGCGGATGTGCAAAGCGTCTCGCATGTACAAGAATTAGATACAAGCTTCCGAACCGGTAGGGAAGGGAAGTAGATTTCACCGCTGATCAAAACTTGCCAAGAAATCAAGTAGAACCAGGAAAGTTGCACCAATTCTGTCCCAGATCTATAAAAGGACATCAATAAGTGCCATCAATGGACAGATTGGAAGCTCAGCATTTTTTTTTTAAACCTGGAGTGTCTGCAGCCTGCAAAGTGTAAAAACCCAGAGTCACTAAATACCTCAACAGATTTTTCTTTTAATCCCTATTGAACATCATCCTCTTGTTTTTCAGGGTTTTTGATCTTGGCCTAAATCCTGACAGCCCAACATCACCTTGGCTTACTATCCCAAGAACAAGGAGTGTAAATAGCTAAAAGTTGCAAAACCTTCTTTTGCGGAGTTCCAGAGCTCTTGTCCAGAATAATCTAAGAGTTAAGTAGCTGCAACAGAGTGTTTGTTTATAAAGTTATTTAAAGTATCCCCACCCTATCTCCTAGTCCAGGGATGTCAAACTCAAGGCCGGCGGGCCAGATACGGCCTGCGGGGTACTTAGATCTGGCCCACAGGGCTGCCCTGGAAACAGCGAAGGACTGGCCCGTGGAGCTTTTGCCAGTGAAAATGGAGCTCAGGGAAGCCACGCGCAGTCCGCCCAGGCTCCATTTTTGGCTGCAACGGCCTCCTGCAGCCCTCTGCCAGCAAAAATGCACGCAGCCCCCCAAGCTCCATTTTCGCTGGCAGAGGACTGCAGGAGGCCGTTGTGGCTGAAAACGGAGCCAGGGCAGGCCGTGCGCAGCCTCCCCAGGCCCCATTTTTGCTGGCAGAGGGCTGCAGGAAGCCGTCGCAGCCGAAAACAGAGCCTCACCGAGTGATGTCCAGCTGGCCCCGTCCACCCTGGCCATGCCTCCCAGCCACCCCCTCCCGTCCCTCTGATGTGAAACACAACCCTGATGTGGCCCTCAATGAAATTGAGTTGGACACCCCTGTCCTAGTCCATTCTGCTCCCCCCCCTCCTCTCCTTTTCTTACTGTGATCTTTAGGGAAGTTCTTCAGTTTTGTCTGAAGTTTAGAAATGTTCTCTTTCTTTGTAGTATCTCAGAATTCCTTCAAGGATGCTGGCAGGACTGCTTAAGGTTGTGGTTTGGGTAACATTCAGTCCCCTGGCAACTGAATTGAAATTAATCAATTAATAGAACGGAAGGTAATGGATCCTCTAATCTAATATTATTGCAGAAGAAGCTCATGGACTGCAATCTCTAAGAAGAAATGGGTGCAGAGATTGGTGAAGCAAATTGCTTCCAAGTGCATTGTCTGCAAACTTCTAGCCAGAAACATCTCATACTACAGTGCCAAAAAGTACTTTTGCACTGTCAACTCTAAAAACCATTAAAAAGCACCAGGGAAAACAAACCCTTAAACAAACAGCCTATCTGTCAGCTCAGTCAATTTATGCATCCGTTGTAGAAACTTGGCAAATCATAATTTAGACACACATGTGTGAATGTTTCCCTGCAGGATCATCAGTCAAAAGGCTCATAGAGAAAGAGAGATCTTGAGATTCCCTTGCAGTTCTAAGCACTGCAGAGATCAATTTGCAAATAGTAGATACATTACTGAGTTGGGACAGAAGGTGGGTTTTTCTACAAAGTTCATTAGAATAGAATAGAACAAAATAGAACAGAACAGAATAGAATAGAATAGAATAGAATAGAATAGAATAGAACAGAATAGCAGAGTTGGAAGGGACCTTGGAGGTCTTCTAGTCCAACCCCCTGCCCAGGCAGGAAACCCTATACCAGCTCAGACAAATGGTTGTCCAATCTCTTCTTAAAAACTTTCAGTGTTGGAGCATTCACAACATCTGGAGGCAAGTCGTTCCACTGGTTGATTGTTCTTACTGTTAGGAAATTGGGTTGCTTCTCTCTTTGTTCAGTTTCCATCCATTGCTTCTTGTCTTGCCTTCTGGTGCTTTGGAAAATAAGTTGTCCCCCTTTTCTTTGTGGCAGCCCCTCAAATATTGGAAGACTACTATCATGTCCCTCCTAGTCCTTATTTTCTCCAGACTGGCCATACCCAAATCCTGCAACCGTTCTTCATATGTTTTAGTCTCCAGGCCTTTGATCATCTTAGTTGCTCTTCTCTGAACTTTTTCCAAAGTCTCAACATCTTTTTTGTAATGTGGTGACCAAAACTGGACACAGTATTCTAGGTGTGGTCCCACTAAGGATTTATAAAGCAGTACTAATACTTCATGTGATTTTGATTTAAACAACCCAGGTTTATACAACCCAGGATTGTATTCGCTTTTTTTGGCTGCTGGATCTTGATTGACTTTTGCAATGGGATGCTTTGTGTGTAGTTCCCCATCTATCCCCTCATCCAAGTCATTGATGAAGATGTTGAAGAGTACTGGGCCTAAAACAGAGCCTTGGGGTACTCCACTGCATACTTCCCTCCATGTTGATGCGGTTCCATTGAGGACTACACGTTGAGTGTGGTTGGTCAGCCAGTTACGAATCCATCTGGTGGTGATGCTGTCTAACCCACATTTTTCTACTTTATCTAGTAGTAGGTTATGGTCTACTTTATCAAATGCCTTACTGAAGTCCAAGTAAATTATATCGACAGCATTCCTCTGGTCCACTAATTTTGTCACTTGGTCCACTAATTTTGTCACTTAGTTCCTGGGACATCTTGGTACTTCTTGGTTTTTCCTGCCATGCCATCATCTACAAGTAGCATGCAGATAATTTCATGCTTCTCAAAATTTGAATTGCAAGTTATGCACAAAAGATTCCTATCAGTCTTCAAAGGTACAGGTCTTTTTCCTAAGTAGAAACATTTTCCCCTCTAAGTTGAAACAAAGAAAGAGTGCAGAGAAGAGCAACCAAGATGATCAGGGGACTGGAGGCTAAAACATATGAAGAACAGTTACAGGAAGTGGGCATCTCTATTCTAGTGAAGAGAAAGACCAGGGGAGACATGATAGCAGTCTTCCAATATTTGAGGGGCTGCCACAGAGAGGAGGGGGGACAACCCATTTTCCAAAGCATCTGAAGGCCAGGAAAGGAACAATGGATGGAAACTGATCAAGGAGAGATTCAACCTAGAAATAAGGAAAATATTTCTGACAGTTTGAACAATCAATCAATGGAACGACTTGCTTGAGAATTTGAGAGAAAGGTGAAGTATTTAGGGGTTATGTTGACAAATACAAATATAAAACTGTTTCAAAATAACTATGTCCCCCTTTGGGGGGATATTAAACAGGATTTACAGAGATGGGATAAATTGCATTTATCATTATTGGGTAGAATTTCTGTAATTAAGATGAATATTTTACCAAAAATGCTTTTTTAAAAAATTTCAGACATTACCAATACTTATAACCAATAACCCATTTAAACAATGGCAGAAAGATATTTCTAAGTTCATATGGCAAGGGGAAAAGCCAAGAATTAGATATAAGCTATTGCAAGATGCTAAGAAAAGAGGGGGTTTGGGTCTGTCAGATATGAAATTGTATTTTGATGCATGCTGTTTGACCTGGGCAAAAGAATGGGTGAGCCTCCAGAATAAGAGGTTACTTGAATTAGAGTGTGTCTCCCTCTCCCCCTCCCTCCTCCCTCCCTCCCTCCCTCCCTCCCTCCCTCTCTCTCTCTCTCTCTTTTTCTCTCTCTCTGTCTCTTTCCCACTTCCCCGTCTCCTTCCAATCCCCAAGAGTGTTGGCTGGGGATCCCTGTGCACAGCATTCCACTATGAAATGTAACACAATAATAAACAATGGTTAATCTGGTAAGGAGCCACACATGATGGAACAATGGAAGCCCATTTTGCAGGGTTCATTCTTGCTCCTGAAGAGTTCTTTGGAACTGAATGCTTGACTTCTACTGCACATTTATAATATCAATCAGAATAGAGCTGGAAGGGACCTTGGAGATCTTCTAGTCCAACTCCTGCTCAAGCAGGAGACCCTATAACATTCCAGACAAGTGACTGTCCAGTCTCTTCTTAAAAACCTCCAGTGATGGAGCACCTACAACTTCTGAAGGCAAGCTGTTCCAGTGATTAATTGTCCTCCCTGTTAGGAAGTTTCTCCTTAATTCCAGGTTGCTTCTTTCCTTGATTAGTTTCCATCCTTTGTTTCTTAACCTGCCTTCAGGTGCTTTGGAAAATAAGTTGACTTCCTTGAATTGAATTAAAATCAAAAATCTGTTCCCAGACTTCACAAAAAATCCTAACATTAGCAGCTTAATGTCCTCTCAACTATATAATGGCCTCTCAACAGCTGTTTTACAGGAGCAAATATAAAAATGTCCATATGAGTTAAGATTGTGTCTTCATGGACAAGAACATATTAAACCCATAGCCCATGTTCTCTTAAATTGTATTCTCTGTAAAAATCCAAACACCCACTTCATAACTCCCTGTTTGGGGAACTACCTATACAATTCTGACTTATGGTAAGACCAGTATGATTGTACTACCCTAAAAGTGGCATAATGTTGATATGTCACCTGTGAGTAGCTTTGATTCAGTGTTAACTCCTTACAACTGTCTGGACAAATCCCTGAAGTTTTATTGATGAGATTTCAGAAGTGCCCTTTTTTTGCTTCCAAGGATGTGAGAGAGTGACTGGCCCAAGTTCACCCAGTTGGCTTCATGCCTCAGACATAGGGGTGGGTTCCAACTTACCTTGCAGCCGGTTCGCTCCCTCCCGTGCCGTGTTGGAGCGCTGCGTGGGCGCGCGCGCGTGCATGCGCAGTAACAAAAAATCCAATAATAATAATAATAATAAAGCCAAAAAAAAGTTGGCGACTACATGCACAGTGCCGGAAGTCAGCTTCTGCGCATGCTCAGAAGGAAAAAAATAATAAAAAAATAATTAAAAAAAATTAAAAAAAAAGACGGCGGCCCCCACGGACAAGCTCGTGTGCATGCGCGCGCGCATGAAAAATAATAATAATAATAATAATAATAATAATAATAAAAACAAAGCCAAAAAAAAGATGGCAACTGCATGCACAGTGCCAGAAGTCGGCTTCTACGCATGCTCAGAAGGAGAAAAAATAAATAAATAAATAAAAAATAAATTCAAAAAAAAATTCAAAAAAAAATTCAAAAAAAAGGATGGCGGCCCCCACGGATCAGCACCGACCGATCCGGTTTGGTGATGTCATTGTGACATCACAAGCTGGCCGCTACCAGTTTGGGAGAACCAGTCCGAACCGGGAGGAACCCACCCCTGCTCAGACAGAACTAGAACTCACATTCTCCTGACTTCTAGTCTGGTGTCTTAACTGCTACACTAAACTGGCTCTGTGTTGATATGCTACTTGTAAAATTCAGCATATCTAAATTATCTTCCCGTTTTAGTTACAATTTCATCCTTGCATTTGTTTTACTCAGAAGAGAAATTGGTCATTTATTATGGTAAATTTCAGAATTCTGGTCAGCAACCACAATAAAGAATTAATTACAAAATCAATGAAGACCTAACTAAAAGATCTCACTTCAGCTCTTTTGAATACCCCACCACCCAACTATCTTGGCTATTTCTTGTTAATTTTAATGTACTTCTTGTTTTATTGCTTTACTGTTTGAATCTTTTATACTATAATTGTATTGGATTGCAAGATGCTCAGAGTCGTGCGACAGAAAGGTGGATGGCAAATAAATTTAATGAAAAATTAAATAACATTAATTTGGACTGAGTTGTGGGTTGGACTTTACTGATTGTCTAAAATTGTATCCTTAAGTCCTCTCTCTCCTTTCCTCCCCTTAAATAAATATATATTTGTGTGTGTATACATACATATGGTTAAAATTCTCTAACAGACTTTAAAATATTTCTGCTGTTCATTTATATATGGATTCCCATTTTCTTAAATGAAGGAACATATCTGTCAAAATAAATAAAGGAACATTAAAAAAATTGTAAGCAATCTAGTCAGCTATTTTTAAACATGAAAATTTATCTCCACATACAGTATGTAAAGGGGAAAAAAAGTTTGTAAAAGCTGTATCCAGCTGTATCTGAAGAGGGAGGAAGGAAGATATCTTAACAAAATCTTGTCAGTTCCATTGATACTGTGGATAGATAGATAGATAGATAGATAGATAGATAGATAGATAGATAGATAGATAGATAGATGATAGACAGACAGACGAAGGGACGGAGGGAGGGAGGGAGGAAGGAAGGAAGGAAGATATCTTAACAAAATCTTGTCAGTTCCATTGATACTGTGGATAGATGATGATTAGGTAGGTAGGTAGGTAGGTAGGTAGGTAGGTAGGTAGGTAGGTAGGTAGATAGATAGCTAGAGAGATAGGTAGATAGGTAGATAGATAGATTGGTTGGGAGGATGGG
>QLTV01000224.1:99324-122195 GCA_003457575.1 Thermophis baileyi
CGGCCTCCCCTGACCCCTGGAGCCCCCCCGGAGGCCCTCTGGAGGCTGGAAATGGCCCATTTCCCCACTTCCGGTGGGCCCGGTAGGGCCGTTTTTCGCCCTCCCCAGGCTCCAGAGGCTTCCCCACCCCCCGGAGGCCCACCGGAGGCCGAAAATGCCCTCCCAGAGCCTCCGTGCGAGCCGAAAATCAGCTGGCCAGCACGCACATGCGTGCTGGAGCTGAGCTAGGGCAACGGCTCGTGTGCCGGCAGATATGGCTCCGCATGCCACCTGTGGCACGCGTGCCATAGGTTCGCCATCACGGGTATAGGGCTTTCTGCTTGAGCAGCAGAAGGTTGGACTAAAAGACCTCCGAGGTCCCTTCCAACTCTGTTATTCTGTTACATTCAAAACAACCCTTATTTTCTCCAACTGGCTGTTGATCCGGGCAAAAATATTTAATTCTTTCTTGAACGGCTGCAAATCCATGCTCTAACACAGGGGTTTCCAAACGTGGCAATTTTAAGACATGTGGACTTCAACTCCCAGAATTTCTCAGTCTCTAGGTTTGGAGACCCCTGCTCTAACATTTTTCCTACTACACCTTGGTCTTCTTTCATGACAGCTGGGTATCACTTGGGACAAGCAAAACCTACTGAGCCATTTCCAGGAAGGACCGAAGATCCTCTGAGCTTGTACTATCTATCCGTTGGCAATCCTGAGAATGAGCCCGAGAGTTATGTTAAGTTACACCTATTCTCCTTTGCTTTGTTTTCATATGAGATATTAAGCTGTCATGATTAAGAAAAAGTGGCATTTTGCTTCATTTAACAATCCAATCAGTCCCTGGGCATAGAAGGGCCAGCATGGGATTTAATCTGTTTACTTCAAATACAAGATTATGCAAGGCATCATATAATCAGCAGAACTGGGTTTACATCCAACTGTGATCAGGCAGATTTGAGTAAAGGTCAGATAAAAACAATCATCACCCTCTACAAGTTATAGTAATTGGAATAATAGTGTGAAAAAAAAGGGCCACATAGGATTGCAAATCCAATGTGTTGCTCCATTAAGGATCCCTTCCCTACTGGACAGCTGACCTCAGTTTGAAAACATCCGCTAAACTCTCTGGATAAATTGTTCCTTTGATGCTCTGACATTTAGGAAGCCACCTCTTACCCCCAAGTAATCTAGATTGGGGTTTCTGCATCTGATTCCCTAAGCCCCTGTTTTTTTGTTTTTATTTGAAAATTTATATTGCTGCCTATTCGCACATGGCGACTCAAGGCTGCTTACAGGGGTATAAAAACATCATACCGTATATATATATATAAAATAAAACTAATAAAAGAAGATAATCAAATAATAAATTAATAAAATAATATAACAGCCTCCCACCCCTCACCCCGGTGACAACACATCACACCCGCCATTGAATGGGCTCCATCCCGCTCTGGGTTCCCCAGGCCCGCTGGCAGAACCAGGTCTTCCGTCCTTTCCGGAAGAGTGTTAGAGTGGGGGCCATTCTAATCTCTGGGGGGCTGATGTTCCAGAGAGAGGAAGCCACTTTTCTTCAGTAGGAAATCTCTACAAGAATTATTAATTAGTATTTGTTGTTATGAAATGCTAGTGGGGTTTTTTTGGCCTTTATTTCAGGAGCTGAAGCAGTTTACTTGGGGAACACCCTTCATTTATCCCCACAATTACAACACTGTGAGTTTGATGGGGCTGAGAATTATTGATGGCCCAATGAGTTTCCATTACTGAGGATAAACCTGACCTTGGTCCAATAGAAGAACCAATCCATCATGCCAAGATGGTTATTTATTTGGTCATTGTGTCATGTGAATTGTCTATGGAGATTCTCGGTCATCCAGGTCATGGTTGTCCCAAAGGTGCTTTTTCAGGAGGCAACTGGACTTTCTTGTTTTTTCTTTGAAGACGTTTCAAAGAATGCTTCTCATCCAAGAAGCTTCTTCAGCTCTGACGAGATGGTGGGAAATGGAAGGATTTATACTTCTTGCAGACAGCTGGTCATTTGCATTCTTTTTAGGGAATCGTTGAGGCTACTTGGAGCTTTGTCTGTGTCCTCAGGGTCACCTGAGTAGTGCAAATGCGTGTGGAGCTTTCTTGGCTGCAGGATGTTTTCTTCCCTGTGTCCCTTCACTGTTGAAGATAGGCACAAGCTACTGGAGGTGTGTCAGAGTTTGCAGCACATCTGACCAGCACACAAGAAAATGAACTTCAGCAGGATTCAATTATATATAAGAAACTTCTTTATATGCAATACCATACAGCAGAATCCAGAAGTACAGAATCAATAATCACAGAAGTAATATTCACAGAAGCAATATAATACAGAGGCAAGATAATACAGAGGCTACTCATATACAGAGGCCACTCATATATATATACAGATCAGAGAACCTAAGCCACACCCAGGCTCTGAGCTGTCTCTTATGGCCCCATACAAACAAATACTGTTTAAGTTTCCAAACAGTCCCCATTGGCTGAACTGTTAACATGTCTATCCAAACAGTTATACCATTTCAGACAGGATTTTATTTATTTTTATACATACATACATACATACATACATACATACATACATACATACATACATACATACAGATCAAAGAACTTAAGCCACACCCAGGCTCCGAGCCATCTCTTATGGCCTCATACAAACAAATACTGTTTCAGTTTCCAAACAGTCCCCATTGGCTGACCTGTTACCATGTCTATCCAAACAGTCGCCATTGGCTGACCTGTTGCCATGTCTATTCCAGTCTATGAACATACTCTGACAAGGGGAGTCTCTGTGGTCTGCATCTCAAACTGAAGTGCAAATGGTTCCTATGTGAACAGTGAACGATTTTTTCAAGTCTTGATTGACAGCATCCAGATGAACTAAGGAGATGTGGCTAACTCATCTTATGGGCATAAGTATCTTGCTTGATCTCATTTTGCTCCAATATTTCTGTGGGGTCCTGAGTGCTTTTTGAGCTTGGTTCAGGGGTGGGTTCTAACTTACCTCGCTGCCAGTTCGCTCCCTCCCGTACCGCGTGGGCGCACGCATGCTTCACGCGCGTGCGCATGCGCAGTGCCAAAAAATCTGAAAAAAAATCTCCCCCCCCAAAAAAAAGCCAAAAGCAAGATGGCGACACATGTGCAGTGCCGGAAACTTGGCTTCTGCACATGCGCAGAAGAAAAAAAAACCTGGAAAAAAATTCACCCCCCCCCAAAAAAAGATGGCGGCGCCCACGGACTGGCACCGACAGAACCGGTTCTGTGACATCACCAGTGGTTCGCTACCAGTTCGGGCAAACTGGTCCGAACCGGGAGGAACCCACCTCTGGCTTGGTTGTTTCATTACCAAACTGGATAATGTCATCAGTGCTAGAAAGGAGTGAAGTTTGCTCTCTATTTATATACTAGTGAATGTGTGCAACAAAACAATCACACTCAGAGAGCAGCAAGGACTCCCAGTTCAACCCTGAGCTACAAATATTCTCTTCTATCAGTTCAAGACTTCTTTTGAAAGCTGATCTATTACGTTTCATGCTCAACTGAATTAGATTGTAGACTCAGAGCCAGATTTTGACTGATTTGAACTGATGAAATCAGAGCCAGATTTTGACTGATTTGAACATTTCTCCCTTGATCCAGATTCTACCCCTATTATTAGGTCATTCATTGGCCAGATATCTTTTGAGGTTAGTTAGTAGGAGAAAAGCACCATCAAAGAGAAAGAATAATAATGCATTGATGCCTTCTGAAATCTTTCTCTCACCTCGTGTGTGTGTGTGTGTGTGTGTGTGTGTGTGTGTGTGTGTGTGTGTGTGTGTGTTAACCAATAAATAAATAACTACTACCACTTCTCTGTATGGACTAAAGCATAAAACTATACATTTGAAAGGACGAGGATGTTAATTGCACTACTAAACGTCAAGCTAGAGATGGCTCTTTCATTAGACAAAAGCGGCAAGCATCCAACACAATTTGGATAATTCAGTGGTATTTTCCCCTCTTCGGTGTCAGCAGAGTGGAAGCCAGCTTTTGACTAAATTTTTTTCTTCTTGCTGAATCAGACAGCCAGGATCCACAGGCGATGCCAGGTCAGTTGGAATAGATCTGTCAGCGGCATATAAATAAGCATCCCTCAGCAAATTATTCTCTAGATAAATCAAGTTGTGATTCCAGTAATTGCAAATTATAGCTTGAGCTCTTTGGTGGAAAATTATGGAATGGGTAGTCCATGGGTATCTGGAGGGTGAGCAATAGGCCAATTGTGCAAACTTGGTACTCTTCTAGAGTTACAGAATAACAGAGTTGGAAGGAGGTCTTCTAAGTCCCTGCTCAAGAGGAGACCATATACCATTTCAGTCAAATGGCTGTCCACTCTCTTCTTAAAAACTTCCAGTGAGGGAGCACCTACAACTTCTGAAGGCAAGCCCTTCCACTGATTAATAATTGTTACCATCAGGAAATGTCTCCATAGTTCCAGGTTGGATCTCTCCCAGAGGTGGGTTCCTGCCGGTTCGGACCGGTACTATAGAACCGGTAGTAAAAATAGGGACTGGTTCTCCGAACCGGCAGTAATGGCAGCCAGGCCACACCCCCAAGCCAGTTCTTTCGGCAGCGCCATAGGTGCTGCCATCTTGTTTTTCACTTCTGCGCATGCACATAAGCTTTGTTTTAGCACGGCGCATGCGCGAAGCGCGCACACATGGTGCGCCACTGAGCAAACCAGCAGCGACGAAAACCAGAACCCACCCCTGATCTCTCCTTGATAAGTTTCCATCTGCTACGTCTTCTCCTGCCCTCAGGTGCTTCTCTTTGTTAGAGTAGACATACCCGGTTCTTGCAACTGTTCTTCATATGTTTTAGCCTCCAGCCCCCTAATCATCTTTGTTGTTCTTCTCTGCACTCTTTCCAGAGTCTCAACATCTGTTTTGTGTTGTGGTGACCAAAATGTCAAACAATAGCTGCTCAATGAGAACTCCATCTTCAACAAGCTCTGAAAGGCCCAAGTGTGATAAAACATTTTTGTTCAGTTGGGATGACCCACAAGTGTGTGTCTAGTTTTATCTTCTAGTCATTTCCCAGTCAATATTGTCCTTCCGAAAGGGATACAAATTTGGAGAATATGAACAAAAGCTGAATAAGAGACCTTTTCTATTTCCTCATTGAATAAACCAGTGAAAAGTATACTAAAGTAAAGCATTTCTATGAATCTGTAGAACTACTTTTCTCTACATTCCCACACAACTACACTCCACAACTACATATTTTATCCTGTTAATCTTGGTAGGTATCAAATGATACCACCACAACAGGTCCACAACTTCTTTACCATTTCTTGTTGTTATTATCTGACAAAGACAGAACCTTGTGAAAACGAACAGCTATGGGGCAACCCATAGTGCTGCATGACCTATTTTAATCTGCATTTTCTTTTTGTTGCACTCTGGTCCAGAGGTGGGTTCCTGCAGGTTCGGACCAGTTCTTTAGAACCGGTAGCGGGAATTTCCCCCCGCTCGCCGAACCGGCAGAGATGGCCGGCTGGACACCCCCCCGAACCGGCTCTCTTGGCAGCGGCGTAGGCACCGCCATCTTGTTTTTTGCTTCTGCGCATGTGCAGAAGCTGTTTTTTTAGCACTGCGCATGCGTGCCCGCATATGCGAAGTGCATGCAGCGCGCAAGGCGTGCGCACCCACGCAGCGCGTGAGGAAGCGAACCGGCAGTGAGGTAAGCCAGAACCCACCCTGCTCTGGTCTATCCATTAAAAAAAAATAGCAAAGCAACCAAAGACAACCACTAATGTTTAAGGACAAGTGATGAAAGGCACCTAGCTTGGAATCATCTAAAACATGAGATCAGGTTTTCTTCTGCTTATTACTTCCTGGTTTTATATTCTTTTTATTTTTAAAAGAATATTCCCTTGCTATGAAAGAATAATCAAAACAGCAATGATGGCACTGACCAGTTCTACACTGAAGTAGGTACAGGGTTAAATTAGTTGCAAACACTAGGAAACTCATGAAGGCATTCTTAGGCTAATTAACTAATTAACTATGACCTAGGTCTCCAACACAGCTTTTAGAGTGATAAATTTACCCATTGACTCTTCTATTAATATATCCATGCCCCCATGCTATTTTTATTTATTAAATATATATCTACAGAGCTAACATGCTGTAAAGTAAAATTCTGGGTTCAGTGGTCCTAGGGTTCACACAAACCTTGGAGGGCCTTCTAAAATTGTAAGAAAAGACCTGCAACTAGAAGTAGAATAACTGTTTTAAAAGAAAGCAAAGATTATACTAACAGTAATAGGTGTCGTTGCAGCATCCCCATGATCATGTGATCAAAATTCGGACCCCTGGCAACTGGTTCATATTTATGATAGTTGCAGTGTCCTGGGGTCACCTTTTGTGACCTTCTGACAAGCATCTTGGAAGCCAGATTCACTTTACAATCGTGTTACTAACCCAAGGGTCGGCAAGCCGCGGCTCTGGAGCTGCATATGGCTCTTTCATCCCTCTGCTGCGGCTCCCTGTCACCAGTCGGCTCCACAATTGATAGGGCTTTCGGATAGGACAGGTAGAGGAAAAAGGACGCCGCGCTAGGAGGAGACTCTATGGTGGGGGAACCAGACTTCTGGTTGGCAGAGGAAAAAGGATGCTGCGCTAGGAGGAAACTCTATGGTGGGGGAACCAGACTTCCGGTCGGCTCCAGAATTGAACGGGGCAGGGGTGGGTTCTAACTTACCTCGCTGCCGGTTCGCTTCCCCCGTGCCACATGGGCGCGCACGCGGTGCTGAAAATCCAGCTTCTGCGCATGCGCAGAAGCAAAAAACAGCTTCTGTGCATGCGCAGAAATGAAAAACAAGATGGCGGCGCCTATGGCGCCACCGAGAGAGACAGTTTGGGGCCATTTCTAGCCAGCCATTGCTGCCGGTTCGGCAAGTGGGGGGGGGAAATTCTCACTACCGGTTCTAAAGAACTGGTCCGAACTGGCAGGAACCCACCTCTGGAACGGGGGGCTTCCAGTTAGGACCTTTGTGGCTCTTTGAGTGTTTAAGGTTGCCGACCCCTGTACCAACTGAACAACTACAGTGATTCATTTAACAACTGTCTCACTTAGCAATGGATGTTTTGGGCTTTATTGTGGTTGTATGTTGCGATCTACCTGTAGGCTGTACACCGAGATGAAATCAGGATAGGAGTCAGATTTTGCCTGAATTTGTGCCTCTCGTTTGAACCAGATTCAAGGGCGAAAAGATGATTTTGAGTAAACGTGGGCCAGTATGCTAGAATTATCAGCAACTCCTTAAAGAAGCTACTTCTTTTCCTGGGTGCAATTCCAGGAAAAGATAAAATTGATTTAAGGAGATGCCAACACGTGCGACATGCATTCTTTCTGCTTGGACTCTCAGGCAAGAATATTGAAATTTCTGATTAATGGGTAGTGCCGTATTTAATGCCTTGTTGATCCTAGGATGCATCAAATGTTCAACGCCAGATTGTACCGGTGCATACGTGGAAATTATAATTAGATGGTTACTATGTGCAATATCACCTGATTAATTGGAAATCTTGTTCTGTTCAAGTAACAGTTTGCATAACAGAATATAATTTATGTTCATTTCCTTAAAAAAAATAGCAAACCTTCGGAATAATAGGAAACATCATGTCAAAACTAATTGTGCATGAAGATGTTTGCATGTCGTTATTAAGTGAAGAAGGAAATACAACCTCTCTGAAAACGTGTATATTTGGTGCAGGTTTAATTTCTCTTTCTAGTTAGAATAGAATAACAGAGTTGGAAGGGAGATTGGAGGTCTTCTAGTCCAACCCCCTCCCCAGGCAGGAAACCCTACATCACTTCAGACAAATGGTTATCCAACATCTTCTTAAAAACTTCCAGTGTTGGAGCATTCACAACTTCTGGAGGCAAGTTGTCCCACAGATTAATTGTTCTCACTGCCAGGAAATTTCTCCTTAGTTCTAAGTTGCTTCTCTCCTTGATCAGTTTCCACCCATTGCTTCTTGTCCTACCCTCAGGTGCTTTGGAGAACAGCTTGACTCCCTCTTCTTTGTGGCAGCCCCTGAGATATTGGAACACTGCTATCATGTCTCCCCTAGTCCTTCTTTTCATTAAACTAGACATACCCAGTTCCTGCAACCATTCTTCATATGTTTTAGCCTCCAGTCCCCTAATCTTCTTGATGAAGTGAATCATCCTAGAACATTGAAGCCTCAAAATTATGTGCCAATAGTGTTTAAATCAGTGTTACCCGGTTTCTGATAGCTGCAACAGACCTTTTCTGATTTTAAATTCCCAAAATGATGCACTATTAAAAAAAATCCATTCAAATGATTCCAGAACTTCTCTCCTATCCTTTTGTGGTTGCCCCCTTGAGCAATGGGTTTATAAGCAACTAGTAGCTGGATACCCATGCTTTGCTACGAAACTATGTGATCGGGCTTGATAAATTGACAGTTAAAGCTTGAAAATTAATGAGTAGTTACGATCGGGCTTGATATATTGACACTTAAAGCTTGAAAATTTATATTGAATGTGTAACTCCTTAGCATCAGAGCGTGTTAATATAAGTCAACTGGCAGTTGGAACAGAGTTCTTTTCAGGTGGGGAGGGGGAGTAGAACGTCTAACTCCTTAGCATCAGAGCGTGTTAATTAATATAATACTGTATAAGAAATACTAATGATCTGATGGTCATTTCGAAAAATCCTTTCTTAGCGAGCACCTAGAAGCCAAGAGGAACATACGTGCCAAGTTTCAAGTTTGTAGGCTTTACAGTTCTGGAGATTTCGTGATGAGTGAGTGGTATTTGGCTTATATATATATATAGATTATGTTGCCTCAACCATCCTCTACATCCTCACTCATAAAATTATAGGACCACAGGGCTGGAAGGGATCTTGCAGGTCTTCTACTCCAATCCCAAGCCCAAGGCAGGAGTCTTTATACCATCTGGGACAAATGATTGTCCAATCTTCTCTTGAAAGCCTCCAGCGATGGAACATCCACAACTCTAGAAGGCAAGCCTTCCATTCAATCATCATTCTCACTGTCTCGATTCTGTCTACATCTAAAAGAACCTCGGTCCTTTTTTTAGCCCTGTTTTGCCCTGCTGACCAAAATTGTTGAACCCTCCATGTGAACCAAGAAGAATTGCCCATCAAACATCTGTCTGGGACTAGAAAGTCTACTTTAATCCCCATATTTAAACTCCCAACATTGGTTTATTTAGCAACCAAATAAGAACTTTTTATGAATCCATCGATTATTTAAAATAAAGGGATTAACAGAACTCTAGAGTGGTTTTGAGCACCCTACCATTTTATAGGATCATGCAGCAGCTTCTGGGATCAACCACATGATCAGAGGTGGTATTCACTTACCTTCCCTACCAGTTTGCAAATGTGAAAGCGTGCGCTCTCACCTCCGCGCATGCGCCCGGCCTCACGCGCATGCACTTTACTTGCATGTGCGCCTTCCACGCATGCGCCCGGCCTCACAAACGTGGCTAAATAGGACGGCATTAGAGTCGAGGTGGCGCAGTGGTTAGAGTGTAGTACTGCAGGCTACTTCAGCTGACTGCTAGCTGCAGTTCAGCAGTTCAAATCTCACTGGCTCAAGGTTGACTCAGCCTTCCATCCTTCCGAGGTCGGTAAAATGAGGACCCAGATTGTTGGGGGCAATACGCTGACTCTGTGAACTGCTTAGAGAGGGATGTAAAGCACTGTAAAGCGGTATATAAGTCTAAGTGCTATTGCTATTACATCCCACCCACCCGCAGCCGCCGCTACCGGTTCGCTCAAACCAGTCCGAACCGGCTGAATACCACCTCTTGCACATGATCCTGAGATAAGATGTGAGGCAGATGAGTTATAGGCAGTGCTTTATGGAGTTCTTACACTGAGATTGCATCCTGCATTATTGGTTTATTTCCTCAAATTATTATATTTCAGGCAGGAGTAGAGGCATCTGTTGGAAATCACAATGATAGCAACTTGAAGGCATGATGCAATTCTGGGCTTACATCATGACATCTGACTAAATGTATGTTATGCATGATGATATCATGAGATATGAGTCATCAGTTGCCCACTGAATCCTTCTGTAGATGCCTATGGGCCTAAGAGATACTATTTTCTGATTTTCATAATAGTTGTCAACAGCATCACCGATGTCTCTTTCCTTATTTTTATATATTCTGATTTATTTTTTTCCTGCCCCTCTTTCTCTGTCATCACGTTTATTTTGCTTTCTGCCTTCTAAGGCTCAGTTAACACTTTACAGAGTACACAGAGTATACAGATTATACAGAGTAGGAAAGGACCTTGTGGGTCATCTAGACGAACCCCCCCATCCAAGCAGACCCTACACCATTTTTGACAGATGGCAGTCCAGTCTCTTCTTGAAAGTTTCCAGTGATGAAGCTCCCACAACTTCTGAAGGCAACTTCTGTTCCATTGGTTGATTGTTCTCACTGTCAGAAAATTACTCATTATTTCCAGGTTGAATCTCTCCTTGTTCAGGTTCCATCCATTGTTTCTTGTCTTGCCTTCTGGTGCTTTGGAAAATAAGTTGACCCCCTCTTCTCTGTGACAGCCCCTCAAATATTGGAGGACTGCTATCATGTCTCCCCTGGTCCTTCTCTTCCCTAGAATAGCCATGCCCAGTTCCTGCAACTGTTCATTGTATGTTTTAACCTCCAGTCCCCTAATCATCCTGGTTGCTCTTCTCTGAACTCTTTCTAGAGTCTCAACATCTTTTTTTATAGTGTGGTGACAAAACTGGATGCAGTACTCTAGGTGTGGTCTTACTAAGGCTTTATAGAGTGGTATTAGTACCTCCCTTGATCTTGATTGTATCCCTCTGTTAATGCAATTTAGGATTGCATTGGCTTTTTTTGGCTGCTGCTGCACACTGTTGGCTCATATTTAATTGGTTGCTTTAGCATAATGGAAATAATGGAAATAATCCACCATTTCCATCACATGGACATCAAAGCAGAAGAGTTGTCGGAAGATTCAAAGCATCCTCTTTGTAGAAGCCTTCTGTTGGGCCACGTTCCAACCCTTTGTTGCTTCAAATGTTTGATGCAGCTAAGCCATTAATTCAGTTAATTACTATAGAATGGGGGTCAGCCGAGGTCCTGATGAAAGCAGACACATATTTAGCATAATAAGCTGTGCGCTTTATCTCACCATTTCCTCATGTGTTATCTGCAACACTACCCAGCACAGAAGGATAGAGAAAGCATGAACAACTTAGGCATCAAGTTCTGAAGTTTTAAAAGCTTCAAGGATCCTTAGCAATAGCAATAGCACTTAGACTTATATACCGCTTTACAGTGCTTTACAGCCCTCTCTAAGCGGTTCACAGAGTCAGCATATTGCCCCCAACAATCTGGGTCCTCATTTTACCCACCTCGGAAGGATGGAAGGCTGAGTCAACCTTGAGCCGGTGAGATTTGAACTGCCGAACTGCAGCTAGCAGTCAGCTGAAGTAGCCTGCAGTACTGCACTCTAACCACTGCGCCACCTCGGCCCTTGAAGTCTGACTGAAAGCTTCAGCTTTTTAAGCTTTCTGAAAACACGGTGCTACAAAATCTGGCCTTCAGCATCCGAATAAGATCCAAAAAGGCCCAGATGTAGCAATCTCAGAAGAACCGAGATGTGTTTCTGCTCTCTTCCTTTAAAGAGTTCTGCATCCTTCACCATGGATAATTCCAGCCAAGATTCAATTCCACAGAGTCTCTCTTAGCTCAGTTTTGCAATGCCCAGATTATGAAAATCCTTCTATATGCCTATTTTGATCACTGAGAGGTGTTGAAAGGAACTGTATACAAACATGCCAAGCTGGTGTCAGAGTTGAAAACAGACCCTATGCTGTCAAAACTGTTTTGTTACTCAGCAACAAGATTACAGCAAATTTGCCATCACAACCTCACATCTTCCAACTGTCCTATTTACCAGGAATAGTCACTACGTATAAGAGAGAAAGTGAGCAAGAGAGAGAGAGATTAAAAGGGTCCATCTGTAGCAAATGGTCTGACTTCGCATTTGCTTTTAGAGAAGATACTAGAATGCAGGGGTGGGTTCTAACTTACCTCGCTGCCGGTTTGCTTCCTCCCGCGCCACGTGGGCGTGCACACGCTTCACGTGCGTGCGCATGCGCAGTGCAAAAAAATAAAAATAAATTTTAAAAAAAGCTGAAAAAAGATGGTGATGCATGCACAGTGCCGGAAACTTGGCTTCTGCGCATGCGCAGAAGAAGAAAAATTCAAAAAAAAAATTCAAAAAAAAATTCAAAAAAAAAAAGATGCACCGACCGAAACGGATCCGTGACGTTACCGTGACGTCACCAGCGGGTTGCTACCAGTTCGGGTGAACCGGTCTGAACTGGGAGGAACCCACCTCTGCTAGAATGGTATTCTGCCTGAAAAACAATCAAATGTCTACAGATTGTACCATTCCCCCGCCCCCATCAGTCTTTCTCACCACCATCTAAAATAAATGTTTCTGGGTGGGAAAATGTAGATCCAGGTGACACAATGGCTTAAAATAGGAACTATTAATAGATTGGGGGTGTTGGTTAGATATAAATAACAAAAAGACAGAGCTCTTGGGAAAATCCATGAGAGATTTCTTGCTAAGCTGAACAATACTGTAGAATACAAATACCATTAGAGAATAGAATAGAATAGAATAGAATAGAATAGAATAGAATAGAATAGAATAGAATAGAATAGAATAGAATAGAATAGAATAGAATAGAATAGAATAGAATAGAATAGAATAGAATAGAATAGAATAGAAATATAATAACAGAGTTGGAAGGGACCTTGGAGATCTTCTAGTCCAACCCCCTGCTTAGGCAGGAAACCCTACACCACTTCAGACAAATGGTTATCCAGTCTCTTCTTAAAAACGTCCAGTGTTGGAGCATTCACAACTTCTGGAGGCAAGTTGTTCCATTGATTAATTGATCTAGCTGTTAGGAAATTTCTTCTTAGTTAGTTAGAAGATAATATTTGCAGCTCAGGGTTGAACTGTCTAGTCCTTGGTGCTCTCTGAACTTGGTTGCTTTCTTGCAGATGTTTCATGACCCAACTAGGTAACATCATCTGTGATGATGATAGAGTCAGGGTTAACCTTAAGGTTGAACTGTACAATCCTCAATGCTCTCTGAGTTTGGTTGTTTTCTTGCAGAGGTTTCATGACCCAACTAGGTAACATCATCAGTGCTGCTTGAGTTCCTTAACTGGGGTTATACATTTGCTGAACCACCTGCAAGAAAACAACCAACCTCATTGAACACCAAGGACTCCATAGACAAGTGTGATTTACTGAAACAGGTCCATTTGGAGAATGAACAAGTATTTTAACTCCGGCTGTTGCTAGCAATAAGTGAAGTTCTGAAGTCCAGCTAGACTCTTGGAGGGGATTTGTGCGTGGCTTTCTTAGCAATAGTTCAGAAGTGGGTAATCATCACATTCTTCTGTTATATAAGTTCAGCTTCTTTTTCTTGCTGATAGTCTTGATATTTCCTGGAAGTTTCCCGTCTAAGTACTAACCAGGATTGGCTCTGATTTGTTTCAGGGTCAGACAGTGTTGGGTGGTGTTACCGCCTCCTGAGATTGCCTAGCAGAAGGGTTTTCTTGGTTCAAAAAGTGTGACTCAACATTCCACTTAAAAACTGGGGTGATTTGGAGATTTTACATGCAAACACACACACGTGTGCACAGAGGAGGAAGATGGCTACAAACTCAGCATGTTAAGGAAAGCTGGCATATTAAAAAAAATTACATTAAAGAAACAAAACATGTGGAATTTTGATGGAACAAAGCCCTGGATAAAACAATAGGAGATATATATAGACAAAGCTGTACATCTTGACAGAAAAAAAAGGTGCTAAATAGGTATTGTGAACACTTCATGAATTTTATCTTCATTTAAATTTTGCATAGCCTGGACAACATTTGCAAATCAAAAGCGGAATGGAATATTTCATTAGTGAGTCTCGTCATAGCTCCTGAAATACAACCCACAAATGAACAGTTGCTTTCCTTATTAGGAAACAAGATAATGAATCTCTTTCTTTTAACATAGTAGTTGCACTTTCATTGCTATAGTTACTGCAGACAAAGCACGCAACTTGGAACAGCAATTCAACTTGTGTAACCAGGTGCTTCCATCTATTGTTAAGCCCAATCTGCATGTGATGTATAACAAGGATGCATTGAAGACATTCATTAACTTTAAAAAAAAAGAAATAATTGAAGAAATACCTTCTGTTGCTACTTATTCTTCCTAATGTGTCCTTTGTGTTCTTCCTAGAGGAAGAGAAATAGGTTGCCATATAACTGTACTCAGCTACAGATTTCTGATATTTTGTCTACTGTATGAAAAAGAGGTAGAACCTCTGAAAATTGTTCCCTCAGCGCGATAGGAGTGACTCACAATATTGGGGCACAGATCTTGTCCCCTTTTCTACATCTGTCCTGACATTACACCACTGCTCCAAAAGAGCCATGGCATCAGGACCATCACGTTTATCAGAAGGCTGAAAGTAGTAAAGTCCTTTAGATGTTGGTGTCTACCATGGTAAATCTTGGTTTGTTTTCTTGAAACCTAAACGTATACATCATCCCAATTCTGAAAGACCTTAGCTATGTCCCATACCCCTCAATCTATAAAATCCAGATCAATAAAAATGATTAAACCCACTCCCTTCCAGCACTGATGACATTACCAAGTCTGGTAATGAAAGTCTGTAGAGATTCTCAGTCATCCAGGTCATGGTTGTCCCAAAGGTGCTTTTTCAGGAGGCAACTGGACTTTCTTGTTTTTTTCTTTTGAAGACATTTTGCTTCTCATCCAAAAAGCTTCTTCAGCTCTGACAGGATAGTGGGGAATGGTAATGAAAACATCTGCAAGAAAACAACCAAGCTCAGAGAGCACTAAGGACTCCACAGTTCAACCCTGAACTACAAATATTATCTTCTATAAATGTACAATTAACCCAATTTAAAGTACACCAAAACAAATCAGTCAATACCACTACAGGTGCCAATGGGTCTGCCAGAGAAGACTGTTTCACGCATTTCTTGAAATGCAAGTAAGTTGTTTGGCAAAACCAAATCTTAGGGAATCTTTCCATAATATTGAGGCTGCAACTGAGAAGGACCAGCTCTGGACCCTGATCCTTGAACCTCATGAAGTTGGAATCCTAAGCATCTCCACATAGGATGGGCTGAATGTGGCCAGTGAGATAGAGCTGTGTGTCCAAAAACACCAAGCCACCCAGGGCTTCATGGATTGAAATCAACATCTTGAATTTGTGATGTGGAACAGGAGCAGACAAACTGTGTCCCTGGTATTGCTGAATGATGATTTTTTTATAAAAATAATAATAAACGGAGCAGGCAGTAAAATGGTGGAACCATTTGCAAAGTACTGCACTTACTATAAGTAAGTGCATTCAAGATACAAAACGCCTTACAATATTTATGGTGCAACCAAGTGCTTTACAATATTTATGGCGCTGTCTCAGTACATATAATTCACTGTGTTCAAATGTTTTGACAAGACTGAAGAGGACAGAATCAGCGAGTAATTTCCACAGTGTAACCTGATCAACAGGTGTTGCAACTATGATACAAAACACATCCCTCTTCGTGATACCATAGCCCTTTCCTCACTGTTGATATGGACCCCTACAACTCAAATTACTTTTCCACAGTCTCATTTTTAAAGGGTAATGTTAATGCCTTCCAACTATCCCAAAATAATATTTCCACTGAGGTCCATAACTGCAGATGGTTTGCATGATTTGAAGGAGAGGAAATATGATATTTCTTTGGAGCATGTAGAAAGCAAAATCCTGAGTCCAAGAAAGTGTTGTGACAAGTCCCAGTGTCAGGCCTGGAAGCCATCTTTTACCTTTTTGTATTCAGGCCTGCCACATTTTTTACTGTGGGAAAATGGGAGGGGGGATTATATGGAGCAGGTGATATGTAGTAGTCTAAATAACATTCTTTCCAGAAAGTCAAGGCCGCTGTGCCCTGCAGCTGCAATGAAGTGACTGGGAGGCATCTTCAGTTTTGGATGGTGTCTGATTGGATTGTGTGATGGACATGTGGGTGCTGGGCAGGGACTTGAACTTTGGTTTCGGTGGAGAAAACCCGGAAGCTTTCAGATTCAGGTTTTCCCAGATGTTGCCAACATGACATCTCTAATAAATTGGAACTTTGAGGAACTTCTAGCCTTGGAGTTTTATTTCGTTGGGGGTGTTTATTGGAACCCTGACACCCAGTTGTTTCTGTTCTAAGTCCTGTCCAGAAACCAATTGGCTGCTAATGTCAAGCACAAGCAACCAGCTCCACATCTATAACATTCAAGCTAAGAACTTTATTGTTTTCTGCCTATAGTATAGGAATCTTCCCAGACTGTTTGACTTCCTTAGGAAACAGATAGATAAGGTTACAGGGAGCTTGTTGGGTGTGGGGTCAAGATATTAGTGGTTGGCCATTAGAATGGCAGCTCCCAGCATCCTTAGGCAGCCCGGCCTAGGTTGGGTAGCTCTGAGCCATTTGAGGTTGAGTAGCACTGAGCCACCTGTTGCTAATACATTTGCTGATTTCTATCTGGTGGCTTTTTTTTAACCCAATACTGTTGGTTCTCTTCCTTTCTCTGAATAAGTCAAGGTTGTCCTTGACTTACAACATTTATTTAGTTACCATTCAAATGTACAGCGGCACTGAAAAATGTGACTTATAATTGATTTTCACACTTATGACCATTGCAACATTCCCCATGATCAAAATTCAGGGACTTGACAATTAGCATGAATTTATGGCGGTTGCAACATCTATTTGTAACCTTCCCAACTAGTTTCCAACAAGCAAAGTCAAGGGGGGAAGCCCAATTCACTTAACAACCACATGATTCACTTAACAGTTGCACTGATTTGCTTTACAACGGTGGCAAAATAGGTCATTCAATGGGGCACAATTCATTTACCAACTGTCTTGCTCAGCAACGGAAATTTTGGGATCCATTGTGGTTGTAAGTCAAAGACTACCTGTAGCGCTAACCTTTTCTGAATTGTATCCATTTCCACCTGATGGTCAAATGGCAAGGCTCAAGCTGTTTCTAGCAGGGTTTAAAATACAAACAAACAAACAAACACATACACACACACACACAGAGAGAGAGAGAGAGACACACAGAGAGAGACAGAGACAGAGAGAGAGACAGAGACAGAGACACACAGACAGAGATAGAGAGAGAAAGAGAGTCAGAGAGAGACAGAGAGACAGAGAAAGAAACAGAGAGAAAGAGAGAGACAGAGACAGAGAGAGAGAGAGACAGACAGAGACAGAGAGAGACAGAGACAGAGAGAGACAGAGAGACAGAGAGACAGAGAGAGAGAGAGAGAGAGAGAGAGAGAGAGAGAGAGAGAGAGATTTCTAAACATGTCCACAATGATGACCTGTTCTGAAATTGGGTATCTCAATAGGTTTACATTTTTTACCTGGGCTGTTTGACTCTTTTTCTGATCTAGTTACTCCAAAAATGTACCAAAAAATAATACACCTTCTTCCATTCCACACACATACATTTTGATTTCTGAAGATGTGCTGTGATGCTGAACTGTTTTGAAATAGGTGTCCTCAGCAGCTTGCTGTTTTCAAGCTGGGCTGTTGTTTGGCTCTTTTTTTCTGATCTTGTTCCTTCAAAACGCATGAAAATAAGAATACATCTTCTTCTGTTCCTTCCTTTATTTTGGTGCAGTGGCCTGCTTGTAATGTGAAGTGTGTATGCATGAAAAATGTATTTAGGAAATAATTTGATTTTTGTTTTGTTTTGCTGGAATAGGCGCCAGTGGTGGGATTCAGCCAGTTCGCACCACTTCGGGAGAACTGGTTGTTAATTTTCTGAGCAGTTTGGTGAACTGGTTGTTGGAAGAAATCATTAGGGCAGAGAACCGGTTGTTAAATTATTTGAATCCCATCACTGAATAGGCCAGATTGCCTATAATATCACCTTGGACACCCATATTTGTGTGATATTATTATGGTCCTTTGGATGACTCTTGACTCCCAGTAATTAGACAATTTTTCTTGGCAGTATTTCCAGAATTAGTTTGCCAGTCTTCTTACAACCATTTGTTTAGTGACCGTTCCAAGTTATGATGGCACTGAAAAACGTTCATTTTTCACATGTGCGTGTCAGGCCGAAGCCATTTTTTCTTGGGGCCTTTGGCCTGCCACACTTTAGGCTATTTTAAAATGTATTCTTTACTATGGGAATTTGGGAGGGACCATTGCATGAGGGATGTATGCATGTAGCCGAGGTGGCGCAGTGGTTAGAGTGCAGCACTGCAGGCTACTTCAGCTGACTGCTAGCTGCAGTTCGGCGGTTCAAATCTCACCGGCTCAAGGTTGACTCAGCCTTCCATCCTTCTGAGGTGGGTAAAATGAGGACCCAGATTGTTGGGGGCAAGAGGCTGACTCTGTGAACCTCTTAGAGAGAGCTGTAAAGCACTATGAAGCGGTATATAAGTCTAAGTGCTATTGCTATTGCTAAATTCCTTCTAGATTGTCAAGGTCATCCTTTGTCCTGCACCTGCATGGAAGCAGATGGGAGTAGCTGCCAAGTTGGCAGATGAAGATTGGTTCACGTGATGGACTTGAGGGTGAGTGGAGAAGGTGTTGAACTTTCAACTGGGTGAAGAAACCCCTGGGAATTCAGATTCGGGTTTCTCCCAGATTCGGGTTTCTCCCAGATGGGTTTCTAATAAATTGGAACTTTGAGGAATACTTTGCCTCAGACTCTGATTTAAAATTGGATGCTATTTGGAACCCTGACAGTGCGTCCATTGCAGAATCCCCATGGTCACGTGATCATACTTCAGTTGCTTGGCAACCAGCTCACATTTATGACAGTTGCTGTTTCCCAGGGTCAGGTGATTCTCTTTTGCGACCTTTGGACAAGCAAAGTCAATGGGGAAGCCAGATTCACTTAACAACCACTAACCTATCAACTGCAGGGATTCACTTAGCAACGGTGGCAAGAAAGGACATAAAATGGGACAAAATTCACTGAACAATTATCTCACTTCTAGTAACAAAATCATTCTATATGTATTATCTAATAATTAATAATATCATAACTCTGTGCCTTAGCAATGGGAATTTTGGGGTCAGTTGTGGTCGTAAGTTGAGGATTATCTGTCTCTTTTACCAGAATGGATATTGACCTCCCAATCTAGCACCAAGACATAAGAACCACCCCAAAGTCAACCAACTCAGGTCTTCCAATTTCTAATCCAGCCCCTTTAATGACGACACCAAACTGTCTCTCCATGTTCGTATAATCCATTTAATCAAGTCAATTTTTTTTTAAAAAAAATGTATGTGTTGCATTTGTGCGAGACGTTTAAGCTTGGTTAGTTTTAACCTCGGGAGATTTTGCAGATGGTTTAACAGACTGAGCCACCCAAGTAGCTGCTCTGCTTTATGGTTAAATACAGAATACAAATGCTAATGTTAATGCACATCTTTAAATTTGACTGAAAATCAAACGGGGTTAAATTTAGTAACCCAGTCAAAAGTGTTGAGTGAATGCAGTCAGAGTGTTGAACATCTTTGGACATCCTTAAGACCCTCTGGAACAATGAATTTTCTCAAATTTCTCACAAGAGGAACCAAGAGTGTTGTGAAGGTGCGTAGCACATGTGCACGCACATACATAAACTGAAAGAAAAAAACAGCAGTCGCCTGCTAAACAAAAGCAATAAGGTTGTATTGTGGGCATGGGGTACACATATTTACAGGTGATTTCTAAGTTCTGATTGACTTTATGCAGGCTGGTCAGGGACAGCCAAGGGGCCAGATGTGTCCCGGGGGGGGGGTTAATAAAATTCCCAGGTCTGCTCTGGAAGAACTTTTCAGTCAATCGCCAAGTTTCCTACCTGGTCAGTTATAGTGAGTAGATAGAAGGAAATAGGTATCAAGTTTTCCCTAGTGGTATATGAGAGATAGTGAGATCTCCGAATTTCTGCTAGCTGGGATCAGCAGTGTCTAAATAAATCCCAGGGTTTGTGAGTGTCTGTGAGTTTGCTTGGAAGCAAAGGAGATCAGAGGTGAGCTTCACATACTGTAGCAACCGGTTCACCCAGCACCAGAAATGTGAGCGTGGGAGTATGCGTGCAGTGTCACAAAACACGGCAATTTGCTCACGCGTGCCATCCGGACATGCGTGTGATGTCAAGCAACACAGCAATTCGCTCGCGCGCACCATCTACACATGCATGTGGCATCATAAAACACAGCAATATAGGACGGGATTGTGCCCGGGTGGGTGGGCAGGCCCACCCGCAGGTTACTACTACCGGTTCGCCCAAACCGGCCTGAACCGGCTGAATCCCACATCTGAAGGAGATATTATTCATTGGACTGACATCCTACTTTCCTTCCAGGAGGGAGCAATATATATATATATAATTCCTTTTTTTGTCCCTAAAAATCAACCTGTTCTAGAGGATGAGCTGGGAGAAAATAACTAGCCCAAATCTTTGGTTCTATAAACAGAGGCATAGAATCAAAATCAAGTGAAGTATTAGTACCACTTTATAAAGCCTTAGTAAGGCCACACCTGGAATACTGCATCCAGTTTTGGTCACCACAAAAAAGATTTGAGGGGCTGCCACAAAGAAAGAGGGGGTCAACTTATTTTCCAAAGCACCAGAAGGCAAGAAAAGAAACAATGGGTGGAAACTAATTAAGGAGAGAAGCAATGAGGAATTAAGGAGAAACTTCCTAAAAGTGAGGACAATTAACTAGTGGAATAGCTTGCATTCAGAAGTTGTAGGGGGCTTCATCAGTGGACAGCCATCTATCTGAAATGGTATAGGGTCTTCTGTTTGAGCAGGAGTTTGGACTAGAAGACCTCCAAGGTCCCTGCCAGCTCTATTCTGATTGATGTGAATGGCTTAATGATCTTTCTGGCTATGAAAGCTACAGAGTTCCTTTTTTGTTAGTCATGTTCTGTGCAGTAAAGGAGTGGTGCGGTGGCCTAGAGGTGGAGCTCTCACCTCACAATCAGGAGGCTGTGAGTTCGATCCTAGGTAGAGGCAGATATTTCTCTCTCTGGGCACAATGGGACTATATCTGCTGAACAAAACTCCGCATTGGCGACAGGAAGGGCATCCGGCCATTAAAACGCTCTGCTAGCTCCATTCAGTTGCCTGGACTCCGCCCCGCAAGGGATTATGGGGTTGTTAAAAGATGATGATGATGTTCTGTGCAAGGCTCCAACTGAAAGTGTCCAATTCCAGTCCATTTCAATTCACTAACATCTAAGAGGTCAAAGTGTAGTTGATCCTTGTCATATTTCACTGTGTTGATCTTCGCCATGTTTCTACTTGTTCGGTTCCATGTTCCCACTGTAATTCTGTCTTTGCAACTTCAGATTTTATTTTCTGGTATGACAATATCAGCTACTAAACATCCCAAGGGCTTTAATCTCGCTTTAATTATTAACACCATTAATAGTCCAAGCGATCCTCAGCTCTTCCTCAGTAGCATTTTGAGTGCCAATCCAAACTCCTCATAAGGCCACTATATAATCCTTCACTTTATATTATCTATCCAGGTGGGGTTTCCCCCCCCCCAATGGTTTAACATTGCCTTTTCCCACATGGTACAAAACGATGCTCTTGTCATTGTTGTAATCTGCCTCCAGCTGTTTCCTAGTGCCTGATAAAGGTCCCTGCTTGATTCGTCTGAACAGCTGGGATGGGTTTCATGCGGTAGGTGATTCTGCTGGAAGTTTATACTCTTGGCATAGATGCACACACAAACACACACTGCCACAATGAGGTACCAAGCAGGACTTGAGAAGAGATAGCTAGAAGGCTAGATAGCTAGATAGCTATAGAGATAGATAGCTATAGAAATAGTTAGCTATAGAGATAGATAACTAGGTAGCTAGATAGCTAAATAACTAGATAGCTATAGAGATAGATAACTAGCTATTTATTTATTATTTATTTATTTATTTATTTATTTATTTATTTATTTTGTCAAGCATATGTAAGATTACAGAAAAAGTATAAACATGATTGTGAATACATAAAATGTATAAACATGGTAATGAATACATGAGATGGTTACGAATACATGGGGACATTAGGACAGGGATGGTAGGCACGTTGGTGCGCTTATGCACACCCTTTACAGACCTCTTAGGAATGGGGTGAGGTCTATGGTTGACAGTAAGGTTAAGGTTAAGGTTAAGGTTAAGGTTAAGGTTAAGGTTAAGGTTAAGGTTAAGGTTAAGGTTAAGGTTAAGGTTAAGGTTAAGGTTAAGGTTAGCTAGCTAGCTAGATGTCTATAGAGATAGCTAGATATAGAGATAGCTAGCTAGCTATATAGCTAGCTATATAGCTTACAGACCACTTAGGAATGGGGTTAGGTCAATGGTAGACAGTCTAAGGTTAGGTCTAAGGTTAAGGGTAGCTATATAGTGATAGATAGATAGATAGATAGATAGATAGATAGATAGATAGATAGATAGATAGATAGATAGATAGATAGAGAGACAGACAGACAGACAGACAGACAGACAGATAGATAGATATAGATACAGTATAGATGATAGATACAATATAGATAGATAGATAGATAGATAGAAAGATAGATAGATAGATAGATAGATAGATAGATAGATAGATAGATAGATAGATAGATAGATAGATAGATAGATAGATGGAGAGAGAGAGGGAGAGGGAGGGAGGGAGAGAGAGAGAGAGAGAGAGAGAGGGAGGGAGAGAGAGAGA
>QLTV01000224.1:159577-176171 GCA_003457575.1 Thermophis baileyi
CAGGGCCAGGCTGCCAACCTGACCTCAACCCTCCTCCTTTCTCATCCGGGCTTGGGACCGGCAATGGCGGAGTTGTTATTATTACTATTATTATTATTATTATTATTATTATTATTATTATTATTTACTGTTATTGATGAATATTAAAAGAAAGGGAAAAAAGGAGTTGCTAGAAAAATGGAGATATGTATTTAATCTCTAACTTCCCCTTTCTAAAGAGTTCAACTGATTTACAGTGTTTACATTTAGACACCCTTAAAAACCATAGCATATATGTTTGTATTATCTTGCTGTGTTTTCTGTTTTACGTGTAAGCCATTCTTGCTTGAATTTTAAATTTCTACGTTCTATTTATACTGTGAGTTTCACCATTGCTGTATATGTAAACATTGCCAGTACTGTATCTTGAACAAAGTTTATCTTCCCCACTCTGGTTATGGAGTTTCTTCTTCTTAATGCATTCTGGAATTATACTTAGTTAAAAATGTGATTTCATTTCCAATTTAATGTCTAAAATTTCTAAAGTTTTAGGAATTAAATTTTCAGAAACTGGTTTGAGGGGCACACTAAGGAAGATGTACAGGGATGGGTTCTAACTTACCTCGCTGCCGGTTCGCTTCCTCCCGCGCCGCGTGGCCGCACGTGCATGCGTAGTGCCGAAAAAACCAACCCCCACCCAAAAAAAGCCCGAAACAAGATGGCGACGCGTACGCAGTGCCGGAAACTCGGAAAAAAAAACTCGGAAAAAAAAACGGGAAAAAAAAACACCCGGGAAAAATTCAAAAAAAAAAAAATTCCCCCCCAAAAATCCCCCCCCCAAAAAAGTAAAAAACAAGATGGCAACGCATGTGCAGTGCCGGAAACTCGGCTTCTGCGCATGCACAGAAGAAAAAAACCCCGGAATTTTTTTTAATTTAAAAAAAAAAAAAATACGAAAACAAAAAAAAAAAAAACACCAAAAATTATTATAAATAAAAAAAAAAAAAAAAAAAGATGGCAGCGTCCACGGACCAGCACTGACAGAACCGGTTCCATGACGTCACCGTGACGTCACCAGTGGGTCGCTACCTGTTCGGGCGAACCGGTCCGAACCGGGAGGAACCCACCTCTGAAGATGTATCCTTAAAATACGAAGCTCTCCTATTCTGTAATCCTGCAAACACCTACATCTGTTGGATGTTAAAGTGTTTCAGTTGTCATTCTTAGCTTTGCATTATGATTTTATTGTTTGTTGAAGCTATCTCTATTTTAGTCCTTTGATGGGAGTGACCTTGCAAATATGTTTATGGTATATAAATATTTGAAATATCAGGCACCGAAAATGTGAAGTTATATGAGAAGCAAGGCTCTGAATTTCTGATTTCTAAGGATAGTTTGGATAAGATTTACATGGATTTACTGGATTTTAACTCTCCTCCATAATAAATCTATTGAACCTTTTCAAAGTGTATCTCCTCTTCTGCCCTTCCCTTCCCTCCCCCTCCTCTCCCTTACCCTCCCCTGCTCTCCCCTCTTTTCACCTCTCTTTCCCCTTTCCTCTTCACTCCTACCCTCCCCTCCTCTCCTGCCCTCCCCTCCCACTCCTCTCCCTTACCCTCCCCTGCCCTGCCCTCCCCTCTCTTCCCATCCATTCCCACCCCACTCTGGGGCCAGCCAAAGGTGGTATTTGCCGGTTCTCCGAACTACTCAAAATTTCCGCTACCAGTTCTCCAGAACCTGTCAAAACCTGCTGGATTTCACCCCTGAACCCACCACTGATCCCATCCATCCATCCATCCCATCCAGTGGTGAAATCCAATTTTTTTTACTACCGGTTCTGTGGCGTGGCTTTGTGGGCGTGGCAGGGGAAGTATACTGCAAAATCTCCATTCCCACTACACTCCAGGGGAAGGATACTGCAAAATCACCATTTCCTCCCGATCAGCTGGGACTCGGGAGGCAGAGAATAGATGGGGGCGGGGCCAGCCAGAGGTGGTATTTACAGGTTCTCCGAACTACGCAAAATTTACGCTACCAGTTCTCCAGAACTGGTCAGAACCTGCTGAATCCCACCTCTTCTTTTCCTTAGTTTAAATATATAGTCGTCCTGATTTCCAGCACCATTTTTGCAGAGGAGTTTCCCAGCAGTTGCACTGCATTCCATCCCCATGACCTTGAACAAATGAATTTTAATTTATAAAACATAGCCGAGATAAGCTATTACATTTACACTACTGATGTCCATGCTGGGAAATTCACGGATCAACTTCCATTTCCATCTTCGCATAATGGAATCATATTACAGAAACTGTTCGTAATAATTCTTTCCAATAGGCTAATTAGAAATGTCAGAAGGGAAGGTAGAAATGAAAGATTGATGATCAAGCTGGCTGACTTTAATCAGCTTTTGGGGAGGAAAGAATGAAATTTGGAGTTTAATCATAAAGACAAACAGTTTTGGTAGACTGTTACTTTCCGGTCTTCAATCTTATATTTAGAACAAACTTTTTTTTTTAAATCTGGACTATATCAACCAATGCCATTTCCTCTTCATCCAAAAAGATGGATTGTACTTTAGGTCCATCCAATTATTTTACCATTTGGGCTGAAAATAGGGAGCTACAAAAAAAAAATCAATATATTATATACTGTAGCTAATAATTTGCTGACAAATGTGATATAGGGTACTGCTGTCTGGCCAAAGAATTAGGAAGTTGACACAGTCCAAATATGGTTCTATTTTTCCCCAAAGAAACAATTTCAGAGTTTGGAGACACTTCTTGAGTTTAAGCAATTTTTGGAAGTCCAAGTTCTTTAAACAGCATAAATATTTAATTATTCATATCCCACCCTTATTATTTGTAAAAATAACTCAAAGTGGCAAACCTACCTAATATTCCTTCCTCTTCCTATTTCCCCCACAACAACAACCCTGTGAGGTGTGTTGGGCTGAGAGAGAGAGCGACTGGTCCAAAATCACTCACCCAACTTTTGTGCCTAAGGCGGGACTAAAACTCAAAGTCTGCTGGTCATTGGCCCAAAGTCACCCAGTTAGCTTTTGTGCCTAAGGTGGGACTAGAACTCACAGTCTCCTGATGATTAGCCCAAAGTCACCCAGATGGCTTTCATGTCTAAGGCAGGACTAGAACTCACAGTCTCCTGATGATTAGCCCAAAGTCACCCAGATGGCTTTCATGTCTAAGGCAGGACTAGAACTCACAATTTCCTGGTTTTTAGGCCAGCACCTTCACCAGTAGTCCAAACTGGTTCTGTCAAACTTTGGGAGTTTAGCCACTATCCTTTCATTGATTTAACTTCATTGATCCATGCCCTTATGTTCTTTCACCTGGATTTTTAAAAAAAATAATTTATTATATCTGCCCACTTCAACAGCCTCTGGTGGCTTAGAAAATATAATACTAAATTAAATTAAAATAGCAATAGCACTTAGACTTATATACCGCTTCACAGTGTTTTACAGCCCTCTCTAAGTGGTTTACAGACTCAGAATATTGCCCCAAAGAATCTGGGGCATCATTTTACCAACCTCAGAAGGCTGAGTCAACCTTGAGCCAGTGAGAATTGAACTGCTCGCAGTGAGCAAAGTCAGCTTGCAATACTGCATTCTAACCACTGTGCCCCCACGGCTATGATTAAAAGCATAGACAAAGCAAAACAAAACAGTTTGAACTAAAATCATCCATTAAAACCAAGTACAATACATACATTTCACCTGAACACATTGATCCCAAGACTGCGACTGAAGCAGATTTTAAAGACTTTTTGCAAACCGAGGAAAGAGGGCATCTTCCATATCTCTTGGGGGGAGGGATGGTGTTGCATGAAGGTGAGAGATGCAAGAGAGAAGGTATACTTCCTCAGTTGCCAAAGATTACAACATTTAAAAGAGGGAATTTGGCATACACTCACTCTGCTACGACATACCAGGCAGGCAGAAACATGACTTATTTTGTCATTGGCCAAAATAAGTCATGTTTCTGGTAGTAGCCGACATACCAGCGGATAGGCCAGGCTTTGTGGCTCTCCACATTCACATAGCGTGTTGTTATCCACTAAGCTCCTCCACTTGAGCATATTGGTTTTACATTTAGGTGCTCCAACTCTCAACCTATTCAGGGTCCTGCAAGTAGTACAGGGTTGGGGAACGATGGTCCCTTTAGGACTTGTGGACTTCAACTTCCAAAATTCCTGAGCCAGCATTCTGGGAGTTGAAGTCATAAAAGGGCCATCGTTCCCCTCCCCTGAAGTCGTAGAAGGGAGGTTAGATCCTTCGGCCATATCCTCAGTGGTGGGATTCCAAATCTTTTCCTACCAGTTCTATGGGAGCACACTTTGCGCACGCACACAGCACTCAAAGACCAACCTCGCTGTCAGCACTGGTGAGCTGAGCTGTTGTTTAGCTCAGCTGAGACGTGGCAATCGCTCTGCCGTGCAAATCAGCTGAGCTAAAAAACAAGGGAATATAGGACAGGAAACGGTGGGGGCGGGAGGGCGGGGCTAACCAGAGGTGGTATTTGCCGGTTCTCCGAACTACTCAAAATTTCCGCTACCGGTTCACCTGAACCGGTCCGAACCGGCTGAATACCACCTCTGCATATCCTCCTTTAATGTTATTCCTTGCTCGATGGTCTCGTTCCTCCATCTTTTAATTTGATTTTGTTCTTGTGTAACCTCAAGAAGGTTTCTTCTTGCCATAAATCTGTTCCTAGATCTGAGTCAACAGGCTTGAGGCATATGTCCACTTAGAGGATGTCAAAGATCGTTGTCTTGCTTAGTCCTCTTGGCATCTGGTGCTACCTCTCTCCTGATCTTAGGTGGGGCAATGCCAGTGAGAGGATATATTTTCTCAGTTGGTGTAGATTATGCTAACGCTGAGTAAGAAACAGGAATACAACACAAACGTTCAGATGATGGAGGATCTCATTACAGACTTATCAAATGAACAGCCTCCAAGTCTGTTTTGGGACAAAGAGATGGAAGTGCTTCAAAGAGTCCCCGTCTTAATTAACTTACTAATAAAGGAAGGGTTTATAAGTCAAGTAATGTGACGCTTATTTGATTATACCACCACACAAATGTGATCACGCTGGCATTATTGACGTTCCTGTAGTGAGTACAGAGGATGGGCTTGCAGGACAGAGGGAAGATCCGTTACCAAGGCAACAATCCAATAAACAAGATTTGAGTCCAGGCCAAGAAAGTAGTTTATGAAAATGTCTGAAACCAGCTCCCCACTTAATACTCCTGAGGATCAAAGAGAGAGGAAGGAAAATGTAATCAGACTTGCAAGTAACTAATTTGATATTGTGAATGAAATCCGTGTCTTCACCATTCTATGATAGAGATATGGAAGAGACACACATTTCACTATCCATCATGAATTGTACGTGATAGTCCTCGATTTACGTCCAAAATTTCTGATGCTAAGCAAGACAGATGCTCAGTGAGTTTTGACCCATTTTACGACCTGTATTGACACAGTTGTTAAAGTGAATCACTGCTGATGTTAAATTAGTAAAACGGTTGTTAAGTGAATCTGGCTTCCCCATTGACTTTGCTTGTCAGAAAGTCTATAAATGGGGATCACATGACCCCGGGACATTGCAACCGTCATAAATACGAGCTGCAATGCTGCAATGGTCATAAGTGTGAAAAAGGGTTATAAGTCACTTTTTCCAGTGCCGTTGTAACTTTGAACGGTCACTAAGTGAACGGTTATAAGTCCAGGTCTACCTGTAATGTGTTCCAGAAATTCTTTGATTAATCAAAATCTTTCATCATCTGGATTTGGAACTTCCTTCCCTCCCATCCACCCTGTTTGGAGAATAATATCTCTCATATTTTAGCATCCACTTTTTCTTAAGGTGATAATTCTGTTATAAAATTAATCCCCAGCTTTGGTAATAGAAAACGATTAATGTTGTTTTGTGATCTAATGTCAGTTCTGGAATCCACCTGGAAACTGAATGACCCTGTTGTCTGGTTAAAATAGTGATGCACATAGTCCTTGTTTAGTGATTGACTCATTTAGTGACGTTCTACATTTTTGACAGTGATGAAAATTAATTTTACAACCAATCCTTGTGTTCACCTTTGCAGAGCAGTAAAGCAAAGGAAAACTGAAAGAAGATCATAACCACAATTAAGATTTTATTTTGCTTACTCGCATCACTTAACAACTGAGTTGCCAGCCCTAATTGTGGCTGCTAAACAAGGACAACCTGCATGATTTAACATGGAATAATAGTGAATGTCAACATCATATCTGAGCTTCAAACATATGCGCCACCACTAGATGGCAATAAAGAGATTTGTTATGCTCCCATCTATTGGCTTAATGAATCAAACTATGGACTTCGTATATTAGCACTAGCAATAGCACTTAGACTTATATACCGCTTTACAGTGCTTTACAGTCCTCTCTAAGCGGTTTTATAGAGTCAGCATATTGTCCCCAACAATCTGGGTCTTCATTTTACCCACCTCGGAAGGATGGAAGGCTGAGTCAACCTTGAGCCTGGTGAGAATCGAACTGCCAAATTGCAGTCAGCCGGCAGTCAGCAGAAGTAGCCTGCAGTACTGCACTCTAACCACTGTGCCACCGTGGCTCATATTAATATTAAAGATATTAATAAGCCTTATTTCCTGTAAAACCAAATGAACATACTGCTGCTTCAATTTATGTAGAGGTGTTGGTTCACTGCTCAGCATTTTAAAAATATAGACCCCCCCCCAGATCAATCAAATCACACATTTAATCAGTCAAGAAAATGTTAATTAGTCGACCAAAGTGACATCCCTAAAAGTAACACAACACTAATAGATTTGCCAAGAGCCACTGTCTTGCAAGATGCATTCTGCATTAGACTGAGAGTGATTCTGCTAATTAATTAACCTATAACAACCAGTTCAGCTGCCCCCATTTTGGGGAAGGTGCATTTGAATTAGTGTGCAAGCAAGCGTCTCATATAAGGCCAGTGTTTTCATATAGCAAGTCAAGGGCAGCTCATTCTAATTACCGGCAACATTGTTGGAAAGCCAGCCATAATGCAGGACTATGATTTAAGACAACTGAAGGTTTTCCTAGCCAGCTGTGCACTAGATTCATTTACCTGGCAGGATCTACTTCTGCTTTGATTTAAAGCATTGGAGATAGTTGTGCTGGGGGGGGGATCCCCATAAATTGTAAATATTCTTGCGGTGCCCTAAAAGCTATCCAATTTATAAGACCATGCTTGGCTTGAGTCCACTTGATGACAAGCAGTGGAAGATGATATACTGTACAGTATATAGTCGGAACCATTTGAAGGACGCAAATCCAGGAAAGTTTACAACTTTATGCACTACTTACAGTAAGTCTATTAAGTTGCCACAAGACTGTTTGCTATTATTCTATGCATAAGGTCAAATAATTGTTCCTGTGGAAGGAAAGAGGAATGGTTTCAGAGATATGTCTATGGAGATTCTCAATCATCCAGGTCATGGTTGTCCCAAAAGTGCTTTTTCAAGGGGCAACTGGAATTTCTTTGTTGTTCCTTGAAGATGTTTCGCTTCTCATCCAAGAAGCTTCTTCAGTACTGACTGAATGGTGAGGAATGGAAGGATTTATATTCCTTGCAGTCATTTGGTTGGGGGGGGGAGAGATTCAACACCACCTGTCTCCTGTTTACAACACAGTCATTTCAGCAGTTCCAAGGGGGTTCCACACCCATTTGCACTATTCAGGTGACCCTGAGGGCACAGATAAACCTCCAAGTGGCCTCAACGACTCTCAGAAAGAGTGCTAACAACCAGGTGACTGCAAGAAACATAAATCCTTTCACTCCCCACCATTCAGTCAGAACTGAAGAAGCTTCTTGGATAAGAAGCGAAATGTCTTCAAGGAAAACCAAAGAAAGTCTAGAAGCCTCTTGAAAAAGCACCTTTCGATTTCGGAGAAATAATATGGTAAAACAATGAACATAATTTAAAAAAAAAACATAATAATTTAAATACTAACTAATAGAATAAATAAATAAATAAATAAATAAATAAATAAATAAATAAATAAATAAATAAATAAATAAATAAATAAATAAAAAACAAATAAACAAGCAAACAAATAAATACACACACTCTACAGATTTTTAAACCATCCCTTAATATGTTTGGGCATGAGGTGCAGTGAGAATGTATTTCTTTCATAAATTTTGGGTGGGATTGAGGATTTATTTTGGGGGTAAACAGGCTCACCCAGTTTACTGTTTCTTGCCTGAAATTGGTAGGAAAACACATCACTCATGTCCACATTTTAATTGGGAGGTATTTTGAAGGTCTTAAAGGGTTTCCCTTAGAAGTTAGAGGAGGGGGTATCCAAACTTGTAGACTTCAACTCCCAGAATTCCTCAGCCAGCCATGCTGGCTGAGGAATTCTGGGAGTTGAAGTCCACAAGTCTCAAAGTTACTAAGTTTGTAGACCCATGGGTTAGAGGCCAAATACAAGTGGTGGGATGAGGAAGACTGAAATAAAGAAGAGGCCAAAATTAACCTGGGCTCATGGAATGCAAAATGAACGAATCCCATTATATTTATCTGGCTAACTAATGCTTTTTTTTTTAATATGGCTTAAGGTGAGATGATTCTGCACTCAGCCAGTGTCCATGACAACATGGTCTTCAGCCGAGTCTTTCAGATCTTGTACCGGAATGAAGAGATTCTCCTCAACGAATCCATGAACTTCTCTGTGCATCTCCTCCTGGATGGTGAGAGGGTGAGATGGTTTTGATTCTCTTAAAGAAGACTCCTCCTCGCACATATATGAGCATGAATGAAAATCCACACATGATTATAGGTACAGTGGTACCTCAGTATTAGGTACAGTGGTACCTCAGTATTCATTGTTAATTGGTTTCAGGAGGCATGATGAGTACCAAGCAATTTTTCCCCCATAAGGAATAATGTAGTGAGTCACAAGGCAGCTGACACCAACAACTTGTAGCTTACGTGTTAAATACTGAAAAAACAATTTTTGCATCAGAGTGCATTGCGTACCAAATTTGATGAGTTTCAAAGCAGTTGAGTAACGAGGTACCGCAGTATACAAAATTGTTATCCCAATAGAAGAGGCCATCTGCAGATTGGTGGAATATACAGCTAGCACTGGAGGGAGGAGTTAAGAAGGGAACAAGCTTAGAGTCCCTTTACTGCTACAAGCTTGACCTCCCCCAGAATCTCTGACGTCTTATTTGACTGTTCCCAAGGGTATGCAGTCAGTCTAGAGCAGTGGTTCTCAACCTTTCTAATGCCGCGACCCCCCCCCGCAACCCCCGCCCCACCACCGTCGTGACCCCCCCCCCCTCCCCCCGCGGGAAGAGGGGGGAAAGGGGGCGGGGCCCCNGGTGAAATGCTCCCGGTTTGTTCGTGCCTGTCGGTTGCCGTAGAGCCAGTTGCCAAGGTAGCGCGAGAATTCGCCCACACGCCCGGACACCGCCATTTGGGTTCTTTTACCCTCTGCGCATGCACAAAGCGTTCTGTGCATGCGCAGACGGTAAAAGAACCCAAATGGCGGCGTCCGGGCGGGTGGGCGAAGTCTCCTGCTTCCGTCGCTACCGGCTGTCCGGCAACCTGCAGGCACAGCCGAACCGGGAGCATTTCACCCCTGCAGTGATGGTGGCACCAAGATGGCGGGCTAGCGCGCACGGCGACCCCTGTGAAAGAGTCGTTCGACCTCCAAAGGGGTCGCGACCCACAGGTTGAGAACTGCTGGTCTAGAGAGATTCTAGTAATGTAAGCGACTAACAATAAAGTTTCTGCTTGAGAGTGTTCACAGGTGGTTCTGATTGCTTGTGTGTGACAGTAGCTCAGGGCTGAATGGATTCACTTACCTTCCCTACCGGTTCGCAAATGTGAGTGCGCGCGCGCGCGCTTCTGCGCATGTGCAGTGCTCGCACATTACATCAGGGCAGGTGGACAGAGCCTCCCGCAATCGCCGTTACCAGATTGCCCGAACCGGAGAGAACCAGCTGCATCCCACCACTGGCTGAATGGGACTCTCTGAAGTTGTTTGTTTGCTTGAAAGACATTTCATTACTCAACTAGGTAACATCAGTATGGGAGCATTACAACCTCCGCAGATTTGTTACATATGTCTTGTGTCATGCTGGTTTGGAGTGCATTTGAAACCACTTGGATTGTCCTGATACCACTTAGTCATAATACTGTAGGTGCTTTCACAAATGAATTTCTCCCCTTGCAGGTAGATAGGCCAGTAGTAAGACAAGGAGAGAGAAAAGATGAAAGGAGAGAAGGGACAATTGCTGTGAATATAAATATACTGGACTGAATGACACTAATTTATGTCCAAAAGGTTATGTTAGCTGCACTTAGAATCCCATCATAGTTATTATTGCTTAATGACTTCAGTGCCATTGATTTCAACAAATAGGAACTGCGGCTAACAAACTAGATTAGCTAAATTGAGTGAGATAGCTAGCACCCTGGAATACAGAAATAAATATTCAATATAATTTTGGGAGTTTAGAAAATAGGCTGAACATAACAGAATGAAATTTCACAAAGGTAAAATTCTTCTTTTAGGAAACAACATTCAAATTCACAGTTACAAGAGGGGAATATGGAGCTTCTTGACCTAACCCGAACCCAAACCCAAACCCAAACCCAACCATATCTATCTACGATATCTTTCTCTCTCCCCCCCTCCCCCCCTCTCTCCATCTATCATCTATCTATCTATCTATCTATCTATCTATCTATCTATCTATCTATCTATCTATCTATCTATCATCTATCTATCATCTATCTATCTATCTATCTATCTATCTATCTATCTATCTATCTATCTATCTATCTATCTATCATCTATCTATCTATCATCTATCATGTGTCTGTCTATCATCTTTGGGAAATAGTTGATCACAAATTGAACATAAAGTGGCAGTTTGACAAAGTGATAAATGCAATTATAGTTTCCAAACCACCACCAGTAATTCTTCCATCCTGTTTTACATTGATTAGGTCTGATCTCAAGTACTATGCCCAGTTCTGAATACCACATTGTTTGAGGTTTTTGAGAATTTTAACAGGTTCAGTGGAGGGCAGGCATGATGAACTAAACTTGGTTTAGGAATGGCAGAACATGCATGACCCTACTACGAGAGAGGGAGAGAGAGAGAGAGAGAGAGAGAGAGAGGGAGGGAGGGTTAGGGTTAGGGTTAGGGTTAGGGTTAGGGTTAGGGTTAGGGTTAGGGTTAGGGTTAGGGTTAGGGTTAGGGATGAATTATGTATGTCTTATAACAGTATAATAAAACAAATTTGAATACTTTTTCCAGCAGTAGAAAGTTCAGATTTGCCAGCAGGACGTAGAGCAGCACTAGAGGACTTAGAATTTTTTGTCTTTTAATGACCCCGTAATCCCTTACATCAGGGTGGAGTCGGGGCAACTGAATGGAGCTGTGTGTTTACTGGCCGGATGCCCTTCTTGTTGCCAATGCAGAGTTCGCAGCAGATAATTACTCATTGTGTCCAGAGAGAGAAATACTTGCTGCTACCTAGGATCGAACACAGCCTCCTGAGTGTGAGACGAGAGCTCCACCTCTAGGCCACCGCACTACTAACTAGAGGACTTAGAACGATGAAGAAAAATAGGAAAAATGAAGGATCTTTCCACAAGTGCTATGACCTTGATTAATATGACTCCCCTCCACAAATCAGCTGTAACCACCATCTGAAGAAGAAGCTACAGGGGATCCAAGTGTCCTTGTGTGTAATTCTTTGCTCCGTGCAAGGAGCGTTTGTTTGAGAGTTTGGAGTTTGAGACTGGTTGTATTCAAAGGTCTCATTCCTCAACTAATCTGGGAGATTGGATGACCTTTTAATCACAGGACAATGTAGGCTGCGGGTCTCTGAGGCCTGCCCATCAGATTATCAATCAGTTATATTTTCTTGGTGGTAGCTTAGTCCAGATGGTAACACATATCAGATAGATAAGAAGCTCATCTGTTTTGGGCATGTAGAGGGATAAGCTCTCTCAGGCTTCAAGTTGGATTGTCTGAACTATCCACTGGGTGTGATAAAATAAGCCTAGTTGGTTCAATCAAAGTTCTAGTAGTGGCATTGTGTGATACATAAAAGACAGGATTTGATTGTCTCTTTCCAGCTCTTGATATTTGTTGCCACACCTTGTAGATTGCAATTCATTCATTCATTCATTCATTCTTTCATTCATTCATTCATTCATTCATTCATTCATTCATTCATTCATTCAGACAGACAGACAGACAGACAGACAGACAGACAGACAGACAGACAGACAGACACTTGTCTGAAATGGTATAGGACCATGATGGCGAACCTATGGCATGCGTGCCACAAGTGGCACGCGGAGCCATATTGGTGGGCACGTGAGCTCAGGTCCGGCGCGTGCGGGCCTTCTGGGCCCACTGGGACATAAACCCAAAGCCTAACCAGCCGATTGGGTGGACAATGGAATGCCAAAAAGCGTTCGAAAGGCTGAAGCGGCTCTTTGCCCAAGAACCAATCCTGCAACACCCCGACCCCGAACGGCAGTTCATAATCCAGTCGGACGCCAGCGACGTAGCGGTGGCGGCGGTGCTGTTTGTCACTACGTTCATATGTATTTGTCAGCTGGACTCTTATTTTGAAACAGCAATGTACACTGATATGCAGTCCTGTGATACCTGTACTGCGCATGTGTCACTCTTTCCTTTGTTCTCTTTGTTCTTCACCATGTAGACACAGACGTAGATGTTCTTATTTTTGTTTTGAAAAATATATTACTTTTATTCTTTCCTGGACTCCGGTCTTATTCTTGAGGATTGAGAGCAGGGAAATAAGATTCATTTCACCTCTAATTATTTTTCTCCACAACATTTTCGCCCTCCCCAGGCTCCTAGAAAGGCTCTGGAGCCTGGGGAGAGCGAAAAACAGGCATGCCATTGGATGCCGGGAGCGGGGGTGGGATGGGGATTGGGTCATGCGTGCATGCACGGGGGTGCACGCACATGGAATTATGGGTGTGAGCACGCACGTGCGTGACCCCCCACGCTCCCCCCTTTTGGCACGCGAACCAAAAAAGGTTCGGCATCACTGGTATAGGATCTCCTGCTTAAGCAGGGCTCCAAGGTCCCTTCCAGCTCTATTCTGATTCTAATCCATCCTCTGTTCATTTCCTTTCTATTTCCTCTCTCCCCTCCTCACTCTTCTCCTTTCTCTTTTTCCAATTGATGTCCCAAAGGTGGTTTTTTTTCAGGAGGGAACTGGACTTTCTGGTTTTTCTTTGAAGACGTTTTGCTTCTCATCCAAGAAGCTTCTTCAGCTCTGACTGGATGGTGGGGAATGGAAGGATTTATATTCCTTGCAGACAGCTGGTCATTTGCATCCTTTTAGAGAGTCGTTGAGGCCACTTGGAGGTTTGTCTGTGTCCTCAGGGTCACCTGAGTGGTGCAAATGGGTGTGGAGCCTTCTTGGCTGAAGGATGTTTTCTGCTCTGTGTTGATTCATCTATCTCCAGTCTACAACACAGTCCTTTCAACAGTTCCAAGAAGGCTCCACACCAGTGGTGAAATCCAATTTTTTTTACTACTGGTTCTGTGGACATGGCTTGGTGGACATGGTGTGGCTTGGTGGGCGTGGCTTGGTGGGCGTGGCAGGGGAAGGATACTGCAAAATCCCCATTCCCTCCCCACTCCTGGGGGAAGGATACTGCAAAATCCCCATTCCCTCCCCACTCCTGGGGGAAGGATATTGCAAAATTCTCCATTCCCTCCCTACTCCAGGGGAAGGAACTGCAAAATCTCCATTCCCTCCCCACTCCAGGGGAAGGAACTGCAAAATCTCCATTCCCTCCCCACTCCTGGGGGAAGGATACTGCAAAATCTCCATTCCCTCCCCACTCTGGGGCCAGCCAGAGGTGGTATTTGCCGGTTCTCCAAACTACTCAAAATTTCCGCTACCGGTTCTCCGGAACCTGTCAGAACCTGCTGGATTTCACCCCTGCTCCACACCCATTTGCACCACTGAGGTGATCCTGATGACACAGATAAACCTCCAGGTGGCCTCAATGACTTGCTAAAAGAATGCAAAGGACGAGCTGTCTGCAAGGAATATAAATCCAAGCTTCTTGGATGAGAAGTGAAACGTCTTCAAAGAAAAAACAGAAAGTCCAGTTGCCTCCTGAAAAAAAAACCACCTTTGGAACAACCATGACCTGGATGACTGAGAATCTCCATAGACAATTGATTCCGATATTAGCTTTTAATAATAGGGTTTTTTTTCTCCTAAAATTGTTCTCAGGTGGAAGAAGCATTAAGCGAAGCTGATTTTCAGCTCAAGCTGGACCTGCTTTTTACAGACAGTGAACAACAGTGAGTAGTTTGCCTTTTTAAGGTGAAGTGTTATTCTCTTGCAACCAAGAGAGCAAAGAATCTGAAGGTATTTTAAAATTAGGAATTAAGTTTTCCTGAACCGCAGTCTGCTTAAACAAATGCATGGAGTATTAGGTATGCACAAAAGAGTTATTTTATTATTATTTATTAAATTTGTATGCCGCCCAACTCCCATCATGAAAAGAACATAGAGACCATCCTGTAGATAATCCCCTCTGTTCCATCAGCATCCTGATGACTCAATAAAAAGCATGATCACATAAATATTGCCACTTTTTTATGGTTTACCTTCCTCTTAACAAGAGCAATTTAGGATCATAACCTAGTGTATGTTGGCAGTTTCTAGTAAAATGGAACTGTTGGAGAAGAAGGAGAAGGAGAAGAAGGAGAATAGAGGAAGGGGAGAAGGAGAAAAAGAAGGACAAGGATAGGAAGGGGAGAAGAAGAAGGAGAAAGAGGAGGACAAGGAGAGGAAGGGGGAGAAGGAGAAGTATACAAAGGAAATGGAAAGGAAAAGAAAAGAAAAGAAAAGATGACTGCAGGAACGGTAGAAGGCAAACCATTTGAGGATTCTCAGGGCAGTATCAAGAAATTGACCCTGTTGTTGCCATAATTACGCTGTAGAGAGTTGAGCTGAAACCTCAGAAGTATGACTCACTGCTAAGAGAATAACAGCCCATGATCAAAATTCCGCTCACGCCTGAAGCTCTGCAGCAGCAACCGTGTCGCAGAGCAAGCCAACGTCTCATGTTTCCTCAACTCTTCTATCCTCTTCTTCCAGGCTGAGAGATGTCCTGACCATCCCAGTAATAAGCAGCCGCACATTGGGGCTCCACTTCCACCCCAGGCAAGGCCTACATCACCACGTCCCTGTCATGTTTGACTACTTCCACCTGTCGGCAGTCACGGTTACTCTGCATGCTTCTCTGGTGGCTTTAAACCAGCCCCTCCTCAGGTACATTGAACCACCACTTTCCTAAAGAGACAATGCAAGAGGGCTTTGCAAATCCTTTCAAAGTTACGTGCATCCTTCCCCAATAAATCAGCTCTCTTCAAATCCTTAAATCAGATACATCTTGATTTCAATATCCAAAGCAAATTAAAGTGGCCTTGCCCTGCAGCACATGATGGAAAGAACCGGGAGGGTCTTGCAAAAAAAAAAAAAAGGGAAGATGAACCTGGAAAAAGACATGGCTGTTTTAATGATTTGAAGAGAAGTCCTTTGCACGCCTACAGATCATTTTTTGAGGGACTGGCCCAGCCCTGAACATTAATTTTGCACTCTGCACTTTCTGCATTCCAACACAGTCCTAGGCTGCATTAACAGAGGGATAGAATCAGGGGTGGGTTCCATTTTATCTCGCTGCCGGTTCACTCCCTCCCGCGCCACGTGGGCGCGCGCACGCAAAGCGCATGCGTGCATGCGCAGTAACAAAAAATCCCCCCCCAAAAAAAGCCAAAAAAAAAAGATGGCGACTCCATGCACAGTGGCGGAAGTCAGCTTCTGTGCATGCTCAGAAGGAAAAAAAAATCAAAATAATTAAAAAAAAATTCAAAAAAAATTCAAAAAAAGATGGCGGCCCCCACGGACTGGCACTGACCAATCCGGTTTGGTGATGTCATCGTGACATCACCAGCAGGCTGCTACCGGTTCGGAAGACCTGGTCTGAACCGGGAGGAACCCACCCCTGGATAGAATCAACAATCACGTGAAGTGCTAATACCACTTTATAAGGGCTTGTTAAGGCCACCCTTGGAATACTGCATCCAGTTCTGATCGCCACAATGTAAAAAAAGATATTGAGACTCTAGAAAGAGTGCAGAGAAGAGCAACAAAGATGATTAGGGGACTGAAGTAGGGGTGGGCTTCAGATCCTTTAGCAACGGGTTCGCTGCCCCGTTGCTGGGTGGGCGTGGCCATGGTGGGCATGGCCTAGTCGGCCACCTGCACCATGGCGGGGGGGGGGGCTTTTTGCAGGCTCCAGAGGCTTCCCTCGAGCCTCTGGGAGAGCGAAAACAGCTTCCCCCGGGGTCCGGAGGCCTGTTTCCAGAGTTCTGGAACTTCCGGGAGGCCCGCTTTTTGCCCTCCCAGACCCTCCGCGCGGCCCCTGCACTTACCTGGAATGATGAACGAGCCGCATGGAGCCTCCTGGGCGGGGCGGGGGGGGAGGGGCAGGGCTGGGCGTGGCTGT
>QLTV01000224.1:208104-220987 GCA_003457575.1 Thermophis baileyi
ACACACACACACACACACACACACACACACACACACACACACACACACACACATATATATTACAAATTATATATATCTAGGTTTGTTATAAAGCCACTATCCCATCAGGTCGATCCCCTTGCCTGTATGAAGAAACAGGAACATCCTTCTGGACCTAGCAGAAAAATTTGGCCTCATAAAAATCCTAATGTATTATAAAGAAAAATTACATGTGTAATCATACTTTATATTACAGGATAATGCACTGCCATCTAGTGGTTAATTTGTAAATGGTCACTATTGCCTGCACTGAAATATCCAGAAATAAAAAATGGATGGCCAGCAATATTAAGATGTTGTTCTTAGTTAGAGTGCCTGTGCAATTTGTTCATGGTGTGTGAAGGCAATAGTTGACAAATGGGTGTCCCCCTCCCCTCCTGCCCAAAGAGAAAAGTAGCAAGAATGAAGCAAAAGCCAAGGAGAGATTAATTGGTCAAGGGTACCTGGGAAGACATTTGGAAGAATTTTGCTTGAAAAGATGACAAATGGTGACAATAAGACACATTTTGAAAGGGTAGTATGATTTTATGCTTTGCAGAGCTCTTCAGAGCAACATGAATGAGAAATGAACGAATGCGAAAAAAGAACTGATTGTAGTTATTGATTCTGAGAAAAGGGATTGATAAAGGGAATAAGATTCCGTTATGGAATTACGGATTAGAGCCGAGGTGGCGCAGTGGTTAGAGTGCAGTACTGCAGCCTACTTCAGCTGACTGTTAACTGCAGTTCGGCAGTTCAAATCTCACCAGCTCAAGGTTGACTCAGCCTTCCATCCAGAGGTGGTATTCTACCAGTTCGGACCGGTTCTGCCGAATCGGTAGCGGCGAACTGCAGGTGGGCCCCGGTTCGTGGGAACAGGTATTTAAGACGATCGGATGTGGCGCGCGATTTATATTAGCGTAAGTCGGCCGGGTGGTGGTGGTGGTGGTTGTGCCGCTCCGCCGCTACGGGTGACGAATAAATAAATAATCATCGGGCTCGGGGATCGGCCTCGGGACATCGGGGAGAAGCCGAGAGGGCAACGTCCGAGGTTAGCATGCTACCGGTTCGGACCGGTTCTGCCGAACCGGTAGTAGGGGGAAAAGAAATGCTACCGGTTCGTGGGAACCGGTATGTCCGGCGCTGGGCTGTGGCGCGCGATGTATATTAGCTGAAGTCCGCCGGGTGGTACATCACTGAACAAAGTGACTTATGACCATTTTTCAGAAGTCACATTTTTTCAGTGCCGTTGCAGAGGTGGTATTCTACCGGTTCGGACCGGTTCGCCCCGGCTCTCTGCTGTCCTATTTCTGCATGTTTTGAAGCCGCGCGCATGCATGCAAGCCGCGTGCATGAACAAAGCGCATGCGTGGAAGGTCGTGTGCATGCATGGATGTGCGCACGCTCACATTTGCGAAGCGGTAGGTAAGGTAAGTGAAAACCACCTCTGCTTCCATCCTTCCGAGGTCGGTAAAATGAGGACCCAGATGGTTGAGGGCAATATGCTGACACTGTAAACCACTTAGAGAGGGCTGTAAAAGCACTGTGAAGCAGTATATAAGTCTAAAATGCTATTGCTATTGCTATGGGATGTTCTGCATAATTATGGCATTAAATATTTGCTAAACATATATGACTAAAAGTGCGGCTAAAAGAAATAAAATGCTTAACAAATAGTAGAATATGGAGCAAGATGTCAGAACAGGATTATAATGTCCTCTGATTATTTTATGTTTTAATGGTGTTGGAAGAACTATCCATCTGGTTCAGTTCCAAGCCAGGAGAAAGGCACTGGAGGCAAAATGGAGACTGGAGGCTGATTGGAAAGAGGGTCCATTTATTAATGAAGCAGAACCATATGTTTGTACTTCTGGTGCAGCTGACCCCATGGAGTTGAGGGAGGGGGGTATTTATACCTTCTCTTGGGCTTTGCACTTGAACTTCCTGTTCCTGTGCAAGAACATGTATTCTATTGGCTGTTGTCAGACTCCCATTGGGCCATGTACCAAATCCTAGGAGTTTGTCTGAGCTAAGTTTGGTTGAAGTTTGAACTGCTGGGGGTGGTGCAAGTGAGATGATGCAATGAAGGGGCTTTGGGCAATTCCTATTGTGGCTGAGGGCTAATCCTACCTTTGTTGGATCTTGGGTGAGGGTATTTGCTTATTATCAGAGTTTGTTGCAGAAAAATCAAATCCAGAAAGCACACACAGATAACTGATTCAGCTGGATTCATTAACTTCTTTATATACATAATAACAGATGAATAAATGTACAATACCAATAGTAGATTCTTTCAACGTGGTGGAAGTTACAAGCAGAATACAAGCAGGAGAGAACAGTTAGTTTCATTTCAGAGTTCAGAGCAGACAGAGTAGTTTCAGTTTCGATTCTCAGCACAGACTCAGATCTGTTTAAGCTCCCACTGGCTGACTTAGTTGCTATGCCTATTCATTGGCTGACCTTGTTACCATGTCTCTCCCAGTCATGAATATTCTAACACTTATGAATAGAGCTAGCTATCTCTTTATCCCTTAAGTGCTGACATCTGCTGTGGGCTATATCAAGGAAGGTGGGGGCTGCTTTCCAAGAGCATGTTTCTCCATTTCTCATCCAGGGAAATATAATATTCTGCCTTTTAATATTTCTCAAAATATTTCATTCTTCTAGGAGAGGGTTGGGTGTTAACTTTCTACAATGGATAAACATAATGAAAGCTTCTGGAGATATTAGAAGACTTTTACAAATAGGAATCTGTTTGTACTGTTCTACTGTTGTGTACAAACAATGTTGTGTTGTTAACCAAGTACCCAGGAACTTTGCAATTAGTCTTAATTTAAATGAAGCAGGGAATTGTATGAATCTGAAAATTCAGAGACTAAGGCAGTTTTGTTTGTCGGATAAAATAGAGTATAAATAGAGTGAAATAGAGTGCATGCATGTGGTACATAAATGGCAAAAAATAATGTAAGAAGATGAAGTTATGTTCTTAGTAAATAGAGTAGTTACAGTGGTGGGATTCAAAATTTTTTGCTACTGGTTCTGTTGGCGTGGCTTGGTGGGCGTGGCAGGGGAAGGATACTGTAAAATCTCAATTCCCTCCCCACTCCTGGGGAAAGGATATTGCAAAATTCCTCCTGATCAGCTGGGACTCGGGAGGCAGAGAATAGATGGGAGCAGGGCCAGTTAGAGGTGGTATTTACCGGTTCTCTGAACTACTCAAAATTTTCGCTACCGGTTCTGCAGAACTGGTCAGAACCTGCTGAATATCACCTCTGGAGTAGTAGATGGAAAAATTTAATGATATGTAAATCCTGGGAGAAAGTTTGTAGGTCTGTTTCAAGGGATGACTATTGGTCAAAAGAATTAATATCACTGTGATTAATAGTGTGCCTCTGCTTGCTTTGATTTAGGAAGTCCTATCTGGATATATCTGGGGAAACATAAAAATATAAGTACTAAGAATAAGGAACTTCAGAAAAGAGTATAGAAAAAAGATATTGAGTCAAGAATAAAACAGGTTGTAGATTAAATACAAAAGTGAATGAGTAGCATGGAACAACAATATTGAAAAGGTTTGAGCTTCTGAATCCTATTTGATCCTATTCACAAAATAAATATATGAAGCAGCACCAGAACTTCACATGCTCTTAATAGAGAGATATAATCAAGATCATGTGAAGTTCTTATACCTCTTTAAAAAGTCTTGGAAGACCACACTTGAAATACTGCATCCAGTTCTGTTCACCATAACATAAAAAAGATGTTGAGACTCTTGAAGCAGTGCAGAGAAGAGCATCAAAAATGATTCAGAAGTTGTGGGTGCTCCATCACTCCTTGGTGGTCTTTCAGTCCAACCCCATGCTCAAGCAGGAGACCCTATACCCGTGATGGCGAACCTATGGCATGCGTGCCAGAGTCGGCATGCAGCGCCCTCTCTGATGGCACACGAGCCGTCACCCCAGTTCAGCTCCGCCGCGCATGCGCGCGTGCCTCCCACCGGCCAGCTGGCCTTCTGGTCTCTGCAATGCATGTGCGGGGGTGGGGCGCATGGGGGATCATGCAAGGGGAACAAGGCCATGTGCGGGGGGGTCACACACGCATGCGCAGGGGCAGGACACACGGGGCTCACACGTGCATGTGGGGGGGACTGGGCACATGCATGGGGGGGCATTGCATTTTGGGGGTTCCGGCACATGCGCGCACTTTCACATACGCACCCGCACGCTTTGGCCACTCAGTCCAGAAAATGCTCGCCATCACTGACCTATACCATTTCAGACAAGTAACTGTCCAGTCTCTTCTTAAAAACCTCCAGTGATGAAGCACCCACAACTTCTGAAGGCAAGCTATTCCACTGGTTAATTATTTTCACTGTTAGGAAGTTTCTCCTTAATTCCAGGTTGCTTCTCTCCTTGATTAGTTTTAAACCATTGGTTCTTGTCCTGCCTCTGGTAATAAGGTGTGGTCTTACTAAAGTTTTATAAAGCGGTACTAAGACTTCATGTGATTTTGATTCTATGCCTCTGTTTATACAACCAAGGTCTGTATTAGCTTTTATGGCTGATGACACACACTGCTGGCTCATATTAAGTGATCGTCCACTAGGACTCCAAGGTCCCTCTCATACAGTAGTTACTGTTTATGAGCCAGGTTTCACCTAATCTGTACTTGTACCTTTGGTTTACCTGCCTAAGTGTAGGCAAACCTTGCTTTTCTCCACATTAAATTTCATTTTGTTGGATAGGATCAGGGGTGGGTTCCACTTACCTTCCCCACTGGTTCGCATCGTGACATTTTGCGTGCACACGCTTGCTCCACTCGCACGCACGCGCGCACGTGTTCCCTCGTGCAATTTTGCTTCTGCACATGCTCAGTAGCTGCAATCAGCCCGAAACACAGCTGAGGAGCTGATAAGCTGTGCTTCGGGTGAAGGAATAAAGGTCAGTATAAACCCGGGGGTGGGCGGGAGGGCCCTTTTTCAAGCAGCAGAACAGGAAAAACCTTCCAAACAGTAAAAAAATTCACAAAAAAATCACACACAAAAAAAATGGCGGCGCCCACGGACTGGCACCGGCTGATCCACTTCAGTGATGTCACCAGTGGGTCGCTACCAGTTCGGGCGATCCGGTCCGAACCGGGAAGAACCCACCCCTGGATAGGATCCACTGTTCAAGTCTGTCAAGATCCTTTTGGATCCTGAGCTTGTCATGGCAATGACACTAGCTGTTCTTGACATTATCTTTCATCCTTCTAGATGCTGAATAATTCAGAAAAGATAGCAGAGCAGATCAGCAAAGACCTTGGATGGCTCTCCTCCCACCTTCTAGCTGTGTGGATGCAATTTCTGGCAATTGTAACCCTACATCCTGACGTCACAACGTACCTTGTTCAAGAGCATCACACTCTAAGGGTAACCTGGCATAACTCTGTTGTGCCCAACTTAGAAGAAGAAAGTGATATGAACTCAGGTTGAAGTGTATGGTGTTAATTTTGAGGCTATTATGGGATTGCTTTGTGATATAAATTTGAGCGTCAATTTCCTGTAGGTGTCTTATAAAGCCTTACTCTTTCTGTTATTGATAACCAAAATTTATTAAAATATTAATAAATTATTATTCTTGATTAAATACATTGTTTAACCGAAATTGTTCTGTTGTTTCAATGCCAACTGGAAAAATTCACTTGTGCAAAGTTTAAAGGAGTGACAATTTTCATCAAATTAGGTTAAATTTTTATTATTACTATTTAAATAAGGGACAAAATGTTTATCCTTTGTAGCAGCTATGTAGTTAATTTATTCAACTTTGTTTTGAACTCAAGTTGGGTTAAAGGCTGATTCCATCAGAATAACATAATCTAACATTTATCTAACTTAGTTTGTTCATTTTTTTTAATCAATAAAAGAGAGACACAGGGATTCTTTTCTTAAGAATGATAGCTCCCTTGACTGATTGAAAAAAAAAAAATCACCAACATAACTTTCATGGGGGAATGGAAAAAATATAGAAATTATTTGGTTTCTCTATCAGCTCTATATCTTTTAAAGCAGTGGTTCTCAACCTTTCTAATGTCGGTTCTTTTACCCTCTGCGCATGCGCAAAGCGTTCTGCGCATGCGCAGAGGGTAAAAGAACCCAAATGGCGGCGTCCAGGCGGGTGGGCGAAGTCTCCCGCTTCTGTCGCTACCGGCTATCCGGCGACCCACAGGCACGGCCGAAGCGGGAGCATTTCACCCCTGCGAGTGACGGTGTCACCAAGATGGCGGGCTAATGTGCGCGGCGACCCCTGTGAAATGGTCGTTCGACCCCCAAAGGGGTCACGATCCACAGGTTGAGAACCGCTGTTTTAAAGCCTTGGCAAGCAGGTAAATAAAGATTAGGCAGAATTTAGGAGAGATATTAAGCGTAACACTTAGCCAGCCCAAATGTTAGTTATCTCTGCTTTAAATTAAGCTATTGGTATCAGGTGTGAAGAATCAGGACCATGCATTAAGTTCCAGTGAAGCTGATTTATTGCTCATGCCCAGGGGTGGGTTCTGAAAATTTCCACTACCACTCTGTGGGCGTGGCTTAGGGTTACGCACGTGCGCGCTCCCCCGGTGCAATTCTGTGTCCGCGCATGCTCAGTGACTATAATCTGCCCGAAACACAGCTGAGGAGCTGATCAGCTGTGCTTTGGGCGAAGAATAAAGGACAGCCTTCACCTGGGGGGCGGGTGGGAGGCCCTTTCCAAAGCAGCAGCAGAGCACAAACAGCCCAAAACGTAAAAAAGCCGCCAAAAATTCCCGGAAAAAAATGGCGGCACCCACGGCACCGACCAAGGTGGGTCCACGACGCCATCATGACGTCACCAGCACCTCGCTACTGGTTCGGGCGACCCAGTACGAACCGGGAGGAACCCACCCCTGCTCATGCCTATACACAAGAATCTGATCAACTAAAAGTCAGCATGAGTTGGCACTAGGTAAGGGTCAATGGAATGAAATGGTTGGACCATTTGTGGGAACATAATGACCCTAGGTTGATTGTCTATGGAGATTCTCAGTCATTCAAGTCATGTTTGTCCCAAAGGTGCTTTTTCAAGAGGCAACTGGACTTTCTTGTTTTTTTTTCTTTTGAAGACGTTTTGCTTCTCATCAAAGAAGCTTCTTCAGCTCTGACCATTTGTCTGAAATGGTATAGGGTTTACTGAGCATTGGACAGCAGGTTTCCTGAGCAGGGGGTTTTCTGAGCAGGGAGTTGGACTAGAAGACCTCCAAGGTCCCTTCCAACTCTGTAATTCTGTTATTCTGATCATTACAGAATCTCACATGAAAAGTGACAGTTACTGAAGGCATGCTACCTTGTAGGGAGTCTCCAAAGCTGCTCCTAAACTCTTTTTGAATTAGGAATAGCGCCAGCATTCATAGCTTATATTCACTGAACATCAATATGGGTTATGTGCTTTGATGAATATCTAATCTTTAGTTTAAAAAAAGCATGTATCAGGGTTCCAAATAGCATCTAAAACTAAATCAGTCCGAGGCAAAGCATTCCTCTTGCTTCCAATTTATTAATAGAGCCATGTTGGCACAGCTGTGGGAAACCCGAATCTGTTTCTCCACCCAGTTGAAAATTCAACCCCTTGTCCCCACACTTTCAAGTCCATCACGTGAACCAATCTTCATCTGCCAACTTGGCAGCAACTCCCATCTCCTTCCGTGCAGGTGCAGGACAAAGGATGACCTTGACAATCTGAAAGGAATTTGTTATGGCTACGTGCAGACATCCCTCATGCAGTGGCCCCTCCCAAATTCCCATAGCAAAGCATACATTCTAAAGCAGAAAGTGTGGCAGGCCAAAGTCTCTAATAAAATATGGCTTCGGCCTGACAGCATGATTTTGAGATTGACTTGTCCGAACAAAGAGAAAGAAGCTTACAAATATGAACAACAATGTTTGACTCTGAGTCTAGCTGGATTGGTTGCATGAGACAGGACAGCATGCTTTGAAGATGACATGCATTGCTGTATATTTCTCCACTAGGTAAAGAGATTTTCGGAGGCCTTCTTTTACGCAGAGCATCAGAAATGTGCTGCAACGACTTTCCAGGAGACCCTGTATGTAATTTTCATTGTCTTCTTTCCATCTCACAACTCCTCCTCCTCCTCCTCCTCCTCATCCTCCTCCTCATCCTCATCCTCATCCTCATCCTCATCCTCATCCTCATCATCATCATCATCATCACCATCCTCATCAAATATGAATGTTCTTTATTTTTTTCTAAGGGAGCATTTGTGGAAGAGGAACAGAGAAGGGGTCTTTTGTGCTCTCTGAGCTTGGTTGTTATCTTGCAGACGTTTCATTACCAAGCTACGCAATTTCATCAGTGCTAGAAGGGAGTGGGGTTTGCTCTCATGATGTTATAGCACTGATGATGTTACCTAGTATGAGTAATGAAACGTCTGCAAGAAAACAACCAAGCTCAGAGAGCACCAAGGACCCCTCATTTCAACCCTGAGCTACAAATATTCTCTTTTATTGAAACAGAGAAGGCCCTGGTGACTTAATTTTGGTTTTGCGTGTAGGGGAGAATAACTGGTTGAGGGGAAAGCTTCCACTGAACATGTGAAGTTCTCCTCTTTCTATCTTCACTTCATGTTGAGAGCAAATAAGGGAATGATGAGTGATGAATGATGACTTGAAGATCTGTTGGACAGACGGATCAAAGTGAGAGATGCTAAAGAGATTTGTACTTTTTTTTCCACTGAGGCTTTCTCTTGAGATAGTCACCACCAAGCCAGGGGTGGGTTCTGGTTTTCCTCGCTGCCAGTTCGCTCAGTGTCACGCCGCACGGACGCTGGCATGTTTTGCGCATGCGCAGTGCTTAAAAAAGGCTTCTGCGCATGCGCAGAAGCAAAAAACAAAATGGCGGCACCTATGGCACCACTGAAAGAACCGGTTCGGGGGCATGGCAGGCCTGGGTCGCTGCCAGTTCTAGTGACCCAGGCCACCAAGTTACTACCAGTTCTAAAGAACCGGTCCGAACCGGGAGGAATCCACCTCTGCACCAAGCTCCACATTCTATAGTATAAGATTCATTGATTGTTTAATGGGACATGGGAGACATTTTTGGGAAAAAATTGCACAATAGGCCCTTATTCGGTCTGATTTAATAAGAGTAAACTGAAGAGGGGACAAAGAGGAGGCTCAAGAGAAGCTCCATACAGCTGAACCTGAAATGTTCTACAATTTGGGGTAGAAATTATTTCAACATTGTTCTAAAGGCCCTACCATAGACATAATATTTAAAGATTAGAAACAAGTGAAAAATCATTTTAATCCATATTTCATTCCCCACAAAAAAATATTAAGCATAACGTTGAGCCAGCATAAATGTATTTATCTCTGCTTCAAATTAAGCTATCGGTATCAGGCATGAAAAATCAGGGCCACACATTATATTCCAGTTAAGCTGATTTATTGCTCATGCCTATAGACAAGAATCTCATCAACTAAAAGTCAGCACTAAATTGATGCTAGATAAGGGTCAATGGAATTCAAGAGGGGTTGGTCTTAGACCATTTATGGGAACATAATGACGCTGTTTGTCTATGGAGATTCAGTCATCCAGTCATGGTTGTCCCAAAGGTCCTTTTTCAAGAGGCAACTGGACTTCCTGGTTTTTCTTTGAAGACATTTCGCTTCTCATCCAAGAAGCTTCTTCAGCTCTGACTTGATGGTGGGGAATGGAAGGATTTATTCTCCTTGTAGACAGCTGGTCATTTGCATTCTTTTAGAGAGTCATTGAGGCCACTTGGAGGTATATTTGTGTCCTCAGGATCAACTGAGTGGTGCAAATGGGTGTGGAGCCTTCTTGGAACTGTTGAAAGGACTGTCTTGTAGACTGGAGGTAGATGATGTCGTATCCCTCCCCCCCTCTGTTGAGAGATATGGTATATGGTATATGCAGTATAATGATCAGATCTGTAAATAGGGGAAACAAAACAACCACTTCATAAAGGCATGGCACAACATAGGAGAACAAACCCATCAGGACAAAATTCAGCAGTCCATCTGCATTTAAAAGACAAAGGCCACTCTTTTGAAGACAGCAAAGCCCACATTTTGGACAAAGAGGACCGCTGGTTTGAAAGAGGGGTCAAAGAGGCCATCTATGTCAAAATTGAACAGCCCTCTCTCAACAGATGGGGAGGGATACATCATCTATCTCCAGTCTACAACACAGTTCTTTCAACAGTTCCAAGAAGGCTCCACACCTAGCCGCTCAGAGTCGCCTAGCCGCCCAGAGTCCTCCGGGAGTTGGGTGGCATAGAAATATAAATAAACTATAAACTATTTGCACCACTGAGGTGACCCTGAGGACAAATATAAACCTCCAAGTGGCCTCAACAACTCTCCAAAAGAATGCAAATGACCAGCTGTCTGCAAAGAGTATAAATACTTCCATTCCCCACCATCTAGTCAGAACTGAAGAAGCTCCTTGGATGAGAAGTGAAAATGTCTTCAAAGAAAAACCAGAAAGTCCCATTGCCTCTTGAAAAAGGACCTTTGGGACACTCTAGGCTGATTCTTCTCTTGACTCCACCCCCAGGCTCTCCCTGCTCTTCTCCTACAATTGGTTCCTAAATCCTGTGCATTCCGTGGAAAAGATGGTAGAGCTTCCAGTGAAAGTGTGAAGTTCTCCTTTTTTTTTCATCTCATTACTTCATCCTTGTTACTCTCTATTCATTTCTTAACTTCCAATAGAACTGTCATCTTCAAAAAACAAACAAACAATTAACTGTGGGATTATTGGTTATTAATATCCCTCTCCCAAAATAGAAGAAAAAACTGATGATGATGAAAAGCTACATTTTTATTTTCTCCATCTCCTTCCCAACAGCATCCAGCATCACAGCCAGATTTCAACCGAAGTTCGATATTCTGAGTATTTGACGCGCATGCCACCTCTCCCTGTAGAATGCCTGGACATTGATGGAGATTGGAGCATGCTACCAATTATCTTTGAGGACCGATATGTCGATTTCCCTTATCAAGGTGGGCAGGGGTAGGAATGCCTTTTCATTTCTGGGAGCCTTCAGTGTTAGCACAGAATGAACCGTTCTGACCTGGGAAATGCTGCAGTTACTTAAAAACTGCTATTTGTGAGACTGAATTGTCAAGCCACATGTGCAAGAAAGCCAATTGTGTGTGTGATGGAGAGAGTCGGTCTGGCAGTCAGAAGACACGACGAAAATTCTTTAATTTCACAACATGTAGACAGATTTAACCATAGTTTCCATTGGGAAAATGTGACCATCCTAGACCAGGCCAAGTCCAAAAATGCCAGGGGATTTCTAGAAGCCTGGCACTCTGACAAATCAGCCATCAATAGACACATAGACATGAGCAACATCTACAGACTATGCAAAAGAGACAATCAACCAACCCAAAAGAGAAAAAGACTCCAGCATCTCTCCACCAGTAATCAGCACCCAGATCAGCATAGATTAATTCCAAGGTTAACTTCAGACCAACAATCAAGTAAGCAATACCCCAATCATGAAACTGCCAAAGAAGCCAACAGCAAACAGCCCAGCCAAATAATCTCTAAGACCGCCTCCACCCACACAGACAGGGAAGCCACCAGAATATAAATTGACAGCGAACCTCACTCCTTTCTAGCACTGATGATGTTACCTAGTAATGAAACGTCTTCAAGAAAACAACCAAGCTCAGAGAGCACCAAGGACCCCTCATTTCAACCCTGAGCTACAAATATTATCCTTTATTGATGGAGAGATGTGCTTGATTCTACCTTTCTACGGGGAATGTCAGGCTGCTTGATGTCTAATAAAACTATACCTTTCTCAACAAATGAAGCCAAGGATTTTTTCTATTTAGAGATTTAAGCTGTGGGCAGCCTGATAGTTAGCCAGAACTGAGGATTGTACATCAAGTTCCCTCAGTTCTACTCTCACCCCCTTAACTGCCCCTCACTGTAACCAATCAAATCCATGTGAGATGTTTTCATAATGGTCAGTCCAGGCGCAGCTTGGTATGAGGATCCCTCCTTCTTCCAGCTGGGTGACCTTGAGGCAGCTTCTCAAGGAGGTGCAGTCTCTATTTTCGCTTCCCCAAGCATTCCACTCTCCATCCTTCCCTCCCCACAGTTCATGGCAGTCTGTCACTGCCTAACAGCGAAGCATAGCAAGCATAAGGTGACATCTGACAGGGAATCTAGTGCATGATTATGAAGGAAAAGCCCACTGAAAAGCAAGGAGCTTTTCAGTCATCCTAGAATCCCAGACCTGGAACCATGGATTTTTGTCACAGGAAAGCAGATTCCAAGTTAATTCTGGGAGATTTTTTTTAAAGAGTGAATGCTGCTCAACAGTGAAAGCAATTATCCACATCCTATTCCCCGGATATGTTTATGGGGAGGCTATGCAACCATCTGTCAGGGATGCTTTCTTTTGTATTCCTGCTCTATGATTCTATGTGTAATTATGGTTTTTTTTGGGGGGGGGCTTTGTGTGAGATTATGGTTTATGTGCAATTACATTGTTCCACTCGGGAAAAGAAGCAATATTCAGTTCAAAGTCAACAGGGCCTGGAACAGGATCTAGTTTCTTATGCCTGAGGTTTTATTTTATTTTTTTATTTATGTCCCCAAATTCCATTTAATTAAAGATAGTTGTACAAAGAGTGAGAAAAATGTGTGTGTGTGAGAGAGAGGGGGAGAAGAGGAGAGGGGGAGAGGGAGAGAGGGGAAGAGAGGGAGAGGGAGAGAGAGAGAGAGAGAGAGAGAGAGAGAGAGAGAGAGAGAGAGAGAGGAATGGAATGGAATGGAACGGAATGGAATTCAGCAAGGTTTCTCTTCCC
>QLTV01000224.1:360834-380337 GCA_003457575.1 Thermophis baileyi
AAAGAGCTTTCTGTTATTTGGTTATGTCTAGTTTAATGAAAAGAAGGACTAGGGGAGACATGATAGCAGTGTTCCCATATCTCAGGGGCTGCCACACAGAAGAGGGAGTGAAGCTATTCTCCAAAGCACCTGAGGGCAGGACAAGAAGCAATGGGTGGAAACTAATCAAGGAGAGAAGCAACTTAGAACTAAGGAGAAATTTCCTTACAGTTAGAACAATTAATCAGTGGAACAACTTGCCTCCAGAAGTTGTGAATGCTCCAACACTGGAAGTTTTAAAGAAGATGTTAGATCACCATTTGTCTGAAGTGGTGTAGGGTTTCCTGCCTAAGCAGGGGGTTGGACTAGAAGATCTCCAAGGTCCCTTCCAACTCTGTTATTCTATTCTATTCTAAAACTTTTGTTGGCAGGGTGATGTCTCTGCTTTTTAGTATGCTGTCTAACTTTGCCATAGCTTTCCTCCCCAGGAGCAAGCGTCTTTTAATTTCTTGGCTGTAGTCCCCATGTGCGTTGATCTTGGAGCCCAGAAAAATAAAATCTGTCACTACCTCCATTTCTTCCCCATCTATTTGCCAGGAATTGAGAAGGCTGGGAGCCATGATCTTAGGAAGGAGGAATAGCTTACCTAAAAAAAGAAAAGGCCAACTTTTTTTAAAAAAGAACTTTTCTTGTGGCAAATTTCCTCGGCCTCGCTAAGTCAAATAGACCTGCCTTTCACTGCCAAGCATCTAATCTCTATCCTTGGCTGTAAAACACTGAAAGTCATCCAAGAAAATTAGACCGGTTAAAGCAGCTTAGCTTTTAGACATTTACACACTGGGCTGGAACAACAGTTAAAAACAATGCCAGATGCCAGATAACGTCTAAAATGAATGTAACTAGTCGTTCTCAACCTTTTCTTCACCATGAACTCCCTTTAAATACCTTTTGTGGCCAGGGACCCCGAAGTCTTAACTCAAGATTTAAATCATAACATTTGTTTCAAGCCTTCACAGACCTCCTGTGATGACATCGCTCTCCCCCCCCCCCCAGGGATCCATGGACCACAGGTTGAGAACCACTGGACGTAACCACGTACCATTTATTTTGTCATCATCAAACCATGAAAGAAATCGAAGTATGTTAAATCAGCGACAGCCAGGCTTACTGAGGTCTCTTTGGCTATATTTATTTCCCTGTAAAACTATTTTCTTGCATTATATGCTTTAAAAAATTATGTATGTCAGAAATTGTGTATGTTTGTAGACTGGTAGTTTCTAGTTTTCCCTTAGAGCTGTCTTTAGGCCATTTGACATTAAGGCAGCATATATAAATATATCTTCTGCAAATGAATGAATAAATACATTTTTTTACAAATGTGTTATAAGTCATCTCCCATGTATAGGAGGCTGCTATCCTGAAGCTTGGGAAACACAGATATGGCTCTCCATCTTCATATTAATGAACAGATTAACAGAGTTGGAAGGGACCTTGTAGGTCATCTAGTCCAAACCCCCGCCCAAGCAGGAGACCCTACACCATTCCTGACAGATGGAAGTCCAGTCTCTTCTTGAAAGCTTCCAGTGATGAAGCTCCCACAACTTCCGAAGGCAACTTCTGTTCCATTGTTTGATTGTTCTCACTGTCAGAAAGTTCCTCCTTATTTCTAGGTTGAATCTCTCCTTGATCAGTTTCCATCCATTATTCCTTGTCTGGCCTTCACGTACCTTGGAAAATAGGTTGACCCCCCCCTCCTCTCTGTGGCAGCCCCTCATATATTGGAACACTGCTATCATGTCTCCTAACTTCTTATTGCTTCTAACCTATTGAGTTGAACAAAAGACAAAAGACATAGCACTGAGATGCACAAAGATTGTGCATTTTCACAGCTCCACCATGTATGAAATGAAAGAACCGACTGCAGGTAGTTCTCGACTTATGACCACAATTGACCTCAACATTCCTGTTGCTAAGTGAGATAGTCCTTAAGTGAGTTTTGCCCCATTTTATAATCTTTCTTTCCACAGTTGTTAAGTGAATCCTGCTGTGTTAAGTTAGTAACATGGTTGTTAAGTGAATCTGACTTCTCCATTGATTTTGCTTGTCAGAAGGTTGCAAAAGGTGATCACATGACCCAGGGATATTGAAACTGTCATAAATATGAATCAGTTGCCAAGCCTCTGAATTTGATCACATGACCAGGGGGGTTGCTGCAACAGTTGTAAGTGTGAAAAACAGTCATAAGTCACTTTTTTCAGTGCCGTTGTACTTTCGAACGATGACTAAATGATTTTTTGTAAATGAAGGATGATCTGTATTGCCTTATCATGACAGTTTTTTTGTTTATTTTTACTCCTCTCTTTCTCCTAAATCTAGCAAAAAAATCCCAAAAGTGTTTTTTTCCCTCCAAAGGGAACTGGACTTTCTCCATCAGTTAGTCAGAACTGAAGAAACTTTTTGGGTGAGAAATAAAATGTCTTCAAGAAAAAACCAAGAAAGTCCAATTGACTTTGGAAAAAGCACCTTTGAGACAGCCATGACCTGGATAACTGAGAATCTCCATACCCATCTAGCAAAGAAATGCACAGACATTTGTAAAAGAGGCAAAAGCAATGATTAGAACAAGTCTCTGAAGCCATCAAAGTAACCAAAGGTCCAGATGAATGTTACCTAACCTTGGCAAATTAAAGGCAAATGGACTTCACCTTCCCGAATTTACAGCCATGGCGATGCTGGCTGTGGAATTCTGGGAGTTGAACTCCATATGTCTGGAAATTGCCAAGGTTGGAAATTCTGCTGGTATGTTCTTCCACAAAGATTTGAGGAGGTCTTCTTGAAGCAGCAAAACCACTGAACAGCACAGAAAGTTTCAGAATAACAGAGTTGGAAGGGACCTTGTAGGTCATCTAGTCCAACACCCCCCCCCCGCCGAAGCAGGAGACCCTACACCATTTCTGGCAGATGGCAGTCCAATCTCTTCTTGAAAGCCTCCAGTGATGGAGCTCCCACAACTTCCGAAGGCAACTTCTGTTCCATTGGTTGATTGCTCTCATTGTCAGGAAATTTCTCCTTATTTCCAGGTTGAATCTCTTCTTGTTCAGTTGCCATCCATTATTCCTTGTCTGGCTTTCAGGTGCTTTGGAAAATAGATTGACCCCCCCTCCTCTCTGTGGCAGCCCCTCAAATATTGGAATACTGCTATCATGTCACCCCTGGTCCTCCTCTTCACTAGACTAGCCATGCCCAGTTCCTCTAACCGTTTCAACTACTTTCTTTTCAACCATAGAAATGACTGAGGTGAAAAAAGTGTTTTGTCAATTTTGGTGTAAGCCTTTAACCATTTTATGCTACATAAATGGACAGGCAAACAGAACCGTGTATGCACACTGTAACTGTCACTTCAAAGATTTGGGGTGTTGTGTGTATATTCATGAAGACATACAGGCCTACATTGATTAAGAAACAAGATATTTGCAACCTGACATTTTAGGGTAATATGACAAATGGTGCAAAATCTGAGGGGGACACAGCATATTAGGAGAGAGAGGAACTGAATATGTACAGCCTGGAGGACAGAAGGAAAAGGGAAGACATGATTGAAACCTTTAAATATATTAAGGGGTGAATAAGATTCTAGAAGGTAGCATTTTCAATATCAAGTAAAAAAAATCAAGGGGGCATAATCTCAAACTGACAGGAGGGAAGTTCAAAAGTAATGTTAGAAAATCTTAGTTCACAGAAAGAATAGTGGAAGTTAGGAACCAACTTCTAGCAGAGATAGTGGGTCGATCATCATTAATGGAGTTTAAACATATTTGGGATAAACACATGTCCATCTTCAGACAATTTAAAAAAAAATAACCCTCAAAGGGGAGACTTAATGGACCACTAGATTTTTTTTTCTGACATCAGTTCCCTGTCATTCAATAAAAAACGTTGAGATTTAGAAACAGTGCAGTGAAGAGCAACAAAGGCTAAAACATGAAGACTGGTTGTAGGAATTGGGTATGTCTAGTCTAGTGAAAAGAAGGTCTAGGGGTGACATGATAGCAGTGTTACAATATTTGAGGGGCCACCACGACAAAGTGGTGGGCTGCTGCTGGTTCGGACCAGTTCGGGCGAACCGGTAGTTCCGACAATCAGCTGGCCCCACCCACCTGCCCCTGCCATATCCTGTCTTATATTTCCTTCTTTCTGGCTCAGCTGATTCCCGCAGCACAGCTGATTTCTGCGCCTCTGCTGTTCTACTTACCGGGGTTGCCTTAGAAGGTTAGCAGCTGAGCTTCAAATTGCTGTATTTTGAACAAAGTGCGTGATCACCGAACCGGTTGTTAAACTGGTTGCAGCCCACCACTGGATCAACCTATTCTTCAAAGCGCCTGAAGGCAGTACAAGAAGCAATGGATGGAAACTAACCAAGGAGAGAAACAACCTAGAACTAAGGAGAAATTTCCTGACAGTGAGAACAATCAATCAGTGGAACGACTTGCCTCCAAAAGTTGTGGGTGCTCCAACACTGAAGGTTTTTAAGAAGAGATTGGGCAACCGTTTGTCTGAAATGGTACAGGGTTTCCTGCTTGAGCAGGTAAGTTGGACAAGAAGACCTCCAAGGTCCCTTCCATCTCTATTATTCTGTTATTCTGAATACTTGTACAGACATGCATTGAACAGGAGAATTGTGCACACAAGTGAGATGGTCATTTATTGATCTTTGCCAAATTGCATGAAGCAAATCAGAAAGAGAACACCCTGATGAGGGAAGGATGAGAGACTTTGCAAATAGAATATTGATAAATCCGCCATTTCCTGGTCCTCTGGAAAGGTTGAGAAACTCTCTGAGTTCTCACCCCTTTCCTTTTGACCCATCTCACACATCATCTGGGGCAGGCAAAGAAGGATATTTCCAATCCATCTGCAGGGAAAAAAAAGATATATGGTAATTAGATGAAACATAAATTCAAATGGTTTCTCGTCACCCTGTTGAAGCGTGGGCTGACATCTGCATAAACAGAGGGATAGAATCAAGATCACATGAAGTGTTAATACCACTTTATAATGCCTTGGTAAGGCCACACTTGGAATACTGCATCCAGTTTTGGTCGCCACGATGTAAAAAAGATGTTGAGACTCTGGAAAGAGTGCAGAGAAGAGCAACAAAGAGGATTAGGGGACTGGAGGCTAAAACATATAAAGAACGGTTAGAAGAACTGAGCATGGCTAGTCTGATGAAAAGAAGGACTAGGGGTGACATGATAGCAGTGTTCTGATATCTCAGAGGCTGCCACAAAGAAGAGGGAGTCAAGCTATTCGCCAAAGCACCTGAGGGTAGGACAATAAGCAATGGGTGGAAACTAATCAAGGAGAGAAGCAATTTAGAACTAAGGAGAAATTTCCTGACAGTTAGAACAAATAATCAGTGGAACAACTTGTAAATGTTCCAACACTAGAAGTTTTTAAGAAGAGAATGGATAACCATTTGTCTGAAGTAGTGTAGGGTTTCCTGCCTAAGCAGTGGGTTGGACTAGAAGACCTCCAAGGTCCCTTCCAACTCTGTTATTCTATTCTATCTCCTTTTGGAGTGATGTTCTATTTATAAGGCATTGGACCCCGAGCAAAAATGAATGGGCAATGATAGATTTTGTTCTGAATACGTTTCCTGTGCTTTTCAAGGGAGACGGGAATCTATCACACTTTAAATAGATGTTTTCCATATGTCTTGTGTGCAAGTGTGCTACTTGTACATGCGGCTGGAAGAGAAGCTGTTGCATAAAACATAGGAAGCATGGCCGTCTTTTAATGGGCTCTTTAATCTGTGGAGTTTAGGCATTATTTGGTATGAAGGGATTCTAAGAAATGAACATCTGGTATTAATAACTTCTGAACATGAAAAACTATAATGAAAGCTGAACCCATTGTCGTTGGCAGATGTGTTGCCGCTAAATAAGAAAGCAAGGAAGAGAGATTTCACAATAATGCCAGCTCGATTAATCCCCAGCAAAACAGAACTTGATTTTCATTCAGCTTGCATAATGCATTGATTCGTAACAATGGGTTGCTTTGTGCGGCGTCTTTTCATATTTAGCTGCATTTTGGTAATGAATAGTCATATACAAACAGGCTCCCCCATTTCTCCCTTTTCCTGCCTTGGCTTTCAAATTAATTGCCACTTTATTTTGACTGCCAGAGCAGCTCTCCTCTCAATGGCCAATATCATTTTGGCACTTAATGATTTACTGACAACAGACAGTAGGAGCTGCGAAAATATTTGCAGTTTGTTTTTGTGATTCTTTTGTTCCAAGGCAGGAATCCTAAGGCATTCGTGCCAAGTTGTCTCTGTGGAATTTGCTGAACTACAAATCCCAGAAGCAGTAACAGTAATAGAGTTGGAAGGAACCTTGGAGGTCATCTAATCCAACCGCCTGCTCATGCAGGAGACTATATTATTTCAGACAAATGGCTGTCCAGTCTTTTCTTAAAAGCCTCCAGTGATGGGGCACCCACAACTTCTGGAGGCAAGTCATTCCATTGTTCTAACTGTCAGGAAATTTCTCCTTAGTTCTAGGTTGCTCCTCTCCTTGATTAGTTTCCATCCATTATTCCTTGTCTGGCCTTCAGGTGCTTTGGAAAATAAGTTGACCCCCTCTTCTTTGTGGCAGCCCCTTAGATATTGGAACACTGCTATCATGTCCCCTCTTGTCCTTCTTTTTTCTAGATTAGCCAAACCTAAATCCTGCAACCGTTCTTCATATGTTTTAGTCTCCAGGCCTTTAAGCATCCTAGTTGTTCTTCCCTGAACTGTTTCAAAAATCTCAATGTCTTTTTCATATTGGGGTGACCAAAACTGGATGCAGTAGTCTAAGTGTGGGCTTTCTAGGGCCTTATAAAGTGGCTTTATTAAATAAACCAAAGCCTTTGCCACCAGCTATGTTGGTTAGATGTGTTGGGCAGGTGCCATATTTCATACATCCACTAACAGGCTAGAAATGTGAGGAAATATCTAAAGCAGTGTTTCTCAATCTTGGTAACTCTAAGATGTGTGGGCTTCAGCTCCAAAAATTCCCAAAATGCTTCAGCAAGGGAAGCTGGCAAGCTAGCAGGGCTGGCTGAATAATTCTGGGAGCCAAGATCTGTACATCGTAGAGATTTTCAGTCATCGAGGTCATGGTGGTCCCAAAGGTGCTTTTTCAGGAGGCAACTGGACTTTCTTGTTTTTACTTTTGAAGACGTTTCGCTTCTCATCCAAGAAGATTCTTCAGCTCTGACTGGATAGTGGGGAATGGAAGGGTTTATCCTCCTTGCAGACAGCTGGTCATTTGCATCCTTTGAGAGAGTTGTTGAGGCTACTTGGAGGTTTGTCTGTGTCCTCAGGGTCACCTGAGTGGTGCTAATGGTTCCTGTTGTCTGCAATTTTTATGGAGGACGCAGATAAACCTCCAAGTGCTTCAATGATCCTCAAAAAGGATGCAAATGACCAGCTGTCTGCAAGGAGTATAAATCCTTCCATTCCTCACCATCCAGTCAGAGTTGAAGAAGCTTCTTGGATGAGAAGCGAAATGTCTTCAAAGAAAAGTCCAGCCACCTCCTGAAAAAGCACCTTTGGGATAACCATCTTAGAGCTGCTGAGGTTGAGAAACAGTGACCTAGACATTAAGTTATGTACTTGCAATGGATTCATTAACCAAAGGCTCATCTTTCCAGACTGGAAAAGACCCTGATGTTGGGAAAGATAGAAGGCCAAAGGAGAAGGGGACAGCAGAGGATGAGACGGTTAGACAGTGTATTTGATGCAATGAACATGAATTTGGGCAAATTCTGGGAAACATAGGAGGACAAGGGGGCCTGGCATGCTATGGTCCATGGGATGCTGAAGAGTTGGACATGACTCAGTGACTGAACAACAACATCTTTCCACAGTCAAATCTATCTCAATGAGGGAAGCATTGTCTAGTAAAGTTACTAGAACCCAAACATATGCACACGCTACAGTGAGAGCCAGAGCCCCATCAAAAGACTATGGTTTAGATATTACATCCCCATCAAACAAATGGATCCAAAATGGCTAACTAGAAAGAGAACAAGTATGCATGAAAAAAGTGAATAAATGAATCTTCCATAATTCATCATATAGTTTGCAACCTTCTTGGCTTCCCAAAACCTTTTTTTTTTCCTTTTAATGACCCTGTAATCCCTTGCATCAGGATGGAGTTGGGGTGACTGAATGGAGCTGAGCGTTTACTGGCCAGATGCCCTTCCTGATGCCTATGCGGAGTTCACAGCAGAATTTCCTCTTTGCTCCCAGAGGGAGAAATATATGTCGCTACCTAGGATCAAACTCACAGCCTTTTGATTGTGAGGTGAGAGTTCCACCCCTAGGCCATCACGCCACTGTGGCTACCCAACACCTGATGTTCAGAAAATTCTAAGGGCCTGTTTTGGGAACCTCAGGACTTCTTATATCGTTAAAGATGCCCTAACAGTGAAGGGACGCGGTGGCTCAGTGGCTAAGATGCTGAGCTTGTTGATCGAAAGGTCGGCAGTTCAGCGGTTCGAATCCCTAGCGCCGCGTAACGGGGTGAGCTCCCATTACTTGTCCCAGCTTCTGCCAACCAAGCAGTTCGAAAGCACGTAAAAAATGCAAGTAGAAAAATAGGGACCACCTTTGGTGGGAAGGTAACAGCGCTCCGTGCGCCTTTGGCATTTCGTGTGCCTTCGGCGTTTAGTCATGCCAGCCACATGACGACGGAGATGTCTTCGGACAGCGCTGGCTCTTTGGCTTTGAAACGGAGATGAGCACTGCCCCCTAGAGTCGGGAATGACTAGCACATATGTGCAAGGGGAACCTTTACCTTTACCTTAACAGTGATTAGAGAGAAAAAACAGACAGAGACTGAACTCTGCAGTGTTCTAGAAGCTTCCTCTGCTGCTATGCCTTCACGGATAGATTTGTCATACTTAAAACATACTTGCAAAAAGGCCCAAGCTATGATTGCCTAATTAACATATGCAAATGGCTACAACTTGCATAAACAGCATTCCTAAGGGAATTTCTATTAGAAGGATGAACTACATTGAGGGTGACAGTCTTTTTAGTGTCATTAGGGTAAATGAGGTGGTAATGGGCTGTGCAGATGATGGCAAAGTCAATAATTTATTTCTCCCTTCTCACTGGGGTAGCTTTTGCAAACAGCCAGGAATCTTAATTGAAATGTAAATGCATGATAAATGAGAAAGGATGGCTGGTGAAAAGTGAAAATAAAGAAACAGGAGCATTGAAGAAGGATTTTAGGAAGGAGGAGACAAGAACAGCCAAAATTAAAAAAAGAAAAAAGAAAAACAGGCCCAACTGAGAACAGGATCAAGGTTTAGGATAGCTTAGCCTGATCTTGCAGTTGTGTGGCGATAAACAAAGAAGGCTAGAATCAGAAAACACGATCAAAGGCCTTGTGCAGTGACATTCAGGAATGAAATATCGCAACTCCCTCTCGACAGGCAAGTGGACATATGCAAGGATTGATTGAGGAGATGAATATGAGAGGGGAGACACGACGATTCAAAGCAAGTCCGTCAAGGTGTTTGTTTATTTATTTATTTATTTATTTAGCGTATGACGATGTTACATTAGGCAGGAAACCACAATGCTAATGCAGGGTAGTATTTAGGCAGCCTAAGATTGATAGCCCTCTTTTGTTCATAGAACATAAAACATAGAATAGAGTTGGAAGGGACCTCGGAGGTCTTCTAGTCCAACCCCCTGCTCAAGCAGGAGATCCCATACCATTTCACGCAAGTGGTTGTCCAGTCCAGTTGCTTCTCTCCTTGGTTAGTTTCCAACCATTGTTTCTTGCCTTGCCTTTTGCTGCTTTGGAAAATAGTTTCACTCCCTCGTCTTTGTAGGAGCCCCTCAAATATTGGAACAGTGCTATCGTGTCTCCCCTGAGTCCTTCTTTTCATTAGACTAGACATACCCAGTTCCTGTAACTGTTCTTCGTATGCTTTAGCCTCCAGCCCCCTAATCATTTTCCTTCTCTTCTCTGCAGCTTTTCCACTGCCAGGCGGGTGGCGGGCGGCGGGCGGGCGCCCCTTTGATCGCAGGTATATAGCGCTCGTTGCGAGGAAAGCGAGCCGAGCCGTTCTGAAGAGGCAATGCAGCTGAGTCAGCCGAAGAGAAGCGCAGGGCTTTCGGTGGCAACTCCAGCGGAGAGAAGTAGCCGATTTCAGCGGACACCCACCTGGGACATCGTCCGTCCCTCCCTCGGGGAGCTGCCCTCTTCGGTCTGCAGGGATCGGTCGGTGCGAAGTCTTGTTTTCTTAGTGCTCGGATTCTTCCTTGGTCTAGTAGTCTTTCATCTCGGAGATACTCATCCCAGCACCCTGCGTGCTACAGGAAACTTTGTGATTTAGAGTCACCACAAAGCAAATAAAAAAATATGAAAACAAAGTCAAACAGAGCCGTGATGGTGCAGTGGTTAGAACGCAGTATTGTAGGCTAACTCTGCCCACTGCCAGCAGTTTGATCCTGACCAGTTCAAGGTTGACTCAGCCTTTCATCCTTCCAAGGTCAGTAAAATGAAGACCCAGATTGTTAAGGGCAATATGCTGACTCTGTGAACTGCTTAGAGAGGGCTGTAAAGCACTGTGAAGCAGTATATAAGTCTAAGTGCTATTGCTAAAGTCAGAAAAAGCACACTACAACCAAGAAAGGACCTATCTCTTTACAAGAAATCAACAAGCATCCAGTTCAGCTCCCAAGAAACTTTACTTTTTAAGCAAAAAATAAAGATTACTGAGCTAAAGAAGATAATACAGGTAATGAACATTTCACTCACAAAACCCTTCTTCTTTTCTTCCTTTCCATTCTATCCATGATTGCACGACAGCTTCATAGCATCCAAAGTATTCATTACAAATGTCAATATAAAAGCACATTAACTAGATAAAGTGGATAAAAGAGAGAAAGTAAATAATGAGTCTTTTAGAGGAATTGAAAAATCCTGGCTGGGTTTGTACAACCTGTTTAATTTGAGTTAACAGAACACAATGCCTGTTTTTACACAATACACTTTGTTTCTCTCTTCTGGTTTTATTTTTGGAGACTGCTTGTAATCCTGTCCAGGACTTCATTTTTAGAAGTATTTCTCATCTGAATTTCCAGTTCCAAGTGAAGAGAAAACTGTCAAAAACCATAGGATCTAGCCTGGGTCCTCTACACCTCAGCAGGTTTATTCACGGATGAAGAAGTGAAGGAAATGCTTATCAAATTTGCAGATAACATAAAATTGGACGAGATAGCTAACATCCTAGAAGACAGACAGAAATTTTCAGATGACTTGATAAATGGATAGGAAGAAAGGTAAAGAGAATAGAGCAAAGGTATAGAATGAGGGATAATGATCTGGTAATGGAAAAGATCTTGAAATAGTAGTTGGCTACAAATTAAATATAAGCCCAGCAGCATGATGTGGCTGCAGAGAAGCAACAAATTCAATTTTAGGCCTGGCCATTTATTTATTTATTTATTTATTTATTTTATAAAATTTATATGCCGCCCAACTCCCGAAGGACTCTGATTATACATATAACTTCCAAATCATGAGACACATGATCCATTTGATTCTACTTTGGTCAGATTCCATCTTCAGTGCTATGTTCTATTCCAAAAACATCTAGGATGGTCAAGAAATTAGCAGATAAGGCCTATGGAAAGAGCTTGAGGGAACTGGTCAAATTTTGCCTTGAGATAAGACTTATGAGAGCACTCTTCAAATCTCTGAAACAAGTGTAAGACCTGTTTTGTAACATTCTCCAAAATACCGGAACCTGACCTTGAAGAAAAGAAGTGATGTCCAATAGTAGAGCATGAACTTAACCCGGGAAAGCAGGAGAATGAAACTCAGAATTGTCTTGCCTTGACACTCTTCGGTATAAGAGGGAGGGGGGGTGAGGAAACCCTGTTGTGCTTTCAATAATGTGTTATCATAGCCACCATCAGTAGAATTCTAGCATTGCTTGTGGTATCTGTTTCCTGAACCGAGCTGACCTTGAAGGCCTGAAAGATGAGTTCTGGACATGTTCTAGCACAGAATGGACAATCATCTTTGGGGATACTTTTATCCGAATTTCCCCACCAACCCAGTCAGTTGGGCTAGATCACGGATGCCCAACTCACCGTGTCACGTTGCCGTCACGTGATGTCAAACGTCCTACCTGTCAATAACTATTTCAGCTTCAACTTCAACAATACACAGGCAAACAATAAATACAAACTCAAAGTAAACCGCTCCAAACTTGATTGCAGAAAATACGACTTCAGCAACAGAGTGGTCAACGCCTGGAATGCTCTACCTGACTCCATTGTTACATCCTCTAACCCCCACAGCTTCAACCTTAAACTGTCTACTGTGGACCTCACCCCATTCCTAAGAGGTCCGTAAAGGGGGCGTGCATAAGCGCACCAGCGTGCCTACCGTCCCTGTCCTTCTGTCCCCATTTATTTGTACTCATTCCTTGTTCATGTCCAAGTTTATACTTATACCTGTTATCTAGTACATGTTCGACAAACTAAATAAATAAATAAATAAATAAATAAATAAATAAATAAATAAATAAATAAATAAATAAATAAATAAATAAATAAATAAATAAATGTATCATGATGTTTTTTCCCTTCATGGAGCTGGGGTGGGTGTGGCCTGCATGTGATGCATCCGGCCCACTGGCCGCCAGTTTGACACCCCTGGACTAGATGGCCTCAATAGCCATCTTTTGTTTTCATGCCAATAAACTCTGACATTGTGGACTCCTTGGTTCTTGGTTGTTTGCTTGAATATATTTCATAATCCAATTAGATAACATGACTCATGTTGAGGATGTTACCTAGTTGGATAATGAAACTTCTAGAAGCAAGAAAGCAAGATCAGAGAGCATCAAGGACTCCACAGCTCAACCCTGAGCTACATATATGCTTTTCTATGGAAACACTGACATGGTTTTCCCATATGTAAAAAATTTCAAAGGGTGATGTGTTTAGGAGTCATAGTCCTGGGTGCTCTTACCACCACTGGGGCAATTTTGACATTTCCTTTCAATATTCTGTCTAGGGCTTCATGTCCTGGCACTTCTCCAGCTTCTCAGACTCCTTCCTGATGTTGCTGTCACTTGGCATGGCTACATCTGTCTGTCTGTCTGTCTGTCTGTCTGTCTGTCTGTCAATCATCTGAATCTTCATTGCTACTTATTTAAAAAGTCATTGAGGGGTCTTTGGTGCTCTCTGAACTTGGTTGTTTTCTTGTAGATGTTTTGTTACCCAAACTAGATAATATCATCAGTCATCTTCTTTTAACGACCCCATAATCCCTTGCGGGGCAGAGTCTGGGCAACTGAATGGAGCTAGCAGAGTGTTTAATGGCTGGATGCCCTTCCTGTCACCAATGCGGAGTTTTTTTCAGCAGATATATTCTCAGTGTGCCCAGAGAGAGAAATATCTGCCTCTACCTAAGATCGAACTCACAGCCTCCTGAATGTGAGGTGAGAGCTCCATCTCTAGGCCACTGCACCACTCCAGATAACATCATCACTGCTGGTCTAGAACTGATGATGTTACCTAGTTTGGGTAATGAAACATTTGCAAAAAAACCCAATCAAGTTCAGAGAGCACCAAAGACCTCTCATTTCAACTCTGAGCTACAAATATTCTCCTTTATTGGTATAATTTGTCATTGTTGGCTTGCTTCATATCTTGATTCAATCCATGGAGTAAATATACTGTATTGTACAACTGCCAGATCTCCTCCCTACATTTACATGCCACATTCGAAGATAATTGAAGGTTTTATTCAATGAAAGAAGCCATATGAAATAAAAATGGCATTATAAACATAAAAACTCCTTTTAAAAAATACACACGTAGAAGAATACCAATTCCAGTTCTTCGAGTCAATCGCCAAAGCTACCCAAAGAATATATATATATATATATTTGGCAATTCTTCCTAAATGATTATTATTAAAGAGGCCCTACAGAATTGCATACAAAAGGCTGATGGTTTGTCTGGAATTTTGCCCAAGAAACCATCTCTCCTGAGTGTCGGGAAGTGCTTCATCTTTCAGGAGCAAATTACTATTAGGAAAGAGGTTGGAAAACAAAATTCTGTTGTCAATGTATTGGGTATGCAAAATAGATTTATTGGCATGCCTCACTTCTCCAGTTGCTTTAGAGAGAATGGTTTGACTTCAACATAGCATCATATTCCTTTCATTTAGAGAAAGAATTTTTCCAACATCTAAGAAAATTTCTCTTTTCTAAGCCCATATGGTTTATGGAGTTGTCAGGCTCCAAAAATCAAGAAGGACAAGTTGTGATTCTTCCCAACAAATTTCTTGATTGTTCCTCACCCAAAGACAGAATCTTGCCAAACTAAAGCAGACTACCACCCTCATAAAGCATACACTCTGGGAACTATTAAGGAGGAACTGTCTTCACCCTCTTTCTCTCACACAAATTATCTGAACTGAGTTGTTTCTTGCTCTTCTGGAAGGCACTCCCTCTCTCCCAGGAATCCAGACTACATCCCATCATCAGAATCCACCACTGTGCCAAGTGAAGTAAATGGGCTTCTATGAGTTTTCCTCCTACTGGTCTAAAAATCTGATCACACCTCCCAATATAGATATCTAGTTGTAGCCCATTTAACAGGAAACTTCCAAATCTCATTCAAACCAGCTCTGTTCATCACTATCCTTCCATCTTTTTTTGTTTTGTTTTGCTTCTATTTGACTCCTATGACAAATTAATTGGACCAACTAACCTCTCTGCCACATCTTTCCAACTTTCCATGTTGGCTTTAGATCCAGGAGTGCTTTGGACCTCACATGAATGCAACACTCCTATGCTTCATTCTACACAGCACTTCATTAAAGAAACCTGGCTTTTTCTGGTATTGCAACATTAAAATGTGAAATTACTCTTCGAATAGCCAAATTTATTTTGACATGGAGGCTTGGTTTCCACAATGTCTGGATCCCAGAATATCTCGAATCATCTCGAATCATCTACCATCTTGGGTGAACCTAGACAATGCTTTGTCCAGGTATCCTTAGAGTTAGACCTTTATAGGATGACAATAGAAGTAGAAAACAGTGATGGCCTTTGAAAGAAAACAGAGCAGTTTAGGAAATGGAACAGTGAAATTTCCACTCCAGAAGAAAAAGAAGCAGAAAAGAGATGTTTCTAGAAGAGACTAAAACATGGAGGAAGCACCAGTGAGATGTATGTGAATATAAATTATCTAGAAAGAGTGCAGAGACTCTAGAAAAAGTGCAGAGAAGAGCAACAAAGATGATTAGGGGACTGGAGGCTAAAACATATGAAGAACGGTTGCAGGAACTGGGTATGTTTAGTTTAATTAAAAGAAGGACTAGGGGAGACATGATAGTAGTGTTCCAATATCTCAGGGGTTGCCACAAAGAAGAGGGAGTCAAACTATTCTCCAAAGCACCTGAGGGTAGAACAAGAAGCAATGGGTGGAAACTAATCAAGGAGAGAAGCAACTTAGAACTAAGGAGAAATTTCCTGACAGTTAGAACAATTAATCAGTGGAACAGCTTGCATCCAGAAGTTGTGAATGCTCCAACACTGGAAGATTTTATGAAGATGTTGGATAACAATTTGTCTGAAGTGGTGTAGGGTTTACTGCCTAAGAAGGGGATTGAACTAGAAGACCTCCAAGGTAACTCCCAACTCTGTTATTCTATGGTATTCTATTCTATTCTATTTAAAGATAATTACGAGGATGGAGGCTAATACATATGAAGAATGGTTGTAGGAATTAGGTATGTCTAGCATAGTGAATGGAAGGACTAGGGGTGACATGATAGCACTGTTTCAATATTTGAAGGGCTGCAACAAAGGAGAGGATCATGTTGTTGGTTTGAGCTCCGAGCTTGGCAATTTGGTTGCAAACGTTTCATCCCCATTTGAGGAGACATCTTCAGTGCGCTTTGGATTGTGGATTGTCTGGGGGTTGAAATGTCTTTGAATATTAGTAGCTTGGGTTGGTAGTTATGTTGTTGGTTTGAGTTCTGAGCTTGGCAATTTGGTTGCAGAGGATCAACCTATTCTCCAAAGCACCTGAAGGCAGGACAAGAAGCAATGGGTGGAAATTAATCATGCAGAGAACCAACCTAGAACTAAAGGGAAATTTCCTGACAGTTAGAACAATTAATCAGTGGAATGGCTTGCCTCCGGAAATTGTGGGAGCTCCATCACTGGCGGTGTCTATGGAGATTCTCAACCATCCAGGCCATGGTTTTCCAAAGGTGCTTTTTCAAAAGACAACTGGGCTTTCTTGGTTTTCCACTGGAGATTTTTAAGGGATTGGACAGCTATTTGTCTGAAATAGTATAGGGTCTCCTGCTTGAAGGGACTCTAAGGTCCCTTCCAACCAGGGATGGGTTCTAAGTTACCTCGCTGCCGGTTTGCTTCCTCCCGCACCTTGTGGGTGCGCCTCATGGGTGCACACGCGCAAAGCATGCACACACATGCGCAGTGCAAAAAAATAAAAAATCCCCCCCCCAAAAGCTAAAAACAAGATGGCGACGCATGCACAGTGCTGGAAACCCAGCTTCTGCGCATGCGCAGAAGAAAAAAAAAAACCTGGAAAAAATTCAAAAAAAATAATAATCCAAAAAAGTCCAAAAAAAATAAAAAAAAAGATGGTGGCATCCACGGACCGGCACCGACCAAACCGGATCCGTGATGTCATCATGACGTCACCAGTGGGTCGCTACCAGTTCAGGCGAACCAGTCTGAACCGGGAGGAACCCACCTCTGCTTCCAACCCTGTTATTCTGTTCTTTTTATATTCATTGTAAAGAAGAGGGTGAATCTATTACTGGGTACAAATGACCTTTTGAAATTCTTCAATAAAATTGGACCCAGAGGAACTAAGTGGACTAATTTTCTTCAAAGGAAAGGAGAAATATTTCAGCTTTTTCTCAACAGCAGCCTTTCCTTCTTGAAATAAGAGAGACAAGGAGCCGAGGTGGCACAGTGGTTAGAGTGCAGCACTGCAGGCTACTTCAGCTGACTGCTAGCTGCAGTTCGGCGGTTCAAATCTCACCAGCTCAAGGTTGACTCAGCCTTCCATCCTTCCGAGGTGGGTAAAATGAGGACCCAGATTGTTGGGGGCAATATGCTGACTCTGTGAACCGCTTAGAGAGGGCTGTAAAGCACTATGAAGCGGTATATAAGTCTAAGTGCTATTGCTATTGCTATTGCTACTAAAAGATACAACAGTAGCACACAAAATCCATGGCAGGAATTTCCTCTTGGTGTTTCTTGCAGTTCAATTGGGAAGCCAGGAACATTTGTCCATGAAAGACTGAACATGGGTAGGACAAGAAGCAATGGGTGGAAACTAATCAAGGAGAGAAGCAACTTAGAACTAAGGAGAAATTTCCTGACAGTTAGAACAATTAATCAGTGGAACAACTTGCCTCCAGAAGTTGTGAATGCTCCAACACTGGATGTTTTTAAGAAGATGTTGGATAACCATTTGTCTGAAGAGGTGTAGGGTTTCCTGCCTAAGCAGGGGGTTGGACTAGAAGACCTCCAAGGTCTCTTCCAACTCTGCTATTCTATTCTATTCTATTCTATTCTATTCTATTCTATTCTATTCTATTCTATTCTATTATTCTATTCATGGACTCATAACCGCCCAAAATTGTAATAGTGGCATCAGCAGCACATGTTGCCCATGAGAAACTCTCTGAAATTCTTTTTCCTCTGAAAGAAATTTGAAAAACCAATTCTATTTTACCAGACCAAATGAGAACCGAAAGAAGAGGGGAAAAAATGTTCCAGAGAAGTTTTCTGCCTGAATTTCCTTAAGCGAAATTAATTATTAAAAAAAGATTTACCCATCAACTGTGAAATAGGCTTGGAATCACTTTTTAAAATAGGATAGTTCTTTTTTTTTTCAGAAAAGAAAGTGCTATTTAAATTGTGTTTTGTGTTGACATAATTTCAGTAACAGAATAACAGAGTTGGAAGGGACCTTGGAGGTCTTCTAGTCTAACCCCCTTCTCAAGCAGGAAACCCTATACTATTTCAGACAATTAGCTGTCCAGTCTCTTCTTAAAATCCTCTAGTGTTGGAGCACCCAAAACTTCTGGAGGCAAGTTGTTCCACTGATTAATTGTTCTAACTGTTGGGAAATTTCTTCTTAGTTCTAGATTGGTCTTCTCCTTGATTAGTTTCCATCTATTGCTTCTTGTCCTGTCTTCAGATGCATTATTAATTATTATTAATTAATTATTATTTATTAATATACATTATTAAGGTAATTATTGGAAATCCAGATTCAAAGGCATGTTAGTATGCCTTAAATTGTCAGACGACAGAGTAAATCTTTTGCCTAAAAGGTGTTTTAGGATACTAAAGATGAAAAGATGTTGCTCTTACTGATGGATAAATTTTCCCCTAAATAGGATGAAGAATTTTGAACATCATTTTCTAGCATCATAGTGGATGGAATGTAAGAGCAGTGACATATATGTTGTAGAACGTGGGGATAGAACCAAGTCACCGTTAGTGACAGTTGGGGAGAAAAAAAAAACCAGGAAAAGAGAAGAAGGAACAAGAGATCGGAGGGGTGAAAACAACAGGGAAAGGGTTAGAGAGAAAACTCAAAGCAACACAACAAAACTGGTAGGATGGATGGAAAACTTTGAATACAGACACAGATTCACATAGAGGATGAGTAGCGATACCGTTAAGCCTATTTCCAACAGCAGTTTATCATTCGTGTTGTATCTTTCTGTGTTCATTTATTTATTTATTTATTTAATAAAATTTATATGCCGCCCAACTCCCGAAGGACTCTGGTCTCATGGTTGAGACCCTGGTGGACTGATGAGAACAAGGGATGTCTTGATTATCTTTCCCAAAGTATAACTGGGAAAGAAAAATCTTTCTTTTTTTTTAATGGCACAATAAAACCCAGGCACCTGAGTTGGCATGGAGCTGGAAAGAACATGTCTTGTTTTCTTAGTTCGAATTTGTAAATTTTGCTTGATGAATAAAATAAATAGCCCCTGAATCAGGGGTGGGTTCTAACATACCTCGCTGCCGGTTCGCTTCCTCCCTTGTGGGCGCGCATGCGCAGTGCAAAAAAATAAAATAAAAAATATCCCTCCCCCCAAAAAAGCCAAAAACAAGATGGCGATGCATGCACAGTGTCGGAAACTCAGCTTCTGCACATGCGCAGAAGAAGAAAAAAATCTGGAAAAAATTGCAAAATAATAATAATAATAATTCAAAAAATAAAATTAAAAAAAAGATGGTGATGTCCATGGACCGAACCAGATCCGTGATGTCATCATGATGTCACCAGCGGGTTGCTACCAGTTCAGGCGAACCGGTCCGAACCGGGAGGAACCCACCTCTGCCCTGAATTTGAGAGAGCAATGCCCAATACCTTTGCAAAGAGACTTTTTTGCTCTCAGATAATAATAATAATAATAATAA
>QLTV01000224.1:385391-395011 GCA_003457575.1 Thermophis baileyi
AAACCACTGAGACTTTTATCATATTGGGCCACAAAAGAAGAAATGTAAGGAACGGAATCCGATACTTGATGTGAGACTGCGTTTTGTTTGCTTGGTTCTCTTTTGTGAACAAACACAAGCAAGTCTATGCCGGATAATAAAATCTTAAGTGTTGAATCAATGCCCAATTGAATAAAGCTTATACCTTTAAACTGCTTCCTTTCATATCAGTGGTTCACTTATTTTAAAATGTTCCTGAAAGTTAAGAGGATTGGTTTTGTAAATGGGCATGCTTCGAGAGAGAGAGAGAGGGGGGGGGACAGAGAGAGAGAGGGACAGAGAGAGGGACAGAGAGAGAGGAATGGAATGGAATGGAATGGAATGGAATTCAGGAAGGTTTCTCTTCCCGATCCCCATTTGCTCTTCTAGGCGAGAGAGGGGAGAGAGAGAGTGAGAGAGTGAGAGAGAGAGAGAGAGAGGAATAGAGAGAGAGAGAGAGAGAGAGAGAGAGAGAGAGAGGGAGAGAGAGCGAGAGGGGGAGGGAGAGAGGGGGGGGAGAGAGAGAGAGAGGGACACAGAGAGAGAGAGAGACAGAGAGACAGAGACAGAGACAGAGAGAGAGAGAGAGAGAGAGAGAGAGAGAGAGAGAGAGAGAGAATCCCTTTCTCCACCTAACAAAGATGAAGCGTGAAAAACCATCAGAAATTACTTAGGGGAAAACCAAAAAAGGATAAGAAAGTTCCAGAGTGTGAAAGTGGAAAAGAAAATATGTGCATTTGTCAGTGTGGGGTAGGAGGGAACGGTTCAAATTACCAGCAGTTGTACGCATGAATTAAAGTTAGGAAAACTCATAGCAGAACCTCAAATCAGTTTAAACCAAAGCTTCGCTACTTCCATGAAGTCTCACAGTGAGCCGTGAGTAATCCCGTTTCACTTCTCAATGGCTTTGAATATTGAATGTGGAGGTGAGATATGAAGTTGCAATCCAGCTTGGGTGAAATGGAAAAACTCTTGCACACTACTCTGTAAACTTTCAAATGCACTAATGCTTACTTAATGTTACTGTAGAAAGAACGCCTAATTCAGGAGTGGGTGGAGAAGCTGGCAAGAGCCTCAGCCTGATTCTCCAAAAGAAAGAAAGAAGGAAGGAAGGAAAGAAAGAAAGAAAGAAAGAAAGAAAGAAAGAAAGAAAGAAAGAAAGAAAGAAAGAAAGAAAGAAAGAAAGAAAGAAAGAAAGAAAGAAAGAAAGAAAAAAAGAAAGAAAAAAAAAAAAAAAAAAAGAAAAAAGGAAGGAAGGAAGGAAGGAAGGAAGGAAGGAAGGAAGGAAGGAAGGAAGGAAGGAAGGAAGGAAGGAATTATTCAAGCTCAGTTCTGAGGACTTCAAAGGATTAAGGGGCCGGCGTGGTTCAGTGGTTAGAATGCAGTATTGCAGGCTAATTCTGCTCACTGCCAGGAGTTAGATCCTGACCAGCTCAAGGTTGACTCAGTCTTCCATCCTTCCAAAGTCAGTAAAATGAGGACCCAGATTGTTGAGGGCAATATGCTGACTCTGTAAACTGCTTAGAGAGGTCTGTGAAGCACTACGAAGCAGTATATAAGTGTTTTTTCTATTGCTATTACTATTTTCTAAATTCTCATACCTAGTCAAATCATGCCATTTTTTATCCTTTATTTCAGGATTCTATTCAACAGGCAGATCAACCTATAGTCCTGGCTTCCCTCAATGATTCCTTATCCGAATACTAACCAAGTCTGTCCCTGCTTTGCTTGTTGAGTTGAGCCAACTTTGGTTGTAGGCTACCAGCTAGCTGAGTTAAAACTTAGGTAGTCCTTGACTTACAATCACGATTGAACTTCCATCACTAAGCAGTACATCATTGAATCACACCCAATTTTACAACCTTTTTTTGCTGCTGCTGTTGAGTAAATCTGCCTTCCCCCATTGACTTTGCTCGCTGGAATCTCCTTGGGAAAGTTGCAAAAGGTGATTACATGACCCCGGGATGTTGCAACTCTTGTAAATACATGCCTATTGTCAAGATCCTGAATTTTGATTATATGACCTCAGGGATGTTGTAATGGTCATAAGCACAAGGACTAGTTGTAATTCACTTTGTTTCATTGCTGTCATAAGTTTGAAAGTTTGTTAAACAAATGGTCATAAGTCAAGGATTACCTGCAAATGACAACCAAACTGACTCCTCATTCTGCTTGATTCTGCCCTGCATGACATGAAACCTCCAACAGATGTTAGTCCTTGGAGTTAGTCCCAACAAAAATCACGAATACTAACTCTAAGTTTTAGTGTTCCTAAAGGAAATCAACCCTGACTGTCCTTTGGAAGGACAGATCCTGAAGCTGAAGCTCAAATCCTTTGGCCGCCAAATGAGAAGAGAGGACTCCTTGGAGAAGACCCTGATATTCGGAAAGACTGAAGGCAAAAGAAGAAGGAGACAGCAGAGGATGAGATGGTTAGGTATTGCCTTCAACACAATGGGCATGTATTTGAGCAAGCTCCAGAAGACAGTGGAGGACAGGGGAAGGGGCCTGGTGTAATATGGTCCATGGACTTGCAAGAAGTCAGATGTTCTGACCCAAGCTTCCTGATTAAATAATACGGCACAAAACGACATCCCAAAAACCTCTTTATTTTAACAGCTGCTAATTAGTTTCATTGCCAGCCGTAATAAGTCCCAAACAAATGATAACAAGTCCGACAACAGTCTTTCGGGGAAAGGCAGATAAATACACGAACCTTGATCTTCCTTGACAAACTGCCAAGGACCAATTAGCAAGAAACTTGGCAAGTCCAAACAGAAACAGAGTCCAAGCTAGAATCACACAAGTTGAACAAAGTTGCTTCCTGCGATGAACCCTTCCGTGTGCTCCACTTATATATCCTATGGGAGGGGCCCATTATCTCCAAGCCTTACTCCTGAGTAGTCCTTCTCCTCTGAAACTGTTCTTGCCTTCTGGCAGCTCTGCGCATGTGCGCATTGAGAACAGGCTCCCCCTGTTCCTCTGCCTCGCTCAGGTCAGCCTCTGGAGTCTCTGGAGTCGGGACAGACCTCCCAAATGGCCCGGGCTGGATCCCTGCCTCTGGCACCGAGCCTTCTCCAGACTCCAGGCCTGGCCCATGTTCCTCCCCAGCCTCCTTGCTGTCCGACTCTGCCGCCAGCTCCGCAGGACACTGGCGGACCACAACATCAGAGATGACTTATCAACTAAACAACAGCAACAAATCCTTAGTGTAAGGTTACAGTAACAAAATCTTGCAAGTCCGAAAGGTCTTCTCTCCTCCTTTACTTTCTCCACCCCAAAAACTAGGGAGGATCCTTTCTGAAATGCTTCCTATGGTCTCTTTTCCTTCTGTGGACTGAAATGCCTGTTGCACGACAGTTGTCTACTCTGTGGCTGTTCCTCCTGGTTCCCAAGATCATCCCCACATACTTGTTCTGCCCCCAGCAACGAGCCACCAATAATACACACACACAAACTTCCAAACACTCTTCTTTTACTCAGAAGAAAGATCTCCTAATAATTTCTTAGGAGTCGGGGAACACAAAATAAAGGCAGAATAGTTTTTGTTTCAAAGCTCCAGCTTGTTAATATGTAATCTTAACAGCTGGCCGGAGTCCAATAGATAAGGAACAGCTCTTACGGTCTCTGGCAAAACTCCCAGAACTTGAAAGGCAAGAAACAAGACCCGTCCTGGAACAGATACACGAGCAGACTGGAGTCACAAAGTTCAAGAGAGATATCAAACGGTTGTTTCCTGCGACCAGTCTCCGCGTGGTCAGGGCTTAAATAGTCTAAGGGTGGGGCCACTGAGCCTGCAGCTCTACTCTCGAGGAGACCTCCTCCTGAGTAGCCACTCTTGCCTTCTAGCAGCCCTGCGTGCCCGAGAATCCTCAGGAGGTACAGAAGGCCCTGGTTGACTCTCAGCCTCCTCGCTCTCTGACTCAGGCGCCAGGTACACGGGCCGATGGTACCTTGCCACAACCGCCTCATCGTCCTCCTCGCTCTCTGACTTGGGCGCCAGGTGCACGGGCCGATGGTACTGTGCCACAACCGCCTCATCGTCCTCGGGATCCATGAGCACCGGCACGGGACGCTGGCGGGCCACAACAATACTGTTTCAGACTATGCCAAGGGAATGCAGTGTTAAGCAGCAAGTGGTCGCAACCAGAGGTGGGCTGCTGCCGGTTTGGACTGGTTCGGGCGAACCGGTAGTTCCGACCAGTGGTTGGGCCCACCCACCCTGGTGCTATCCCATCCTATATAATTATGTTTTTTATGCCGTGCACACTCACATTTTTGGTTCTGGGCAAACCGGTTGTTACATTATGTGACGCCCACCTCTGGTCGCAACTAACAGCACCCCTAATTATTCTACGTCATGTCTAAAATTGTCCCCCTGTATTAAAAAACAAAACAACAACAGTGGAAACAGTGGAACAGACAGCCACCTAAAACCTGTAGTCAGGAGACAAATCTAAAGTCTGTTATATGTTAATTTCACTGTAAAGTCACAAAATAATGGTGGCAGGTCTTTGCTTCCCCCCCCCCAGATTAAATCAAGTAGAGCACCAATAGTATCTTTCTAAAGACACCTACCATTAAACTCATTTTTTTTAAATTGAAGGTTATTATATCCCACTGCAGAAGCCAATTATCCAGTTTTGCTTGCATCCCAAACCATATGATCTTAGAGCAGTGTTTCTTGACCGTGTCAACTTTAAGCTGTGTGAACTTCCACTCCCAGAATTCTGGGAGTTGAATTCCACACATCTTAAAGTTGCCAAAGTTGAGAAACATTGATGTACACTCATTCCTCTCCACAATTTGACAGCACCTTCACCAGAACATTGTAGGTTATTTGCACATCTAGGTTTTTTTGTTGTTGTTGTTGGAAAAGTGATAAAACACTTCTTGAAAAGCAGACTAACTAGATATCACTTTAGGCTGCCTCCAAGGGACTCTAGAGGAGACAGAGATGATAGCCATGAGGACTTATCCCTCAAAAATAGTTGGTAAGGCATTGTCATATCACAGAAGGCAATGAGGATAATCCATGTATATCCCAGGCTGGATGCTTGCCTTAAGATGTTGCATACAGGGTGGGTTCTAACTTACCTCGCCGCCGGTTTGCTTCTTCCCGTGCCGCGTGGCTGCACGTTCATTGCATGCTGCGTGGCCGTGCCACACAGGCGCGCATGCGCAGTGCCGAAAACTCGGCTTCTGCGCATGCACAGAAGCAAAAACCAGCAAAAAAAAAAAGCAAAAAAAAAAAAGCAAAAAACAAGATGGCGGCATCCACGGACCGGCACCGACAGAACCGGCTCCATGACGTCACCACCGGTTTACTACCGGTTCTATAGAACCGGTCCAAACTGGGAGGAACCCACCTCTGGTTGCATAGTTAATCAATCCAAATAATTTGTAAGTTTTCATAACTTTCTTCTTTAGGGACAGGATCAAGGTTGGATTCCAAGAGGTTTTATTCTCCTTTTTTTTTTTTTTTTTTTTTTTTTTTTTTGTTTCTGCCCTAGAAATATTTGCCTCTGGAGACTGAGAATTTTCAGCTTCCATCATGTCATGTTTCTTCAAACACAATAGTTCCTCTTCGGAGAACTCTTCAGGTGTCCTCCTGAATTAAAAACAAGAAGAGAGAGACACATAGCCAAAGCTTTCAGAACCTGTTTTATAGCCTGTAGATCTTTTATACATCTTGTCTACCAGATCTCTTTTTTGCCTTTATTTTTATTATTTCACTATGTCTCTTGCTTTCAGGAAAAACAACAACAACAACAACAATTGGGTCTGAAGATACCCGAGTCCAATCAAACTGATTTTCTGGGATCCCCATCAAAGTGGCTAACTGACTTTTCATGGTGTAACAAAACTTAGTAGGCTTGACCCTAATGCTTGGGTCTGCAACTCTCCAGGAAGACTGGAATACAAAATAACAGAGTTGAAAGGTATCTTGGAGGTCTTCTAGTCCATCCCTCTGGTCAAGCAGGAAATCCGATAGCATTCTGGCAAAATGGCTGTCCAACCTCATCTTAAAAATCTCCAGTGATGGAGCACCCACAACTTCTGGAGGCAAACCATTCCACTGGTTAATTGTTTTCACTGTCAGGAAATCCCTCCTTATGTCTAGGTTGGATCTCTCCTTGATAAGTTTCCATCCATTGCTTCTCATCCTGCCTTCAGGTGCTTTGCAGATTAGGTTGACCCCCTCTTCTCTGTGACAGCCCCTCAGATATTGGAAGACTCCTATCATGTCACCCCAGTCCAGGGGTGGGTTCTAACTTAACTTGCCGCCGGTTCGCTTCCTCCCACGCCGTGTGGCTGCATGTGCATTGCATGCTGTGTGGCCGTGCCGCGTGGCTGCGCACACATTGCACGCCGTGTGGCCGTGCCGCACGGGTGCGCGTGCATGCGCAGTGCCGAAAATTCACAAAAAATCCCCCCCCAAAAAAAGCCCAAAACAAGATGGCGGCACATGCGCAGTGCCAGGGACTCGGCTTCTGCGCATGCACAGAAGGAAAAAAAATAGCAAAAAATAAAAAATAAAAAAAAATTCCCAAAAAAAGATGGCAGCGTCCACTGACTGGCACCGACAGAACCAGCTCCGTGACATCACCAGCGGTTTGCTACCGGTTCTATAGAACCGGTGTGAATCGGGAGGAACCCACCTCTGCCCCAGTCCTTCTCTTAAGTAGAATAGACTTATCCAGTTCCCGCATCTGTTCATCATATGTTTCAGCCTCCAGTCCCTTTAATCTCCTTTGTTGCTTTTCTCTGCATTCTTTCTCAGAGTCTCAACATCATTTTTGTACGGCGGTGACCAAAACTGGATTCTGTATTCCAAACCAACCAAATTGTAAGGTTAGGTTAAGTTAGGTGTTCTTGGTTGGCTAATCTGAACACTGCCCCCCCCCACACACAAAAACTTTCCTGGGGAAAAAAATAAAGGCAACACAACCCCTTCTGCCTGACTATATCCATGTAATTCCCTAGAAGAGTTCAACTTGAAGCAATCTTAGTTTTAAAGGATTTGTGATGGTGGGGGATTATTTTTGGAAGGTTTGAGGGTTTTGACCTTCAATTCGCCTTACTCGTGCAATTATCCTTTGAAATGAGATTGATGGAAAGATAAGGAGATGATGATAATGCTTAAAAGTTGGATTTGCCTGTCCTGGATTGAGGTGGGGGGGGGGAAGCAGAGTTAAGTTTTTTTAAAAAAATCAATTATCCTTTTGAGCACTGGCAAATAAATGTTCCTACTGATATGCTAAGTAATAAAGAAGTGAATGATAAATTCACCTGAAATAAAGATAGTCCCGAATTTATATTAAAAAAATATTTTTATCTGCACCCAAGAAAGAATATGCCATCATCATGAAATTTCCATTATTGTACTCTACATAAATCTACATTTTTTTCAATTTTAAAGGAAAATGATTGGAGAGTCGGGAGGAGTTTTTTTCTTCTTTTGTATAAATATAACATTGCTTATAAATTGTACCAGCTATGATTAGCCTGAATAATTTGTATAACAGGAAACAGTGATTTATGATCACAATTATAGTTTAGAGTTAAGTCCAATTAAAGCTAAAGGATTTTCCTTTTCAGTTTTTCCAAGCCTAATTATCTTAACCAAGATCACCAAAGTTTGGCTATGTGTTGGATCTTGAATTCACTGTAATGTTTTTCTAGAATCCTAACTTCTAAGTTCCTTCTCACCCAAGAAAGCTTCTTCAGTTCTGGAGTCAGACAAGAGACAGATAATGTACATCTGGGCCCTTTCTCAGAGAGAAACATAGTCAAATACTTTATTAGGGGAGCATCTGTTCACCACCAATTATTTCTAAATGCCACGCCTCTCCATTTATTTATTCCTTAACATATTTTTCGATACCAAAATTCCTGTTTACCAGCTCTTTTTTGATATGGTTTTGAGCTGAGAAAACTGCATTGGAGAATCTGTAAATTGTGGGAGTTGAACATATCAGAGGTGGGTTCCTCCCGGTTCGGACCGGTTCGCCCAAACCGCTAGCGACCCGCTGGTGATGTCACAGTGATGTCACAGATCCAGTTCGGTTGGTGCCGGTCTGTGGGCGCCGCCATCTTTTTTTTTTGAATTTTTTTTTATTTTTTATTTTTAATTTTTTTTCCGGGTTTTTTTTTCTTCTGTGCATGCGCAGAAGCTGAGTTTCTGGCACTGTGCATGTGTTGCCATCTTGTTTTCAGCATTTTTTGGGGGGGGGATTTTTTGGGGATTTTTTGGCACTGCGCATGCGGCCACGCGGCGCGGGAGGAAGCGAACCAGCAGCGAAGTAAGTTAGAACCCCCCCCTGGAACATATGTAGTAAGTTCTCGTCTGTACAGTCACCTGGGAAATCTGGACCAATCCAGTTCATATCATATCAAAATTTGCAAAGTTCACAACCCCCAAACCTGCTAAATCTATCCATTCATTGATCATTTTTATCTTTGTTGATGAAATACATAAAGCTCTTGTCTAATGTCCATTGATTCAAATGCCCCGTGTACTGAACCAAAGTTGCTAAACAGATTTCAGAAGGCTCCTGAACAAAGAGGAAAAATGAGGAAAGAAATATTTTTAAAACGACAAATCTCCTTTGAAAGGCTCCATAAGCCCTGTCCCATTCATCAGCTCCATGTCACTTCACCCTTTCAAATGGGACTGAATGTTTACTTGCTCTATGGAGGACAGATGTTTCACAACTCTCCCTCTGTTGAAGACAGATGTTTGAGAAAACTTATCACCAGAATGGCAGCAATGGTAAATCTTTACTTGGTGAATTCCTGTTTTGCCACTATATATCAAAAAACAGGCTTTCGAAGAGGAAGGAGGAATTGTAGAATCCTGATATGATGGAATAAGTAAAGGTAGACAACAATTTTTCAACGAAGATTTATGCTTTGTAAAGTATTTCTAGGCAACTTATGCCCTGTTGGCTTATCATTTCAAAGGTATTTCCTTACCTAAACAGAAAAACAGAGTGATCAGGTGTGGACAAAAAAAAAAAAACACAGCAGGGATAGGAGTGACTTCTGACTTCTTGCTGGCTTCCCCAATGAGTTTCCTTGTGGTGAATCTGGCAGGGATCATCAGAAATTTCCCTTCCCTTCCCTTTCCTTCCCTCTTTCCTTTCCTCCCTTCCCTAAGCCCTTTCCTTTCCTTTCCTTTCCTTTCCTTTCCTTTCCTTTCCTTTCCTTTCCTTTCCTTTCCTTTCCTTTCCTTTCCTTTCCTTTCCTTTCCTTTCCCTAAGCCCTTTCCTTTCCTTTCCTTTCCTTTCCTTTCCTTTCCTTTCCTTTCCTTTCCCTAAGCCCTTTCCTTTTTGTGCAACCATATTTTGTAAATGAATACGCAGGAATATAGAGTTGCAATAGCTCTATTCTCTAACACAGAGGATCTGTGCCAGAGCTTCCATCCTTACATATTGCTGAAGGCTCTTTGGGGCTGCTATTCATTTACCCCACAATATCCTGTTGTGAATCAGAGTGTATTAATTAAGAGAGTGTAACTATTTCCTTAAAAAAAGGATAAAAAAGGATTCCATACTAATAGGATTTCTACAGTTTAAAATTTGTAAGGAAAAATTTCC
>QLTV01000224.1:426609-437845 GCA_003457575.1 Thermophis baileyi
AATAAATAAATAAAATTTTTACTTATTTTTATTTGTCAATCATCTATAATATAACAGATATAGGTATAAACATGTTTATGAATACATGAAATGGATACAAATAAATGGGGACATTAGGACAGGGATGGTAGGCACGATGGTGCGCTTATGCACGCCCCTTACAGACCTCTTAGGAATGGGGTGAGGTCGACAGTAGACAGTCTAAGGTTAAAGTTTTTTGGGTTTGGGGAAGAAACCACAGAGTCAGGTAGTGAATTCCAGGCATTGATCACTCTGTTGCTGAAGTCGTATTTTCTGCAATCGAGTTTGGAGCGGTTTTCCTTAAGTTTGTATCTATTGTGTGCTCGTGTATTGTTGTGGTTGAAGCTGAAGTAGTCATTGACAGGTAGGACATTGTAGCAGATAATTTTATGTACTACGCTTAGGTCAGACCGAAGGCGGCGTAGTTCTAAGAAAACATCTATTCTGAAGTAGATCCATTCAGGATTTGTTTTCTAAGTTTTTTCTGAGCTCAAATGGAATCAATTGGCTTGCTTGCAAATCTTGGTTGGCAACATATTCTGGTTGGCACAAAGCTGCTTTTTCGAAAGGCAATTGGACTTTCTTGTTTTTTCCTTGGAAATGTTTTGCTCATCCATTGTCAGTTCTGACTGAATGGTGGCAAATGGAAGGATTTATATTCCTTGTAGTCATCTGGTCATTAACACTTTCTCTGAGAGTCATTGAGGCCACTGTTTATCTGTGCCTTCAGGGTCACCTGAATAGTGCAAATGGGTGTGTGCTGTGGACCTTTCTGGGAACTGCTGAAAGGACTGTGTTATAAACAGGAGGTAGGTGGTATCATATCCCTCCCCCTCTGTTGAATCCTTCCATTCTTCACCATTCAGTCAGAACTGAAGAAGCTTCTCGGATGAGAAGCAAAACATCTTCAAGGAAAAAACAACAACAAGGAAGTCTAGTTGCCTTTTGAAAACCATGACTTGAATGCATAAGGATTTCCCTAGAGAGGCAACCATGGGAACTCCATGACCTGGATGACTGAGATTCTCCATAGACAAACTGTTAGCATTATTACAGCTTTACAAGCTGTGTTTCATTGAATCAGATTCAATAGATCAACTAAAATTGAGTGGTTTGTACAGACGGCTGGGTAGAAAGTTATCACCCACCCCTCTCCTAAGAAAATGAGATATTTTAGGAAATATTAAAAAGGCAGAATATTTTCCCTAAAAGGAAGGCAGAAACTCAGCCCCCCACCCCCACCCTTGGTCAATGGGCCATTAAGGCCTGGGCCAGTCTATTCTACATAACAAAGATCTACCTCCTTCAGACAGAGCCATAGTAGAAATTGCCCAAAGCCCTTTCATTACATCATCACCCAGCAAGGCTCAACCAAGTCTGGGACTCAGGACAGCCTACAGAGTTGCCCCTGCATGGCCCCATGGGAGCCTGACAACCAATCAGAACACAAGCTCAAATTCAAAACCCAACAGAGGGCATAAAACCCAGGCACTCCCAGCATCTCTTCCCTTTTCTGCCCAGGACCTCAAACCCATGTGATCCTGCCCATCATTAAACCATCTTTCCAATCAGCCTCCATGTTTCCAGTGTCTTTTTCCCCACTTGGAACTGAACCCAGATGGACATTTCTTCCAACAGCTGTAAAATATATGTCTTGTTTTACAAACCCCAGTGCTGGCCTCATGCAAACCTACTAAGCCGATATATACATATATATATATATAAAACCTGCATTTGAGTAATGGGTAAATTAGAAAGGTGAGCAATATTCTTTGTTTGCTTTTCTAGAAGAGTCTCATTATCAGATCCTTCAGACTGCCAAATCCTACACCCTCAAATAAGGATTTTAAAAAAATGGAAATTAAAGTTATAACCAGACCGTTCGAACGACCAATCAACAAGAGAACCAATCAGCTGCTCTGTATTTAAATATAGCTCCGAATGAACAACCAATCACACAACAAACTGACCACACTGGCACACAAGACATTTATAAGCTAAGGAAAGTAGGACAAGAAAATCCTGCTGATGATGTTACCTAGTTTGGTAACGAAACGTTCAGAAACTAAATTGAAAGAAGCTTGGAGAGCAAACCTCCGCCAAAATTTAAATTCTAAGTTTGAACAGCTTTTGAAAGCCAAAGTGTGCAAGGAGGGGCAATCTAGGCGATAAATCTTTAGGTTGCATAGGACAACAAACAGATACAGGTAGTCCTTGACGTACGACCACAACGGAGCCCAAAATTTCTGTTGCTAAGAGAGACAGTTGTTAACCGAGTTTGCCCCATTTTACAACCTTTCTGGACACAGTTAAGCGAATCACTGCTGTTGTTAAGTTAGTTACACGGTTGTTCAGTGAATCTGGCTTCCCCCATTGACTTTGCTCGTGAGAAGGTCGCAAAAGGGGATCACATGACCCCGGGACTCTGCAACCGTCATAAATATGAACCAGTTGCCAAGCGTTCAAGTTTTGATCACGTGGCCATGGGGATGCTGCAACGGTCGTACGTGTGAAAAACGGCCATGTCACTTTGTCCCATACCATTGTAACAGTCACTAAATGAATAGTTGTAAGTCAAGGACTAACTGCATTGGAAGTGGTTGGTTAAGACATTGGAAAATCAGAGAAATTTAGATGCAGGCATCAATTAATTATGGACCTCCTTCGATGACTTTGAGCCAGCCCCTAACTCTCAGCCCAAATTAAGTAATTCTTTAGTTATGAGGAGACCTCCTGAAAATGCTACCTTAATTTCCTAAAATAAATTTAATAAGAAATACGTATTCTGAGAAATAATCTGATTGATTTATTTTGGACACAAAAACTGAATAAGTTTTTAGGCCTATTTGCACTTGAGTTGGGAGATTATCAGCCAATATCAGAATGGTTAACTAGGTTGGAAAGTTGAAACAAAATCTTGACGGAGAAAAAAAACATCACTTCTAAACCATTGTTCAGAAAGCTTCCTTAATAAGCAGTTGTCAAGTTTGACTCAAGGACATCTTTATCTTTTCACCCTCCCCCCCCCCCCACAAAATACAGGACTAGCCAACTTCCTTCTTATATGCTACTTTGAGAAAGTTAAAGCCGAGAAAGCAGCCCATAATAATCATCTTGCTTTCCTCTGACCTGTACGAGTAACTCTGAAGGAAACAAACAGGCATCGCGGTTGCAAACGCTGAAAGGTGGCGCAGTTTGTCAATGTTGAGGCCACGTAGCATCTGATACAATCGCTTTTATTGCCTGCCTAAAGGGACACCGGCTTTCCCTTTCTCCCTTTTAGTCCTTGACATGTAGAGTGAAGCGTGACCATGTTTGGGGCAGGAGCTTAAAACGCAGAGCCTTTCTTTGTGTACTCAAAGCAGAAGAGCAATTAATGTACTCAGCTAAACGCTTGCCGCTGCTAGAATTCATTACCCAGAATCAATGCTCCAGAAAGTTAAACATGCAATATCTCCATCGGCATAAAATCTGACTTTGTAGATGTGCATCACTGCTTCCTCTTTACCTGGGAAGGGACCACAGGTAAAGACAAGCGTTTGAGGATAATAATCCTGGAACCTTAGCAAATAAATAATAATATTTATTATTATTATTATTACAACAATACACAAGCACACAATAGATACAAACTTAACGTAAACCGCTCCAAACTCGATTGCAGAAAATACGACTTCAGGAAAAGAGTGGTCAGTGCCTGGAATGCACTACCTGACTGTGGTTTCTTCCCCAAACCCCCAAAACTTTAACCTTAGACTGTCTACCGTCGACCTCACCCCATTCCTAAGAGGTCTGTAAGGGGACGTGCATAAGCGCACCAGCATGCCTACCGTCCCTGTCCTAATGTCCCCATGTATTCGTAACCATCTCATGTATTCATAACCATGTTTATACATTTTATGTATTCACAATCAGGTTTATACTTTTTCTGTAATCTTACATATGCTTGACAAAATAAATAAATGAATGAATGAATGAATGAATGAATGAATGAATGAATGAATGAATGAATAACCGCCAGGGTTTGTGGTTCTGGGGCAGCCGACCAAATGGTTGAATGAGTGGATAGGTCTTTATAGGTTTCTGTGACTTTGAAATTTGGACTGCAAGAAAACAACCAAGCTCAGAGAACACCAAGGATCCCTCATAGAGCAGTGTTATCTCTTCCCATTGATCTTGACGGCATATGTCTATTGATGAAGCTTCTGGCAGGATTTTTTGGCAGCTGTACCAGGGGTGAAATGCTCCCGGTTCAGCCTATTCTGGGCGTACCGGTAGCGCTGCCTGCCAGTGCCAGTGGTTCAGAGAACCGGTAGCGATGGCAGCGTGAGGCTCCGCCCACCCTCCCGGATGCCGCCATTTTTTTTTCACCCTCTGCGCATGCGCAAAGCATTCTGCGCAAAAGCAGAGGGTGAAAAAGCCTGTGCGCGAGCAGAGCGTGGGCAGAAAAGCGCAGGCGCACACACACGCGCGGAGCGAGCGCTTCCGAACCGGTAGGGAAGGTAAGTAGATTTCACCGCTGAGCTGTACCATTTTGCTTGCTCATGCTTAATGTTGGTTCTGGGGGTGGTGCAACGAAGGGGCTTGTGTTCTGAAAGGGTGTTGGGCAATTCCTATTGTGGCTAATGGCTTTCGTCCTGTGTTGGATCTTGGGGGAGGGGCTGCTTTCCAATCCTACCATTCTGCCTTTGTTAGCTGGAGTTTCGAAATATCCTGTCTTGAATGGATTTCTCCCTGCAGTATATGCTTTGCTTATGAATAGAGCTATCTAGATACTTGTCTTCCTCTTTCAATAAGCTCTTTATCTCTTAAGTGCTGGCATCTGCTGTGGGCTATTAAGAAAGACCTGGGGGCTACTTTCTGTCTTTAAGAACATGTTTCTCCATTTCTCCTTTAGGGAAATATAATATTCTGCCTTTTTAAATATTTCCTAAAATATTTCATTCTTCTGGGGTGGGGCTGGGGCTTCCCACACCTGCTTATGCAATGAGGATTTTCAGAATCCACTCTCACTACAGGTTGCAATAAGGTCAAAGTGGCAGCACACAAAGGTAGTGTAACAAATGTAATAGTTGACTACATATGTTTGGAAGAGAACTTGGAGGTCTTTTTTGTCCAGAGCAGGAATCCTCATACCATCCCAGATGAATAGCAACTATCCAAATTTATTGGAAAACCTGCAATGATGGAGCAAGCTTAACAGTTCTCACAATTACAAAATTACTTGTTATTTTAATTCTGGATAACCGTCTGTAAAGATTTCTCATCCTTCTCTTGATTGCTATGGAAAACAAACCTACACTGTCTTCTTCATGATAGCCTTTTAAGTATTTAAGGACCGCTACTGTGTCAGTTGCAATGTATGGCTGTCAAAGTTGGACCATAAGAAAGGCTGAGCTCCAAAGAATTGAGGCCTTTGAACTATGGTGCTGGAGAAGAGTCCTGCGAGTCCCTTGGACTACAAGGCGATCAAACCGGTCAGACCTAGAGGAGATCAATCCTGACTGCTCTTTAGAAGGCCAGATGCTGAAGATGAAACTCAAATACTTTGGCCACCTAATGAGAAGGAAGGACTCACTGGAGAAGAGCCTAATACTGGGAACGATTGAGGGCAAAAGAAGAAGGGGATGACAGAGAATGAGGTGGCTGGATGGAGTCACTGAAGCAGTCGGCATGAGCTTAAATAGACTCCGGGGGTTGGTAGAGGACAGGAAGGCCTGGAGGAACGTTGTCCATGGGGTCGTGATGGGTCGGACACGACTTCACAACTAACAACAACAACAACACTCTGTCTCTCCTTAGCCTTCTCCTCTTTAGGCTAAAGAAACCACGTTGTTCCCTTAACCACTTTTCATAAAATTTAGCCTCCATCTCCCTGATCCCCTTTGCCACTTTTCTCTGCATTCTTCACTTCATCGACATCTTTCTTGTCCACCAAAAGTGGACACAATATTCCAGCTATGATCTGACCAGTTCAGCATAGAGCAGTATCACTAAAGGAGAATATTTGTAGCTCAGGGTTGAAATGTGTAATCCTTGATGCTTTCTGAGTTTGGTTGTTTTCTTGCAGACATTTTATTACTCAAAATAGGTAACACCATCAGTTATCAGTAAAAATCATGATGATATTACGTAGTTCTTACATCTGCAAGAAAGCAACCAAGCTCAGAGAACACCAAGGATCCCTCATAGAGCAGTATTATCTCTTCCCATTGATCTTGATGGCATATGTCTATTGATGAATAGTTGATGAAAGTTGTTCTGATTGGCCCATGTATGGTTGTGTGAGTGCCTTATTTTAATATGGATATGTTTTTTTTAATTGTTTTTATATGTTTTATTTTTATTTTTTTACATGATGTAAGCCGCCCAGAGTCCTTCGGGAGCTGGGCGGCATATAAATTTTATAAATTAAATTAAATTAAAATTAAATGAAGCCCAATAGCGGCTTCTGGCAGGATTTTTTGGCAGCTGTACCAGGGGTGAAATGCTCCCGGTTCGGCCCAGTCCGGGCGTACTGGTTGCGCCGCCTGCCAGTGGTTTGAAGAACCGGTAGCAATGGCAGTGCGAGGCTCCGCCCACCCTCCCGGATGCCGCCATTTGGGGCTTTTTTACCCTCTGCGCATGCGCAAAGCATTCTGCGCATGCGCAGAGGGTGAAAAAGCCTGTGCGCAAGCGGAGCACGGGCGGAAAAGCATGCATGCGCACATGCGGAGGGAGCGCTTCCGAACTGGTAGGGAAGGTAAGTAGATTTCACCGCTGAGCTGTACCATATTGCTTGCTCATGCTTAACCTTGGTAATCTATTAAACTCCCCAGATCCTTCTCCTAAATAACTGTTGTTAATCCAGGAATTGCCCTATTTTGTACCTATGAATTTGTTTTTTCTTGCCAAAGTGCAAAATCTTATATTTCTCACAACTGAAATAGTTTTATTGGAGCGGGCCCAATGTCCGACTTTAATCAAAATTATTTTGAATCTTGAGCTTTTGCTGTGTTAGCAGTCCCCTTAAGCTTTATGTCTTCTGCAAATTTGATGAGCATCCCTTCCATTCCCTTGTGCAAATCACTTATGACAATATAGGAGACCATTAGATCCAGAATAAAGCATCGCAGTACCATATTGGATATCTTACCTGACTATGGACCACATATTGACTATGGTGGTTCAACTAACAAGAAATCCACCTGTATGTCTATAGAGATTCTTAGTCATGCTTGTCCCAAAGGTGCTTTTTCAGAAGGCAACTGGACTTCCTTTGTTTTTCCTTGAAGACGTTTCGCTTCTCATCCAAGAAGCTTCTTCAGTTCTGAAGCTTCTTGGATGAAAAGCGAAACGTCTTCAAGGAAAAACAAAGAAAGTCCAGTTGCCTTTTGAAGAAAGCACCTTTGGGACAATCCACCTGGTAATTAAACCATCCATTCCACATTGTTCCATTTTATTCAGAAGAAGGCAATGATCAACTTTATCAAATTTGATCATGTTTATCATATTTATTCTCTAAATATGCTACATCCAGATCATTTCCTTGGTCTACTAACCTAGTCACTTTTTCATACAAAAATTGGTAATCACCTTAATGGTATCATTTAGGATTAAAAGTTCACCTGGAGGTCATTTTAAATTGTAGTAATAAGAGGGGGAAATGTCTAAGTCTGAAAGAAAACAGGACATTCAAATATCTCCAGAAACCAGTAAATAATCAGGTTTACCTATTTACGTACAGAAAACTTTGGACAATTACCGGTAAGTAAGGTTTTATAAAGCCCTGGTTGCTTTATCGTTCTTTTTTAATGGAGACACATGATCAACCAAACTCAAAAAAGTCTACTATGTCAAAACTTTGGAGAAGAGGAAGAGGGCACCCATTTAAGTAAATAATACCCTCATTGATTTTAATTGAGTCCTACTGATTTATACCAAGGCTAATTATTTCGAATTGGCTTCTATTGATTTCTGTCTAATTAGATTCGAGTAAAAGCTCCACAATTTGCATTGAGCAGATTAAATTGAGCTGGCTAATTGCATTGTAGTAAAACTCACCAACATGGGAAGTGCTCAACGAATGAGTAAAAACAAAAGATGTGTATATGAAAGGAGGAAAGAAAGAAAAAAGAGTATGCATTTTTTTTTTTACTCCTACAACACCCAGGGCTTCCCAGAGAAATATCTGATCCAAGCGAGTAATAATTGGATATGATATGATAATTGGAACATATTATCATAAAAGCAGCAATGGTTACATTTTGAATAGGTGTAGCAAAAGCAAAAGCAATGGCAATAGCACTCAGACTTATATACCGCTTCAGAGTGCTTTACAGCCCCCTCTAAGCAGTTTACAGAGTCAGCATATTGCCCCCAACAATCTGGGTCCTCATTTTACCAAGCTTGGAAAGATAGAAGGCTGAGTCAACCAAGGAGAGAAGCAAGCTAGAACTAAGGAGAAATTTCCTGACAGTGAGAACAATTTACCACTGGTACAGCTTGCCTTCAGAAGTTGTGGGTGCTCCAACACTGGAGGTTTTCCAAAAGAGACTGGACAGCCTTAATCTGAAATGGTGTAGGGTCTCTTGCTTGAGCAGGAGGTTGGACTAGAAGACTTCCAAGGTCCCTTCCAACTGTATTATTCTATGTTCTGAGGCATTTGTATGGGAAGAGTTTGCTAACGTGTCTTAGCAGGGAAATGAGCCTATCAAGCAATCATTACACAGTCCATTTGTTTAATCAGCTGATATGCATGTGGAGTGAGCACAAGTAGAACCATTTTTTAAAAGTTAAGATGTTGTGTGAATTCTTCATATCTCCTTTGGAAAAAACACCCATGCAAACAAACATATATTTTAGCGCTGGATTAGAATTAGATTAAAATAACAGAGTTGGAAGGGACTTCGGAGGTCTTCTAGTCCAACCTCTTCCTCAGGCAGGAAACCCTATACCATTTCAGACAAATGGTTGTCCATTCTCTTCTTAAAATCTTCCAGTGTTGGAGAATTCACAACTTCTGGAGGCAAGTTGTTCCACTGATTAATTTTTCTAACTGATGGGAAATTTCTCCTTAGTTCTAGGTTGCTTCTCTCCTTGATTAGTTTCCATCCATTGCTTCTTGTCCTGCCTTCAGGTGCTTTGGAGAAAAGCATGACTCCCTCTTCTTTGTGGCAGCCCCTTAGATATCGGAATACTGCTATCATGTCACCACTAATCCTTCTTTTCATTAAACTAGACATAACCAACTCCTGCAACCATTCTTCATATGTTTTAGACTCCAGTTCCCTAATCATCTTTGCACTACGTGTGTATTTAAAAACAACAAAATTGAAATTACCAAAATTTATTTATTTTTTCATTTGTCAAGCGTATATATGATTACGAACAAAGTATAAACAAAGTATAAACATGTTTGTGAATATATAAGTACAAGCATGGTTATGAGTACAAGAAATTTTACGAATATATGGGTACATTAGGACAGGGACGGTAGGCACGCTGGTGCGCTTATGCACGCCCCTTACAGACCTCTTAGGAATGGGGTGAGGTCGACACAGTCTAAGGTTAAAGTTTTAGGGGTTTGGGGAAGAAACCACAGAGTCGGGTAATGTTTTCCAGGCATTGACCCCTCTGTTGCTGAAGTCGACTTTTTTGCAATCTAGTTTGGATTAGTTTACGTTAAGTTTGTATCTATTGTGTGCTCGTGTGTTGTTGCGGTTGAAGCTGGTCATTGACAGGTAGGACATTGTAGCAGATAATTTTGTGTGCTACACTTAGGTCAGATCGAAGGTGGTGTAGTTCTAAGTTTTCTAGTCCCATGTAATACTCTTCTAGTGAAATATCTCTGGACATTCTCAATTGTGTTAATGTCTGATATGTAGTGTGGGTATACAAAGACAAATCAAGATAAATAAACAAACAAACATACAAACAAACAAACTCAAACAGCAGACTTGATGGACCAACAGGGTTTTTTCTTTCTTGCCATCAGTTTTTCTATGTTTCTAAGAAAAGGATCTGAACATGGAAACAGCTGCGACAAGAAATCCTGGACAAAGCCTCTTTATGGGATTTACAAAGCAGGCTGGTGAAAACGCTGAAGACTCCTTTTAAATGCCAAAGAAAGATGAAAGGTCAAATCCTACATCACCATACAAATGATTGAAAGGTCAAGATTGTGTGAAGCAAAAAGAAGGAATATAAAATCAGACTATTTGACCAGGGATAAACTATGTTTGATATATCTGGTAATTCCTAATGGAATTTTTTATAGAATTACCGTAGGTTTCAAAAGATTATGATTTCTGGATTGTGTATAGATAAAGGTTAGGCTATAAGGAGAAAAGTATTTATTATTATTATTATTATTATTATTATTAACTTTAGAGGTTGAAAACTCAGTGGATTAGCTTTATCTACCCATGCAATGAAGGTTGAAACAACTTCATCATTTTAGTCTCTGTTGCCTTTTATTTTTTCCTTTTCTTTTCTACTATTTTTTCTTTTTCTGCTCTGCACCTTCTGAACTTTTCTCTTTTCTCTTCTAGTTTAATTTGCATTCCTTTTTTACTGTTCATTAAGTTCAGTAACATTATTAATAAAAAAGAAAGAAGATGTTATTATATAACATTTCTCTTTTCTGCAGCACATGCATGCACTAAGCTTCTCAAATTTTAAATCAGAGCATTTACGATCTCAGGTTACCCTTCTGTGAAGTCTTCTGCTGTTTCCTCCCTGAGCGATGTTTGATCGACTTCTCTTTTCTGATTCCCAGAGGAAATCAAAAGTTGGTGCCTGAACAATTCATTTACAGTTCTGATGACAAGTAGATGTGTATGAAACAAGCAATTGGCTGGAGATAGCACCAAACCTAATTGCAGGTGAAGGTTTTACTCCGAAAATATTGTAGAACCTGAAGCTGTTACATCCAGGATAATAACGGAAAGAGAGAAATACGTAAAGAACTTCCGAGTGAAAGGAATCTCTTTAAAATGTACTTAGATAGAGAAATTAAAGTGATCTATGTTTTATAATTTTAATACTGGAAATCATATGGCAAGTGGGGAGACAAAGCAGCTTATCTGTCTGGAACCCGCACTGCATATCGGACATTAATACAATCAAACGAGTCCAGAGATATTTCACGAGAAGAGTCCTCCACTCCTCTGTTCGCAACAGAATACCTTATGCCACCAGACTTGAAATTTTGGGTTTAGACAACTTAGAGCTT
>QLTV01000224.1:465816-476552 GCA_003457575.1 Thermophis baileyi
TGAAGGCTTGCACAGTGAACCGTAATGTTGCAGTAGATATGAGTAATGATTCAGTCAATACACAGATACGTTAAAGTGTATAAAAGTAGTTTACTTAAAGAGATAGCACAGTCCAAATAACAGTCCGAATCATACACGTTCTATCAGTCAGTATTCAGAAGTACAGCAGTCTTCTTACCAGCCTTTCTTTGTCTTAATCAGCAAACAGAGATTCTCTACTATCACAGATAGCTAGCTACACACAGAGCTTACTTTTAGACACAAAGTCACTCAGCAATGAATCAGCAAAAGAGAGAGAGAACTAATCATGTTCTCTAGCTCCCTCTTATGGCTGTTACTGCCAGTCAGAATGCACCAATGCATTTAAAGCCATATTACATATATACATTAAACAGTGATTTGTGGCTTGTTTATATTAACCAACCCAACCGTTTGGACAGAGTCCTAACAAGAACTACAACTGCCATCTCATCCATTTTTCCCCTAATAAAATCAGAAGATAAAATTTCTGAAGACTAGATCAACCAGCATTTATCTCCATCCATTCTGTATATCTCTACTTCTGGCTGCACTTAAAAGAGCTGTTGAACCACCATAATTCTATGACCTGAAGTCCAAAAGAGGTGGAATCCACAGGAAATCATAGAATCATAGAGCTGAGTTAGACCTCAGAGGTCTTCTAGTCCAACCTGCCTTCTCAAGGCAGGAGTCCTTATACTTTCTCAGTCAAAGGGTTGTCGAATCTTTTTGTCAGCATTCCAATAAACACCCCCAACAAAACAAGACTCCGAGGCTAGAAGTTCCTCAAAGTTCCAATTTATTAGAGATGCCATGTTGGCAACATCTGGGAAAACCCAAATCTGAAAGCTTCCAGGTTTTCTCCACCCTCATGAAAGTTCAAATCCTTGCCCAGCACCCACATGTCCATCATCCGAACCAATCAGGCACCATCCAATACTGAAGATGCTGCCCCGTCACTTCCTCGCAGCTGCCGGGCACAACAGCCTTGACTTTCTGGAAAAAATGTTATTTAGACTACTACATATCACCTACTCCATATAATCCCCCCTCCTATTTTCCCACAGTAGAAAATGTGGCAGGCCTGAATACAAAAAGGTAAAAAAATGGATTCCAGGCATGACACTTTTCTTGAAAACCTCCCTCAATGGAGCTTCAACAGCTCTGGGTTAAAAGCTGTTCCATTGATTAATCGTTCTCACTGTCAGGAAATTCAGAACAGAATAACAGATTTGGAAGTGACCTTGGAGGTCTTCTAATAGTCCAACCCCCTGTTCAAGTACCGTGTTTCCCTGAAAATAAGACCCTGTCTTATATTTTTTTGAACCGTGAAATAAGCGCTTGGCCTTATTGCCATGCACTCAAAAGCCCGATTGGACTTATTATCAGGGGATGTCTTATTTTGGGGAAAACAGGGTAGGAGACCCTATACTGGATCTCTCTCTGATGAGCTTCCACCCTTTGCTTCTAGTAAACATTTGAGGGAGACTCTTTTAACCAGAATTTCCATATATTCAATATTTTGTGTAGCCATCCTTTCTGCGTACTACAAACCACCTCTTATTATTGATATTTAGAATAGTTCATACCCTTAATATGGGGAAAAAACATAAACTCCTAGCCTTTCTCCACTTTTTATCTCAGGAAGAAAAAAAATCAGATCCAATAAGATCTGGCTTTGTGGGTTTTGAGGCTGAGTGAGGTTGCTTGTGAAACTTATATCCTGTGACCTTGTTTTTTTAATTACCAAAGCAATCAGTTTCTCTGTACTCCTGGTAGATATTTTACAGTAGACATACTTAACCTCTGGACTTTCCGTTCCCACAAAAATCAACTTCTCACATTAGAATATGGAATTGCAATAAATATAGGAACTAATTGGCTTGAAAGAATGCATTGGGTCATTAATTGCTGCCTGAGTTTTTTTTTTCTCCCCCAAAATGCAAAATGTACTAGTTCTCCTTGCCGTGTATGAATAATAAATAGAATATGCCATTATTCTTGGGCAGCTCAGAACGAGGGGACCTATTAAGCACTTACCAAACCAACTTTTAATGAATACATCAACAACAGAAAAGCTTCTGTTAAATAATAAAAGAGAGTGGGGTTGGGTTGTTTTTTTTTTTTTACTTTATGATAACATCTAAGATGTTGACATACTCCTGATTATGTAGGAATTATGCAGTCTACAGCCTCATTTTCATTTAATGGCCTCTCAGCAAAACAAACCAAGATTATCCTTCTCATTCAGAGCAGGAACAGTAGCTGTGTCAGCTTTTCTGTGGCTCGATGCTCTCTCTTAGATTAATGCAAGGAGCGTTCTGCTGATTCATTTTATAATGCGTTGGTAAGGCCACACTTGGAATACTGCATCCAGTTTTAGTCACCATGTTATAAAAAAGATGTAGAGACTCTGGAAAGAGTGCAGAGAAGAGCAACAAAGATGATTAGGGGACTGGAGGCTAAAACACATAAAGAACGGTTGCTGGAACTGGGTATATCTAGTTTAATGAAAAGAAGGACTAGGGGTGACAGGATAGCAGTGTTCCAATATCTCAGGGGCTGCCACAAACAAGAGGGAGTCAGCCTGTTCTTCAAAGCACCTGAAGGCAAGACAAGAAGCAATGGGTGGAAACTGATCACGGAGAGAAGCAACCTGGTATTAAGGAGAAATTTCCTGACAGGGAGAACAATTAACCAGTGGAACGGCTTCCCTTCAGAAATTGTGGGTGCTCCATCACTGTGGTTTTTAAGAAGAGTGTAGACAGTCACTTATGTAAAATGATATAGGTTCTCCTGCTTGAGCAGGGGGCTGGACTAGAAGAACTCCCAGGTCTACAGAAATATATTTTCTTCTTTTATTTAAAATAGGCTGGCTATCGCCCTTCCCTTTTCCTTTTTTTTTTATTTTTCATTTTTCATAGGATGTGGGGACTTCAACTCCCACACATAAAGTTTTAGTACCGCTTTACAAAACCTTAGTAAGACCACACTTGGAATATTGCATCCAGTTCAGGTCACCACAATACAAAAAAAGATGTTGAGGCTCTGGAAAGACTGCAGAGAAGAGCAACAAAAATGATTAGGGGGGTGGAGGCTAAGACAGACGAAGAATGGTTACAGGAACTGGGTATATCTAGTCTAATAAAAATAAGGACTCGGAGTGACATGATATAGCACTATTCCAATATTTGAGGGACTCCAACAAAGATGAGGGGGTCAAACTATTTTCCAAATCACGGAAAGGCAAGACAAGAAACAATGGATGGAAACTAACCAAGGACAAGCAATCTAGAACTAAGGAGAAATTTCCTAACTGTGAGAACAATCACCCAATGGAATAGATTGCTTTCAGAAGTTGTGGGTGCCCATCACTGAAGGCTTTCAAAAGGAGACTGGATAACCATTTGTTTCAAAAGGTATAGGGTCTCCTGCTTGAGCAAAGGGTTGGACTAGAAGATCTCTGCGGTCCCTTCCAACTCTATTATTCTATGTTCTATGTACTCATTTCTAAGACTCATTCCTTCTCAAAAAGATTGTTGAGAGGATGTGATTGGGACCTTAGCCTTGAAATTGATAGGATGACTTTGTGTCTATCATGAACTTTCAGCCCAGACAACCTCACGTGTTAAGGGGGAAACAGATGGAAGGAAGTAGATTACAAGTACCGGTAGTTCTCGACTTATGACCACAATTGAGCCCAACATTTATGTTACTAAGTGAGACATTTGTTAAATGAGTTTTGTCGCATTGGATGGCCATTCTTGCTACAGTCTTTAAGTGAATCCCTGCGGTTGTTAAGTTAGTAACACAGTTGTTAAGTGAATCTGGGTTCCCCATTGACTTTAATTGTCAGAAGTTCACAAATGCTGTTCACATGAACCTTGGACACTGCAACCATCATAAATATGAACCAGTGGCCAAGCATCTGAATTTTGATAGCAATAGCACTTAGACTTATATACCGCTTCACAGTGCTTTACAGCCCTCTCTAAGCAGTTTACAGAGTCAGCCTATTGCCCCCAACAATCTGGGTCCTCATTTTACCGACCTCGGAAGGATGGAAGGCTGAGTCAACCTTGAGCCTGGTGAGATTCGAACTGCCAAACTGCAGGCAGCTGGCAGGCAGCAGAAGCAGCCTGCAGTACTGCACTCTAACCACTGCGCCACCGCAGCTCATCCCATGATCATGGGGATTTTGCAAAGGTCGTAACTGTGAAAAATGGTCATAAGTCACTTTTTTCAGTGCCGTTGTAACTTTGAATGGTCACTAAATGAACTGTTTTAAGTCAAGGACTACTTGTAATCGCAAGAAAAGAAATATGGATCTTTTCCAGAGATACAATCTGGGAACATTTTAAGCGGAGATATTAAGGACTGACTCTTCTTTAGAGTTATCGTATCTGTGCTGCCAAAGTCTGGTTGACCAACAGATAGTACCATAATTATTTCTCTTCGCTGCCATCTAGAATTTGTTCGGATTTTTGCAACCCCGGAGAGGCAATCCTAAAATTATGGTAATGTTTTTTAATGTAAGGCATTTTTAATGGATCTCAACCTTCTCCAATTTTTCCCTTATAATGTTCTCATTTAATCCGAATATATACACAAATATCTAGTAGATTTTATGTGCTATTAAATGAAACTGTTGCTAATGTGAATCTCTCTTCCCCCTGCTAATTATGTTTGTACCTGGATATTTCGCTACCGAAATGTATTCTTTACAAAATACATGCATACCAATATAGATAGATAGATATTTTATTTCAAACATGTACAAGATACAGGTATAGTATAAACATAGATATGAACATAGTAAATGGGTACGAAAAAAAATGGAGACAGTAGGACAGGGACGGTAGGCATGCTGGTGCGCTTATGCACGCCCCTTACAGACCTCTTAGGAATGGGGTGAGGTCCACAGTAGACAGTTTTAGGTTAAGGTTTTCGGGGTTTGGGGAAGAAACCACAGAGTCAGGTAGTGCATTTTTTTTATGCATGCTTTTTTTTTTTTACCTTTTCCAAAAACCTTTAAATGTTGATGACTGGAATGTTAGGGCAATAATTTATAGCTATATTATTTTCATAATTGCATATTATAATAATTCACTGGAGCAGAAACACATTACAAGCAGAAAGATAAGTTGGCTGTGAACATCAGAAGAATAAGTGATAGAAATGAGGAAGAATGGTCCATGTTTAGAAATAGGTTGATTTGAAAGATTCTGATTATAGAGTTGATGTTCTATTTAGGTTGTCAAGACATAAGAGAACTTCTTAAGAAGACATTCAACCTAGAAATAAGGAGAAATAGTGAGCTCCCGTTACTTGTCCCAGCTTCTGCCAACCTAGCAGTTCGAAAGCACGTAAAAAATGCAAGTAGAAAAATAGGAGCCACCTTTGGTGGGAAGGTAACAGCACTCCGTGCGCCTTCGGTCATGCCGGCCACATGACCACGGTCTTCAGGGACAGCGCTGGCTCTTCGGCTTAGAAATGGAGATGAGCACCACCCCTAGAGCCGGAAATGACTAGCATGAATGAGCAGGGGAACCTTTACCTTTACCTTTAGATGTTGATGAAGATTCTCAGTCACCCAGGTGGAGATGTCTAGAAGATAAGTCAAGGACTTCTTTTCTTTTTAGTTTGAAATGTTTCGCTGCTTAGCCAAGTAGCTTCTTCAGACTGAGATTGCTACTTAGAAAAGTAGCAAAATGTTTCTTACCAAAAGGAAAAGTCCAGTAGCCATAACTCAACTTCCAAGTAACCAGGGATGGTTCGGAGGAAAGGAAGGTTATTCAGAAAGGGGGGGGGAATGGGTCTGCCATCACCAATAATGAAGTCCCATAATATACCAACCAGAGGTGGTATTCACTTACCTTTCCTACTGATTCGCAAATGTGAGCGTGCGTGTATGCATGCTTGCTTCAGTCATGTGCGTGCCTTCCATGCATGATGAGGGCCTTCTGGTCCAAGCAGACTATTTCCCAAAACAAAAAGATTGCACTGGATTGATGGAAAATGGACAGTGGGGGGGGGGGTGTTTAATTTTAACCATGCAGTTTTTCACGTGAAAACTTCAGAACTGGCTTTGCTTCTATTCTGCCTCTATGGATCTATCAGTAAAGCTATAATATTCTTGTTAAAATAATGTCCTAGGGGTTTCTTTTGTTGCATATGCCAACGGGATGGTTGACAGATTCCCTGTTGGCAATTTGGTCCTCCTTTTCTCTGGCTTTCCCCTCCTTTTTCAACTGATTCCACCTAAGTGGAATCCAAAGTGGAATTCCAAAGCACCTGAGGGCAGGACAAGAAGCAATGGGTGAAAACTAATCAAGGAGAGATGCAACCTAAAAAACTAAGGAGAAATTTCCTGACAGTTAGAACAATTAATCAGTGGAACAACTTGCCTCCAGAAGTTGTGAATGCTCCAACACTGGAAGTTTTTAAGAAGAGATTGGATAACCATTTGTCTGGTGTAGGGTTTCCTGCCTAAGCAGGGGGTTGGACTAGAAGACCTCCAAGGTCCCTTCCAATTCTGTTATTCTGTTAAGTAGGAAACACAATAAACATAAGAGGCCTGTTCAATTAGCAGTGAGATTTGCTGCCTGCTGTGCTCTGAATGGGAAGAAGAAGAAGAGGAAAACTCTTCACACATAATGGTTACCCAGTTTTTATTCTGAAAACCAACCCACGTTCTTCCTTTGCCACCAATTAATATGCTGGAAAGCCAATTTTGTTCCTACCACTTTATGCTTTCCTCACCGACCTAGGCACATACTCTTAAAATAACACAATTCCTTAAGCATTGGGGGGAATAAATAGCTTTGTTCGGTCACTCTCAAGTGGATGTGAACTTTTATATGCATTACTATTGGCTTTTATGCTACTGTTCATGACTGTATTGAACTTTACACTCCACTGAAGGAGATTTTCATGAGTGATTAATTATATACAGTTGAATGCAAAGAAGAGAGCATGGAGATGCAGGGGGTTAAGTTAGAAAATAAAGTGAATAAATATAGGGCTTAAGAAAACAGTTGGGTTAGTCAGCTGCAAAACTGAGTTCAAAGCACCTAATGGCAGGATAAGAAGCAATGGATGAAAGTCCATGGAGATTCTCAGTCATCCAGGTCATGGTTGTCCCAAAGGTGCTTTTTCAAGAGGCAACTGGACTTTCTCATTTTTCTCTGAAGATGAAGCAATGTTGTCATTTCATACATTGCAGGCATACCGGAAAAGCTCAGGAGAATCTTCAGCCAACACAACATATGTTATAAATACAATAGAGCATGTCCAGAGATACTTTACAAGAAGAGTCCTCCACTTCTCTGCTCGCAACAGAATACCTTATGCAACCAGACTTGAAATTCTGGGCTTAGAAAGTTTAGAACTATGTCGCCTTTGGCATGACCTAAGCGTAGCTCATAAAATTATCTGCTACAACGTCCTTCCTGTCAATGACTACTTCAGCTTCAACCACAACAATACACAAGCACACAACAGATACAAACTTAAAGTGAACTGCTCCAAACTCGACTGCAGAAAATACGACTTCAGCAACAGAGTGGTTAATGCCGGGAACTCACTACCTGACTCTGTGGTTTCCTCCCCAAATCCCCAAAACTTTACCCTTAGACTGTCTACTGTCGACCTCACCCCATTCCCAAGAGGTCAGTAAGGGGCGTGCATAAGCGCACCAGCGTGCCTACCGTCCCTGTCCAAACGTTTCCTTTTATTTGTACCCATCTTATGTATATAAATAATGTTATATCTATGCATATTACCAAATTCGTACTTGACAAAATAAATAAATAAAAATAAAATAGATATGTACACACTTTAAACCAAAGAATACACTAAGGCAGAAGCTCGTCCACCCCAAAGATAAAACACCCAGAGAGAAACTGAGCAACGTGGTATATACAGTACAATGCAGTGAGCCATGTACAGATCTGTGCACTGGAAAAACAAAACAACCACTTCGTAAACACATGGCACAACACAGGACAACAAACCCCTCAAGACAAGATTCAGCAGCCCATCCAGTGGTGGGCTGCTGGGAGTTCGCAGGGGTTTGGGAGAACCTCTAGCTAAGATTCTGTGCAGTTTGGAGAACCCCCAAATACCACTCCTGGCTGGCCCCTCCCCCCCACCCCTCCCAGGAGTCCCCATGCAGCCCGTTTTGGATGCAGGTAAGTGCAGGGCGCGCGTGGAGGCTTGGAGAGGGCAAAAAACGGGCCTACCAGAAGTTCGGGAAGGCTGGAAAAGCGCTTGTTTCCGGCCTCCAGAGGGCCTCCGGAGCCTGGGGAGGGCAAAAACGCCCCCTCCCCCGCTGTGGTGCAGGAGGCCGATTAGGCCACGGCCACCATGGCCATGCCCACCCAGCAACCGGGCAGAGAACCCCTTGCTAAAATTTTTGAAGCCCACCCCTGAGCCCATCTGAATTTAAAAGACAAAGGCCACTCTTTTGAAGACAGCAAAGTCCACATTTTGGACAGAGAGGACCGCTGGTTTGAAAGAGGGATCAAAGAGGCCATCTATGTCATAATTGAACAGCCCTCTCTCAAAAGAGGGGGAGGGATATGACATCATCTATTTCCAGTCTACAACACAGTCCTTTCAACAGTTCCAAAAGCCTCCACACCCATTTACACCACTCAGGTGACCCTGAGGACACAGATAAACCTCCAAGTGGCCTCAATGACTCTCTAAAAAGATGCAAATGACCAGCTGTTTGCAAGGAATATAAATCCTTCCATTCCCCACCACCCAGTCAGAGCTGAAGAAGCTTCTTGGATGAGAGGTGAAATGTCTTCAAAGAAAAACAAGAAAGTCCAGTTGCCTCTTGAAAAAAGCACCTTTGGGACAATGGATGAAAACTTGTCAGAGAGAGATTCAACCTGGAATTAAGGAGTAATTTCCTGACAGAATTGTTAAGCAGGGAACAACTTGCCACCCAGAATTCTGGGTGCTCCATTATTGGAGGTTTTTAAGAAGAGATTGGGCAACCATTTGTCCAGGTTGTTATGAGAACACCTGCCTTGAGGAAGGGGTTGGACTAGAAGACCTCCAAGGTCCCATCCAGCCCTATGATTGTATGAAATCAGCCTGATTCTGTACTCCTTCCTTCATTATTTTAGATCCCAAACTGATGGTGTAAAACTAGATTGTGCCTTTGCCAGAATGTTTCACATAAGATATGAATCCCATTCCTTCCTTCCTCAAATCTATAGAATAGAATAGAATAACAGAGTTGGAAGGGACCTTGGAGGTCTTCTAGTCCAACCCCCTGCTTAGGCAGAAAACCCTACACCACTTCAGACAAATGGTTATCCAACATCTTCTTAAAAACTTCCAATGTTGGAGCATTCACAACATCTGGAGGCAAGCTGTTCCACTGATTAATTGTTCTAACTGTCAGGAAATTTCTCCTTAGTTCTAAGTTGCTTCTCTCCTTGATTAGTTTCCACCCATTGCTTCTCGTCCTGCGCTCAGGTGCTTTGGAGAATAGCTTCACTCCCTCTTCTTTGTGGCAGCCCCTGAGATATTGGAACACTGCTATCATGTCTCCCGTAGTCCTTCTTTTCATTAAACTAGACATACCCAGTTCCAGCAACCGTTCTTCATATGTTTTAGCCTCCAGTCCCCTAACCATTGCATTGATTGCATTGCATTGGTGTATAGACATTCTATGGAAATTCTCAAATCTTCCAGCTCATGGTTGTCCCAAATGTGCTTTTTCCAAAAAGGCAATTGGGCGTTCTTGTTGTTTTTGTTTTTTTTTTTTTTTTGAAAATGTTTTGCTTGTCATCCAAGAAGCTTCTTCCGTTCAAAGCTGAGAAATTAAACATTTTCAAAGAAAAAAAACCAAGAAAGTCCACTTGCCTTTTAGAAAAAGCACCTTTGGGACAGTCCTTCCTCCTTTTTTTTTTAAAGTATATAAAAGCTGCATAATATGCAGAAACTATGGCTGTCAGGATATCATGTTGTATGTACTCAGAAAACAGCACAAATTTGTTGTATAGGTAGTCCTAGACTTAGAACAGTTCATTTAGTGACCATTCAAAGTTACATCACTGAAAAAAGTGACATATGATCATTTTTCAGTTGCAACCTGTGTAGCATCCCCATGATCATGTGATCAAAATTCAGATACGTGACAACTGGTTCATACCTATGACCATTGCAGCATCCCGAGGTCATGTGATCCCCTTTTGCGACCTTCTGACAAGCAAAGTCAATGGGGAAGCCAGAGTCACTAAACAACCGGGTTACTAAGTTATCAACTGCAGTGATTCACTTAACAACTGTGGCAAGAAATAGCAATAGCACTTAAACTTATATACCCCTTCATGGTGCTTTACAGCCCTCTCTAAGCGCTTATTGCCCCAACAATCTGCATCCTCATTTTACCGACTTCGGAAGGATAGAAGGCTGACTCTTGGCAGTGGACAGAGTTAGCCTTCAGTACTGCATTCTAACCACTGCACCACCATGGCTGATAGGAGAGAGAGAGAGAGACAGAGAGACAGAGACACAGAGAGACAGAGAGAGAGAGAGACAGAGACAGAGAGAGAGACAGAGAGAGAGACAGAGACAGAGACAGAGAGAGACAGAGAGAGAGACAGAGAGAGAGACAGAGAGAGAGACAGAGACAGAGCGAGAGACAGAGACAGAGAGAGAGACAGAGACAGAGAGAGAGACAGAGAGAGACAGAG
>QLTV01000224.1:499595-523771 GCA_003457575.1 Thermophis baileyi
ATCCAGCCCTTTTCCAAAGCACCTGAAGGCCAGACAAGGAACAATGGCTGGAAACTGATCAAGGAGAGATTCAACCTAGAAATAAGGAGGAACTTTCTGACAGTGAGAACAATCAACCAATGGAACAGCTTGCCTTCGGAAGTTGTGGGAGCTTCATCACTTGAGACTTTCAAGAAGAGATTGGACTGCCATTTGTCAGAAATGGTGTATGGTCTCCTGCTTGAGCAGGGGATTGGACTAGATGACCTACAAGGTCCCTTCCAACTCTGTTAATCTGAAGTGGTTAGAGTGCAATACTGCAGGCTACTTCTGCTGACTGCCAGCTGCCTGCAATTTGGCAGATCGAATCTCATCAGGCTCAAGGTTGACTCAGCCTTCCATCCTTCCAAGGTCCGTAAAATGAGGACCCAGATTGTTGGGGGCAATATGCTGACTTTAAACCACTTAGAGAGGGCTGTAAAAGCACTGTGAAGCGGTATATAAGTCTAATGCTATTGCTATTGCAGATTTTATTTTGTTTCAGAATACTAGCCCAACTACTTCAAGGATGTCTACATTGCTTAGCAATGTTTTTCAAAGGTTTCAGTCCAGTTTGAAGATCCTAGGAATGAATCTAGGAACTCAGTGAGGTCAAGATATTCTGTCTAACTAATCCATAATGAATAATTGTTCTGATTTCCCCCTTCCTCTATTCAGTTTAGAGATAAATGTTCACAAGTCTATTGGATCCTTGTCAGTTTCATGTAAATACTGTATATTCTTTGATAGGTGGTCCTTCACATCCTTAATCAGAGCAGTGTTATAAAGCTTAGTAGGAGCGCCATCTATATTACTTGATTATGCCAAATGTAGGTTGGCTTGCTTTCTGCTAAATCTTTCTTTCAGAAATATGCAGAAATACATACTTTTCCCCCCTAAGGCATACACACACCGTCTTACAACTTACATTTTAATGCATATCTTTCCACGTAAGATTGCTATTTAGTTCAGGAAATTTAGAAACACAAAGGCCATTTTACTGTCCACGTACCTAAAGCAATATTCTGAGCCATGTTTTTTTTCTTTTTATAAATGTCTATTTTAAGAGTTCATAAAACAAACCACAACCCTTTCATCCACAATTATTATGCAAAACTTCCTCTACGGTATGCAACTGTTAATGTCATTAATTAATGCACATTTCCCCCCCGAATATATTCTTTTCTGTACAATTTTCTCCAACAGATACTTTGAAGAAGTAAAAAAAAAAAAAATGCAATGCGTTTTTTTAAAAAAAACAACAGCAATAGAGTGAGTTCTTACAAGATATTCAACGTTTACAGACCTTTTGTCAGCTTCCAGAAACCAAGAAGGACACACAGAGTTACATCCAAGCAATTTCCTTTATTGTTCCTCACCTATAGACAAAAACCTTGGCAAACTAAAGCGACTACTTGTGTCATTAAAGTTATACCCTGAGAACTTCTAGGGAGGAGCTATCTTGATCCACTTCCTCCCAACCAAGCTTTCTAAATTTTGCTGTCCCTTGGTCCTCTGGAACGCAGTCCTTCCCTCCTGGGAATCCAGACTACATTCCACTGCACTGTTGCTCTTTGTTTAGACATCTCACAAACAAATGGCTTCTCTCTCTGTGTGTATTTTTGACCATTCTTTTCTGACCATGAATCCCAGCAGACACTCTTTGGTGCTGCCATCAGTGCTGGAGACATGAGTGGCCAAAAAGTCAAAATGGTGACCGTGGCACAGTGGTGGGTTGCTGCCGGTTTGGACCGGTTCGCGCAAACTGGTGGCGGAAATTTGGCCACGGTTGCCGAACCGGTAGTGAAGGCCGGCTTGCCACGCCCCCGAACCGGTTCCCCGGTCGCCGCTGCTTGAAAGCGGCTGGCAAATAACCCTCTGCGCATGCGCAAAGGCTTCTGCGCATGTGCAGAGGGTTAGTACCCGGATGTGACATGTACAGATGCACGAGCGTAGCATGCGCGTGCACGCAAAGCACGCACTTCCAACGCGACGCGTGCACTTCTGAACCGGTAGGGAAGGTAACAGAAACCCACCCCTGCCGTGGCAGTGTTGGAAGGAAAATCTATCTGGTTCAGTTCCAAGCTGGGCGAAAGACACTGGAAATAACATGGAGGCTGCAGGCTGATTGGAAAGAAGGTGCATTTATTGATGAAGCAGAACCGTCAGGGTTTGTGGTTCTGAGGCAGCTGACCCAATGGCTGAATGAGTGGATGGATAGGTTTCTATGACTTTGCAGTTTGGACTGTTCTGGGGGTGGTGCAATGAAGGGGATTGTGTTCTGAAAGGGTGTTGGGAAATTCCTATTGTGGCTAATGGCTTTCGTCCTGTGTTGGATCTTGGGTGAGGGGCTGCTTGTTCTAATCCTACCATTCTGCTTTTGTTAGCTGTCGAACTTTGCTGCAAGGAGTTTTGAATGGGCTTCTGCTGGCAGTATTTGCTTTGCTTATGAATGGAGCCATCTAGATAGTTGGCTTCCTCTTTCAATAAGTTCTTTATCTCCTCAAGTGCTGGAATCTGCTGAGGACTATTAAGAAAGACTGGAGGCTGTTTTCTGCCTCTAAGACCATGTTTCTCCATTTCTCTTTTAGGGAAATATATATTCTGCCCTTTTTTTGTTTCCCAAAATATTTCCTTCTTCCGGGGGGGGGGGGCTTCCCACAGAAGTATGATTGAAGCTCTACCTCACATAGAAAATGGTGGAGCTTTGATCACATCATCATGTCTGCCATCTTGACATTATTTTCACTATACTCTGTGGACCCCCTTAATTTGCAAATATTCTGTTTTGCTAGATCTCATAAATCCACTCTCAAAATATGTCCAGCTTATTATTTTTTTAAAAAAAACTCTTTCCATGATCATTCAGAAGGGAAATATTGAAGTAGTAAAATCCCAAATTATTTGCTGTTTTGCTCACGTTTTGAAGTCCACCCTGACTTCTTAATCAAATCCCCAGGACTTCATCAGCTGATTGTCTTTACTTATTACTCTATGTTTGTTTTTTTCCTTTCTGTACCCCAACAAAAACAAAATAAAGATAAAACACTATCTTTTTATTAAGCTGATTGGACAGATGATGCAGTGTCAGAAATAATTTAGCCCTCGTAGCATCCTGAAATATCTGCCGTGCCATTGCTACATCAACGCAGGCTGTTCCTAGCCAGGTTTTTTACCTGATGAAGATCATAACTGATCTTTTGCCAGCATGTAGGAACTGATGGTCTTCTGCAAATGTTTCCACTCATCTGTAAAATTAAAAAATAATTGAAGTAGTGCTCAATCGTGGCAACTTTAAGTTGTGTGGTCTTCAACTCCCAGAATTCCCCATGCTAGGTACAGATTGATTTTGTCATGGCCCTGTCGAAGCCCGGGTCCAAGGAGGAGGAGGAGGAGATGGCACCGGGGCTGACAGAGGGGGATGGTGCAGTCCCTATGGTCCAGGAGGAATGACCTGGGGAGGAGGAGGAGGCAGTCCTGGGTCCCTCAGGCCTCGGAAGAGTAGGCAGGGAGGAAGAAAGGGTGCAGGATGACCGAGTGAAGGGGGAGGAGTGGGAAAGGGCAGGCCGTGGAGCAGAGGAGGGACGGAGCTCCAGAGATGAGCAACTACCTCACTGCAGAGGTGGGTTTCAGCAGGCTCTGACCAGTTCTGGAGAACCGGTAGCGGAAATTTTGAGTAGTTCAGAAAACCGGTAAATACCACCTCTGACTGGCCCCGCCCCCATCTATTCTCTGCCTCCCGAGTCCCAGCTCATCAGGAGGAAATGGGAATTTTGCAGTAACCTTCCCCTGCTATGCCCACCAAGCCACGCCATGCCCACCAAGCCACACCCACAGAACTGGTAGTAAAAATTTTTGAATCCCACCAGTACCTCACCGCTTGATCCCCAAGTGCGGAGAATGGAAAGGAGGAAAAGTCAGCGCAGGGCGGCCCAACTACTCAGGAGGAGGGCACCCTGCCCCTCCTCACAAGGCTCACCTAGGGAATAGTATTTAGGGAGGAAAGACTTTTGCCGGGAACAAGTGTTTGTTTTCAGATTACACTCCCCTGGCTTTGACTCAGACCTTTTGCCTTGCTCTGAAGATTGCTTTTGTCTTGCTTTGAGGACTGTTCTTGTCTTGTCCTAGCCTTGGAAGACTTTGCCTTCAAAACTGCCCTTGTCTTATGCCTGGACTTTTGCCTTGTGGACTGGCCGGGTAATGTATGAACTATTGTTTGGGGTACTGAGGGTGGAGCCTTACTGGTAAGTGAAGGGCCATTTGTTTAACCATTCCCAAGGGAAATGGAGCAGGGGTGGTATTCACTTACCTTCCCTACCGGTTCGCAAATGTGAGCGTGCGTGCATGCGCACAGACTCAAAAACGCGACGTGCTTACGTCTGGGCGGGTGGGCGGGGCCACCCGCAGTCAGCGCTACCAGTTCGCCCGATCAGGATAGAATTGGCTGAATACCACCACTGCTCTGGAGGCTTGCCTAATTGTGACCACCTGGGTCATAACAGATTACTCATTTCACTTAGCCCTGCCTGCACTTCTCCTACAAATATCTAGGAAATCGAAACAGAACAAATCACACAACTCCCTTTAGGTTCATCCTCCTGCCCACGTGATTTGAAGTTTGGTATGTAGCCTTACTTTATTCTAGCAAGAACCTCCCCAAAAGATTCCTCTGGATTTTCAAAGCATAATTTCAGAGCAAAACCTTCATTCTTCTCTGTAGCCTCTTTTACAGGTAGTCGTTGACTTACGGCCACAATTGAGGCCCGAATTTATGTTGCTAAGTGAGAAATCTGTTCAGTGAATTTTGGCCCCCTTTCTACGGCTTTTCTTGCCACACTTGTTAACTGAATGGCTGCAGTTGTGAAATCAGTAACACGGTTGTTAAGTGAATCTGGTTTCCCCACTGACTTGGCTTGTCAGAAGATCACAAAAGGGGATCCCATGACCCCAGGACGCTGCCACCGTCATAAATGTGAGTCAGCAACTTTGAACGGTCATTAAATGAACTGTTGTAAATTGAGGACTGTCTGAACTTCCCTGTCTTTTAGCACTTATCTGCTGTCTTCAAACTTATCATTCAGGAACAGGTACCCTAAACCAGAAAGCTAGTGTTCTCCTTTCCACTTTTCCTTACTTCTACCTCCAGAAAAACTCTAGGATCTTTAAACAACTTTGTCTTCTTAAGGTTATCCTGTTTTGGCTGGAATATATATATTTTAATATATAATATGTACATAAACTCATAGCGGGATTGTTCAGCCTCGCCCCAGGGCTCCTGATGAACCAGACACAGCGACTTGTCAAAGCAATCTTAAATAATAGGTAGTGATTGGTATGAAATTACTTTACCCCACATGCTGCCTACCAATTATGTGTGATTAATCAAAAGCATATGACTCCTGGAGGAAACACACTGGTACTGCCAAAGGGGGGGGGAGGAGAGAGAGAGAGAAAAAAATCTTTAATTTAGCTGCAATATAAACAAACAAAGTGGAGAAAGGGAGCTGATCCCCCAGCGCTGATTTGCATAATGAAAGGCTATGTTTGGGGAGATCAAAACCAAGACTATTTAAAAAATAAAAAAATAAAAAGCAGTTGTGGAGCTTACTGTTAATCACACCATAGACAAACGAGAAGAGTGGAACTGTGCAAGGTTAACCTGCTTCAAGCAATTTCTTCTCACCAAACGCGGCCTTTGTTTCTATCAAGCGTTTGGCTCTCATTTCCTTAATGCAAATCATGCTGGCTTGGAGCATATTTATTGCAAGAGGGTATTATTATCATTATTATTATTATTATTAGATCGTTTCCGTTTGGTTTTGTTTTCCCTTCTTGGATGAGCAAGCTGGAAAGCAGAAGGGATGGGGGAGAAATAGCCTCCGTCACATATCTGATACCTTCCAGGTGTCAGATATTTAATCAGGGACAACTGGTCAAGAAGAAAATGCAGAAAAAATCATAATCCCGATTGTTGATAAGAAAGACAAAAAAGTCTGGCTAGCAGATGGCAATACCTAAAGACAGCAGAAGAGAAGAGGAGGATCTGGAGAAGATAACAAAATGCAAAGACCTGCAAATAGAACAACGGGGTGCTGTTACTGGGTTGTTGTTGTTGTTGTTTTGCTTTTTTTAAATTGAGCTTTTTGAAAGAGTTTCAATTGTTGGCCCTCATTATAATTTGGCACTCCTAGGCGAGTGTCTGCTTGGCCTTAGCTCAGAGCTGGACCTGTGTCTGGGTAGGTTTTCTGGCAATGATATAGAAGTGACTTGACATTGGACATTCTTCTTGGTCTATGTGTGGTGTGAACACCAGCTTGGTATAATGGTTAAAAGCCAGAAACCAGGAGATTGTTAGTCTCACCTCGGGCATGAAAGCTCCTGGGTGACTTTGGGCCAATCACCAGGAGACTATGAATTCTAGTCCTGAAATCAGGAGATTGTTAGTCTCACCTCGGGCATGAAAGCATGGGTAACTTTGGGCCAATCACCAGGAGACTATGAATTCTAGTCCTGCTTTAGTTTGAGTGATTTTGAGCCAATCACCAGGCAACTGTGAATTCTAGTCCCACCTTACGCATGAACGTCAACTGAGGGACTTTGGCCAGTCACTCTTTGGAGCCTTGGGAGGAAATAAGCAAGGGTTGACCACTTCCACAAGAAAACTTCACGGATTTGTCCAGGCAAACCAGTAGTCAAAACTTATTTTGTACCAAAATGAGAGAGAGGGGGGGGGGCAATTTTCTGCCATAGCACCCACCTATGGCACATTCCTGCGATCAAGATGACCCCAACCTTGATGGCCTTTTGCATTCCCTAAAAATCTGTTATTGGGACTGAGGCCCTGAGTGTGTGAATGGATCCATCTCTTGTCTGTGCTGGTGATTGTGGACTGTGATACTTCCTTGGCTGCTATGTTCTTTATTTTTATTTTTTTGCATTTTTTTTAAACTTTTATTTTGATATTGCTCATCACCTGAAATCACTTGTTGAGTTAGGCAGCTTGGCAAACTGATTAAATAAAAAGGAAAGTCATTGTGCTGGCTTAACAAGGGTTTTAGCCTAGAATTAAGAACTGTCTCTTTAAGACATAGCATTCTGGGGAATGTAGTCCATGCCATGTAGTCCATGCCATGTGATCACAACTGTGTACTCTTATTGGTCATTGAAGTATGCCTGGGGGCGGGGTAATTGAAGCACATTGTCCCAAAGGGTTTTATTCCAAACAATCTACCGGGAAAAGATGTAGCAACAAGGAGATGGGGAAGCATTAATCCTTTTTTACAATATTCGTGATGGTTCCAGATTATGACTGTATTTCAGAAGGACTTCTATAAACTTCTAACAGATACGTAAGTGTTTAAGAAGATGCCTGAACAATAAAATATAATCTGTTTGAATATACCATTGCGTTTGTGTTTAGCTGCCTGATGAGAGCACAACCAATCTACGCTCGGTATAGTTTGGTAGAGTATTTGTTGGGGTCCTTGGTGCTCTCTGCTCTCTCATCATCTGTACTGATGATGTTACCTAGCTGGGTATGAGACCTCTGTAAGAAAACAACCAGGCTCAGGGAGTATTAAGGACTCCCCAGATCAACACTGAGCTACAAGTTAAAAAATATTGTCTTCTATTTTGATATCGTTCACCATCCAGAATTAGTTGTTGAGATGGCCAGCCATGCAAATTGATTAAATAAATAAATAGCCATTTCTTAAATATGGAGAGGTAAACTACTCAGTACAATATCCTAATAGCATCTTTTACATCTTTACAGTGTGGTTTGGTACTGTATGTCCCAAAGGTGCTTTTTCAGGAGGCAACTGGACTTTCTTGTTTTTTCTTTGAAGACATTTCACTTCTCATCCAAGAAGCTTCTTCAGCTCTGACTGGATGGTGGGGAATGGAAGGATTTATATTCCTTGCAGACAGCTGATCATTTGCATCCTTTCTGAGGGTCATTGAAGCACTTGGAGGTTCATTTGTGTCCTCATGGTCACTTGAGTGGTGCTCCTGGTTCCTGTAGTCTGCAATTTTTTCTCTGGAAATCCATTCCTACTCCCACACCATTCAAAGGGTCTTCATCCCAAACTGTATAGCTAAAAGTCTGTAGAGATTCTCAGTCATCCAGGTCATGGTTGTCCCAAAGGTGCTTTTTCAAGAGGCAGTTGGACTTCCTTGTTTTTTCTTTGAAGATGTTTTGCTTCTTACCCAAGAAGCTTCTTCAGCTCTGACAGGATGGTGCGGAATGGAAGGATTTATATTCCTTGCAGACAGCTGGATCCTTTCTGAGGGTCATTGAAGCACTTGGAGGTTCATTTGTGTCCTCATGGTCACTTGAGTGGTGCTCTTGTTTCCTGTAGTCTGCAATTTTTTCTCTGGAAATCCATTCCTACTCCCACACCATTCAAAGGGTCTTCATCCCAAACTGTATAGCTAAAAGTCTGTAGAGATTCTCAGTCATCCAGGTCATGGTTGTCCCAAAGGTGCTTTTTCAAGAGGCAGTTGGACTTCCTTGTTTTTTCTTTGAAGATGTTTTGCTTCTTACCCAAGAAGCTTCTTCAGCTCTGACAGGATGGTGCGGAATGGAAGGATTTATATTCCTTGCAGACAGCTATAAATCCTTCCATTCCCCACTATCCTGTCAGAGCTGAAGAAGCTTCTTGGATGAGAAGTGAAACGTCTTCAAAGAAAAAAGAAGGAAATCCAACTGCCTCTTGAAAAAGCACCTTTGGGACAACCATGACCTGGATAACTGAGAATCTCTACAGACTTTGGTACAGTATCCAATCCATTCTGTTGTATATTTTCCTTTCCGTTTGCATACCATTCTCTTTTGCCCATGATGAACATCTGAAAATAACTTTCCAAATGAACCTATGGAACAAATTAAATAGATCTAGGAGTCCTAGTGAACAATCAATTAAATATGAGCCAGCAGTGTGCTGCAGCTGCCAAAAAAGCCAACACAATCCTAAATTGCATTAATAGAGGGATAGAATCATGCAAAGTTGTTAATACCACTTTATAATGCTTTGGTAATTCTACACTTGGAATACTCCATCCATTTTTGGTTGCCATGATATAGAAAAGATGTTGAGACTCTAGAAATAGTGCAGAGAAGAGCAACAAAAATGATAAGAGATCTGAAGGCTAAAACATATGAAGAATGGTTTCAGGAATTGGATATGTCTAGTCTAGTGAAAAGAAGGACTAGGGGAGACATGATAGCAGTGTTTCAATATCTCAGGGGTTGCCACAAAGAAGAGGGGATCAACCTATTCTCCAAAGCACCTGAAGGCGGGACAAGAAGCAATGGATGAAAACTAATCAAGGAGAGAATCAACCTGGAACTGAGGAGAAATTTCCTGACAGTTAGAACAATTAATCAGTGAAATGACTTTCCTCCAGAAGTTGTGGATTATATACTGTATATATATATATATATATTGATGTCAGTTGCAATACTATGTTCATAGTCCTCTCAAAAGATTAAAAGACTCTTGATGAGTCTGTTTGGGTTAAGTCAGGTAAAGCAGGGCAAAGTTTTGACAAACAGGTCTTTGTTTTACATGATGCTTCATGCGGGAAGTATTTAAGCAGCTTTTCAGGCGTCTAAGCCAAGGTAGATGGCCTTTCCCAGCTGCATGTCTTATTTACTTCTCATCCTGCATGGCAAATAATTATGACGGTGATTATTCTGAATGTTATGAAGCCCTGAGAATGACCTCGGGGCCTTGTGGGTAATTCATATCCCTTGGGAATAATGCCATGCTGAAGACCTGCTTGCATGATTAAAGCTGCGGGGATCAATCTTGGCTTTTACAAAAGATCTTGCAAATAAGAGTGTGACGGTGTTTTAGTCTCTCAGTTCCCTCGTGATTAAGCAATGTGATGGACGGGCTCAGCCACAAAAGTTTGGCCCGCATTTAAAACAGTGATTATTGGATAAGCCCTATTAAATTGCTGTTTGGAGAAGATTCACTGCCTGTCAAATGAAGACCTATCTTTGTCCTTTATCCCCCCCCCCAAAAAAAATAATAATCAATGACATACCAAACTGTTAGTCTACCCATCTTTTAATGAGAGGATTGGCTTCTAACGACATCATTTTTGAATATGGTAATTTCTCAGTAAAAATGTAGCTGCTCTCAGAAATGTGCAGTAAGGAGCTTTAAGGATCAAATTATGGGATAAGTGATCTGGTTTAATCAGACGTTTTAAGAGAAACAGAAATGCTTCCTGTATGTGTGGCATTCCATTAAAGTAACCTTGATCTGCTGTAAAAATACATTCGATAGTGACTTCTTCACAAATTGGTTCTTCCCCCCCGCCCGCCCAAAGATTGGTATGAACTGTAGTCTGGTTGCCTCTTGAAAAAGTATCTTTGGGATTCTTTTTGCTCTCCTGCTATGTGTCAGGGATCCAAGTAACACCCCTAACAAAAAAAGACTCCGAGGCTTGAAATTCCTCAAACTTCCATTTTATTAGAGATGTCATATTGGCACATCTGGGAAAACCCGAATCTAAAGAATTCCAGGTTTTCCCCACCCAAATGAAAGTTCAAGACCCTGCCCAGCACCCACATATCCATCACATGATCCAATCACACACCGTCCCAACCGGAGATGCCTCCCACTCATCTGACTTCTGGTGCCAGGGCAAGATGTCCTTGACTCTCTGAGAAAGGAATGTTATTTTGGCTATATAGCTCTCACACTCCTTATAATCCCCCTCCCATTTTCCCACAATAGAAAAATGTGGCAGGCATGAAGGCCCAGCGAAAAAGATGGCTTCCAGGCCTGACACTATGTTCACTAAGTTTTTCTGGAATCTTCCAACCTCTAACTGAAATTTGCAAGTCAGTGGATTCCAAGGCTATAGTGAAGAATAAATATGAGAGTAGTCCAGTTCTTCCATTGCTTCCTTTTCCTCCACAAAAGTCTCTAATGTAGCAAGCCACTCTAAATTAGTTGTCTATGGAACATTGAATTCTTCCCAGCCATTGAAGTTTAATCTTTTTTGTCTTCACTAATGAATTCAAAGAATCCTCCCCCAGTGCGTACTAATAAAATGGAATCCATTTTGTGAGCATTACTGCCCTCAACAATGCTTGGTAGACCATTTCATGGCTGTGCTTGACGGACATTCTTCCAAAGTCAACATCCTTCTGAGATTAAATTTAGGGGAAAGTGAGAGGAGTGTTAATGGTTGTCTCTAGCAGATATTGCTTCCTCCAACACCACTATGAGATGTCTCAACCTTCAAGGGTGACAGTCTAACCTTTATTGCTTTTGAAATTATTAAGTTATTAAGCTTGTAATAAGCCAAAGTAAGTCCAGCAGGGAGCGGCTGCATCAGGCTGTATTTCTAGTACAAAATGGGAGTTTTGTGCCCACCCATTAACCTGTCCCCATTAACCCTTGCCATGTCTGCCCTTTAGTTCACTTCACATGGAGAGAAGATCTGAAGATGAATGCGTAGGCTCTTCCTTCAGGCACTTAGAGAGCACCAAGGAATATAATGGGATGAATGACCCTCTGAATTATGTCAGTCCATAATTCTCTTTGACAGGGTTGAGTGAAGGAGAAGAAGGGGAAAAGAGTGGTTAAATTATATGAACAGAATCAGGGAGATCCCTAGAATGTTTTGGAAGACTATTAATTATTATCAGAGATCAGTCAAGATAATAAGCATCCATTTTGGAATCGTGAGGATTCAAGCCCACTTCAGTGGCAGCTAACTGCCTATCATTCTCCTTCAATGCCAAGGAGCTATATTTTTGACACAGAACATAGAATAATAGAGTTGGAAGGGACCTCAGAGATCTTCTAGTCAACCCCCCCCTGCTTGAGCCGGAGACCCTATATTATTTCAGACAAATGGTTATCCAGTCTCTTTTCGAAAGCCTTCAGTGATGGAGCACCCACAACTTCTGAAGGCAAGCTATTCCATTGGTTGATTGCTCTCACAGTTAGGAGACTTCTCCTTAGTTCTAGGTTGCTTTTCTCCTTCGTTAGTTTCCACCCATTGCTTCTTGTCCTGCCTTCAGGTGCTTTGGAGAATAGCTTGACTCAGTGGTGAAATCCAATTTTTTTTTACTACCAGTTCTGTGGGCATGGCTTGGTGGGTGTGGCTTGGTGGGCATGGCAGGGGAAGGATACTGCAAAATCTCCATTCCCACCCCACTCCTGGGGCCAGCCAGAGGTGGTATTTGCCAGTTCTCCGAACTACTCAAAATTTCCGCTACCGGCTGTCCAGAACCTGTCAGAACCTGCTAGATTTCACCCCTGGCTTGACTCCCTCTTCTTTGTGACAGCCCCTCAAATATTGGAAGACTGCTATCATGTCCCCCCTAGTCCTTCTTTTCATTAGACTAAACATACCTAATTCCTCTAACCATTCTTCCCCAGCTCCCTAATCATTTTTGTTGCTCTTCTTTGCACTCTTTCCAGCGTCTCAACATCTTTTTTTTTTTTTGTATTGTGATGACCAGAACTGGATGCAATATATTCCCGCTGCAACATATTCCTGATGATTCTTCCTGAACACAATAATCTATCAACATTTAAGGTGATTTCAGCTAAGTGCATTGAAGGTAGAATCTGATTTAAGATTTTCTGTTTGGGGAGTATTTTTTTCAAGACCGGGATGAATTATTTATGGATCAATTCATTTATTTATTTAGGTGGCCATCAGTTGTATGTTTTGAACGGGAATTTAATTGCTGCATGGAAAGATATAGATATGCAAAATTGGCACGGCCACCACACACATACACACACAATGCTGTGCAGCTGTGCTGTTTACTTTTGCAAAGAGGACTCTAAGGATTTTTTTTCCACTTTCTAATACCATGAGCTATCTATTTTACAGTTTTCATCACAGCATTGAAGACTTCCCAGTATCTAATTAACTGCAATTTGTATCTTTGATTTTCCACAATCTTGTGTTCAAAGGGAACTCTAGAAACCACATAAAAGGAGCCTTGGAATTTGTACACGGCATTCAGGTCACATCTGCTTTAAGACAAGGACAAACTGGCCCGCTAGGAAAACTTTGGGGTGGCTATCAAAATGGGGGTAACTGAGTGAGCGTGAACTGGTGATTACAGAGTTGAAATATTCCTTTTTTTTTTTAACTTGAATTTTTAAGAGGGGAATTAATTGGGATTTTAGGTCAATTTGAGATTTTGTAGCTCAGATGCTGGGACCCTAGAAAGAATGCAGAGAAAAGCAACAAAAATGATTAACGGTCTGGAGGCAAAATCATACGATGAATGGTTGAGGGAGCCTATTGAAGAAAAGGATTGGGTGGACACGTCTTTTTGGGGCAGGACAAGAAGTAATGGATAGAAACTTGTTAAACAGGGATCCAACCTAGAAGTAAGGAGAAACAATTGACATTGAGAACAATTAATCAATGGAATAGTTTGCCTCCTAATTTAATTTAATTTAATTTAATTATTTAATTTAATTTAATTTAATTTAATTTAATTTAATTTAATTTAATTTAATTTAATTTAATTTAATTTAATTATTTAATTTAATTTAATTTAATATTGTATTTCTATGCCACCCAACTCCCAAAGGACTCTGGGCGGCTTACATAGAATGTATAGAAAATACATTTAAAAACATCATAAAATATTTAAAAAAAAAAACAACAGTTAACAATCACATTTAATTTAATTTAATTTAATTTAATTTAATTTAATTTAATTTTTTAATTTAATTTATTGTATTTCTATGCCGCCCAACTGCCGAAGGAGTCTGGGTGGCTTACAACAGGGTAATTGTGGGGGCTCCATCACTGGAGGTTATCAGAAATAGACTGGACAACCATTTGTTCAGGATGATTACAAGGTCTCCTGCCTTGGGCAGAGGGTTAGATTAAAAGACCTCCAAAGTCCAGCTGTCAACTTCGGGCCGAACCTGGCAGAAGCCATTTTCCTATTCCTCAGTTGCCACACAGAGTGGGGAGGGGGAAGGAGGCTGGAATGCTTTGCTGGACACAACACAGAGCTTTCTCGTGGGACCCAAGGTCATCTTTACAGGTGATGGATAAAGTCGGGGAGGAGTGCCTGGAGAGCCCGCCAATTGACCCAATGGACCAACATGACCTGTGACATTTGGGGAGGGAGTTATTTCCTAATTTAATTCTACAGAAACCACAGGAAATATTTAGAGTTGGTTTTACACTTAAGCAAGCTGATATGATGTACCCAATAAAAAAGTTCTTTGAGGAAGATCCTAGCCTCGGAGTCCTGATTTGCTTGGGTTCATTAGTCAGAACCTTGAAACCAGCTCTGTGATTTTATGTTCTATCTTACCTTTCACTTGTTAAACCTGCCCTAGCGCATATCCTACATGTCACCAATTTTTCACACCCATTGGTTCATGGAGGGGCTGTAAGCAGGGGTGGGCTTCAAAAATTTCAGCAGCGGGTTCTCTGCCTGGTTGCTGGGTGGGTGTGACCATGGTGGGCGTGGCCTAGTCAGCCTCCTGCACCACGGTGGGGGGAGCATTTTCGCTTTCCCCAGGCTCCGGAGGCTTTCCTCGAGCCTCTGGGAGGGCAAAAACTGCCTCCCCTGGGCTATGGAGGCCCTCTGGAGGCCGGAAATGTGTCTGGCCTTCTGGAACTTCCTGGAGGCCTGTTTTTCCCCCTCCCCAAGCCTCCGCGTAGGCCCTGCACTTACCTCGCATCCAAAACGGGCTGCGTGGAGACTCCTGGGAGGGGAGGGGCGTGCGGGGTCAGCCAGTCCTTGCAACTACCGGTTCGCTCGAACTGGCTGAATCCCACCCCTGAGTTGAACCCATCCAGACTTCTGGGAGGCCCATTTTTCACCCTCCCCAGGCTCCGGAGGCTTTCCTCGAGCCTCCGGGAGGGTGAAAACAGCTTCCCTGGGCTCTGGAGGCGCTCCAGAGGCCGGAAACAGGCCTGTTTCTGGACATCCGGTAGGCCCGCTTTTGCCCCTCCCCTACCCTCCGCTCTGATGAACGGGAGGGGCAGGGCAGGGTGGGAGGGGCAGGGTGGGTGGGGCCAGCCAGGGGTGGGATTTGGAGATTCTCCGAACTGGCCATAACGTTAGTTACGGGTTCTCCCAAACCTGGGCGAATCCGTAGCAGCCCAGCCCTGGCTGTAAGGGTGACTCCCCTTTCTGAACAACTTCAGGGCAATCATTCCCCCCCCCCATGGATACTCCTGAGCTCCTTTGAAATGGATGAACACAAGCTCCGTCACTTAGCAATGGCATTTCCTTTGAAGATGACAGGTATTTGAGTGAATTGTTTCATGTTGAGAAACCAAGAATATAGTTTTTAGCGGTTGCTTTCCTTCTGTATGTCGACGCCAGAAGAGATTGATGAAATTATGTCTCGCTTGATCAAAACAGCATGTTGACTTCCCTCAGAATAAAACGATTCCATTACAGGTTGAGACAAATCCTCTCTCTGAATGAGACATGGCATTCTCAAAATCGCCCTTGTGCTCAAGGAGGCTCCGATTGAATTAAAGAGTAAATCACTTCTTTGCGTTGATTTCTGGAATGCTGGCAACATGCTATTTGGAGAGCAAGTGTGCATTCTGCATTATTAACCAGGAGAAGAGAACTGTCACAAAACTGATCACAGAGCTACAAATGCGATTGGATTATTTGCTGTGACATGATACATGCTGTAAATTAGGGTTTTATAGAATCATATGGCCCAATCCAAAACCCCATGGACATGCCTGGATAAAACACTGTTTCTTTCACTCTCATTTTCTGCGTTTGATTTTATTTGTTCTTCTTGTTTTGAATTAATGTCATGATAAAATTAGCCTGCATTGATATTAAGTAAACTGAATAATAATTTCAAATAAAACATGCAGCTGCATTCTGTTTTGTTGGTGAGGGGCTGGCTTTGCTGTGTGAATCCAGTACTTTGTGGATCTATGGTGCTTTTGATATTTGGGGGGACTTGAGTTTAGCAAATATTGCTGCTGGAAAGATAGTTGGGTATCATGGAGGGAGAAAGAAAGGGAAAGGAAGGGGAGGGGAGAGGAGGGGAGGGGAGGGGAGGGGAGGGGAGGGGAGGGAGGGGGAGGAGGGGGACGAGAAGGAAGGGAAAGGAAGGGGAGGGAAGCAAAGGGAAAGGAAAGGAAAGGAAAGGAAAGGAAAGGAAAGGAAAGGAAAGGAAAGGAAAGGAAAGAAGGACAATAGCGATAGCAATAGCACTTAGATTTATATACTGCTTCACGGTGCTTTACAGCCCTCTCTAAGCGATTTACAGAGTCAGCCACTTGCCCCCAACAATCTGGGTCCTCACTTTACTGACCTCGGAAGGATGGAAGGCAGGGGAATGGAAGGGAAGGGGAGGGGATGGAAGGAAAAGTAAGGGGAGGGAAGAGGGAGGGAAGAGGAGGGGAGGGAACAGTCAGAAGGGGAGAAAAGGGGGAGGAAGGGAAAGTAAGGGGAGGAGAGGGAAGGGAAGGGAAGGGGAAGAAAGGGAAAGTAAAGGGAAGTTAGAGGAGGGGAGAGGAAGGGAAGGGGAGGGGGGAGGGGAGGGAAAGGAAAGGAAAGGAAAGGAAAGAAGGAAAGGAAAGGAAAGGAAAGGAAAGGAAAGGAAAGGAAAGGAAAGGAAAGGAAAGGAAAGGAAAAATGCATTGTAATAACCATTAAGGGAATAAAATTAAAAATGAAAACAATGGAGAAAGCTTTTCTTTTTTATTGTCAATTGGAACAACTATATTTCTTTCCTTGCAATATATCACTTCTGTTGGCCATAGAACAACAGCAATTTTGCATGTTGATTTACTTTAGTTATCTATTTAATGTTACTTGCATACACAAGGCTGCCCATTAAACTAATTAGTTGTGCTTCTTTGGTATAATTAATAAGCTATAAAAATAGTGTTTGAGGCTGTTAAAATTTTAATGGTATGTTTTGTCTTCCACTTTTTGGAAAAAAAAAACAATCTAAGGAATTTAACAGATCTGGCAATGCAACCACAGCCAGCCAGGGTACATTTCTGCACTGTTGTTATAAGTCAAAATTATTATTATTTTTAAATATTTTTATTGGTTTTCAAATTTAATATATCACAATATTTATAGACAGATCCGCCACCATTTACATACATCGTTACTATATTTATATATTTTATACATTGATTTAACATATTTTCTAATCTTATGTCCTCATCCCACATTGTCTCTTCAATTTTCTATTATTAGTCCAATTATACCATTTTTCCCAAACGTCATGGTATTCTGAATTTTTTTGTCCTCTGAGTTCAATCGTTAATTTATCCATTTCAGCACAGTCATATATTTTTTTAATTATCATACTGTCCATCGGTGTGGTGGGGTTCTTCCAATTCTGTGCATACACAATTCTAGCCGCAGTCTCTCTCTCTCTCTCTCTCTCTCTCTCTCTCTCTCTCTCTCTCTCTCGCTCTCTGTGTCTCTCTCTCTGGTGGCCTCTCTCTCTCTCTCTCTCTCTCTCTCTCTCTCTCTCTGTGTGTGTGTCTCCTCCTGCTTGGAAAGGAAACAATAGAAAAAGCATTTCTCAAGTCATACGTGGGACTTGGTTTCACTGTGGTTAAAGTATGCACTGCAGCTTAAAAGCAATGGGACGTAAGTGACCTACAATATCAGGTTTCATTAATTTTATTACATCTGCTCTATACATGACTGGATCCAACTCCTAGAGAGAATATCTATTTAAAAACTTAGGACATAGAATAACAGGGACCCTGGAGGTCTTTTACTCCAACCTCCTGCTCAATCAGAGATCCTATACTATTTGGGACAAGTGGTTGTAAACTCTCTTCTTGAAGAGTGTTGGGCCACCCATAGCCTCATGAGACAAGCTGTTCCACTGATTAATTGTTCTCATTGTCGGGAAATTTCTCCTTAGTTCTAGGCTGGATCTCTCTTTAATGTCCTTCCATTCATTTCTTCTTGTCTTGCCCTCAAGTGCTTTGGGAATAGGTTGACCCCCTCTTCTCTAGTCATCTAGTCCAACCCCCTGCCCAAGCAGGAGACCCTACACCATTTTTGACAAACGACAGTCCAATCTCTTCTTTAAAGCTTCCAGTGATGAAGCTCCCACAACTTCTGAAGGCAAGCTGTTCCATTGGTTGATTGTTCACACTGTCAGAACATTTCTCCTTATTTCTAGGTTGAATCTCTCCTTGATCAGTTTCCATCCATTATTCCTTGTCTGGCCTTCAGGTGCTTTGGAAAATAGCTTGATCCCCTTCCTCTCTGTGGCAGCCCCTCAAATATTGGAACACTTCTCTTCACTAGAATAGCCATGCCCAGTTCCTGCAAACGTTCATCGTATGTTTTAGCCTCCAGTCCCCTCTTCATTCTGGTTGCTCTTCTCTGTACTCTTTCTAGAGTCTCAAAATCTTTTTTATAGTGCGGTGACCAAAACTGGATGCAGTATTCTAGGTGTGGTTTTACGAAGGCTTTATAGAGTGGTATTAATACCTCACTTGATCTTGATTGTATCCCTCTGTTAATGCAGCTTAGGATTGCTTTAGCTTTTTTGGCTGCCACTGCACACTGCTGGCTCATATTTAGCTGGTTGTCCACTAAGACTCCAAGATCCCTCTCATGAAAACCCTGACAGAAATAAGAACTTTCCTTGAGTCTTGAAACCAGACATATTTTTTGGAATCCTGTATTGTTCTGGTCAAACAAGAACATCACCGCCAAGAATATCATTCTATGCCCCATGATCTCCATGATCTGATTTTAGGACATTTCTAGATATGGGGCACAGTCAGAGAAATGGAAGAAATGCTTCTTATGAATGTGTCTAAGAAAAAGCAAAAGATCTCCAGAAGCTTCCCAGTCAGTCCTACTACTTGGGGAAAAGACCAGAGGTGGGTTCCTACCGGTTCGGACCGGTTCTATAGAATCGGTAGTAACTTGGTGGCCTGGGTCGCTGGAACCAGCAGCGACCCAGGCCTGCCACACCCCCGAGCCGGTTCTCTTGGCAGCGCCTATGGTGGTGCCATCTTGTTCTTTTGCTTCTGCGCATGTGCATAAACTTTTTTTTGTACTGCGCATGCACGCGCACGCAAAGCGCACGCACCCACTATGTGCCAGCACCTGCGCGGCACGTCCCTGAGCAAACCAGCAGTAGGAAAATCTGGAACCACCCCTGGAAAAGACCCCTGTCCCACATGGGGAAAAGACCATGTCCCACAGCGTCTTGTGGGATCTTCCCGATATTCAGAGGAAGGAGGTTACAGAATATTGGAGAGATTAATGTTCAACCAAAAGTAGGACATTCATATATTTTTGATCCTCTGTTAACTAAATATATGCAAAAAAAAAAAATCACAGTCAAATGTAGAGAATGTAGCATTTCCCCCCTCCTCTGAATGAAATGTCAAAAGGAAATTCTCTTTGATGATGATCGCTTTTATTTCTCTTCCTTAGCTTGCTTTCTTATTGAAAATCATGTGGTCTTTCAAATGTTGTTCTTCCTGTATTTGGCTAGTGATAAATTAATATGTTTGTTCACTTTGTATTAAATTCTCAGATCTGTCTTTCAAACGCATACATACACACATGCACACACAGAGAGACACATACAGGGACCCATATTCATGCCAGGTTTGGCCATCCTGAATGACTGATGACTTCTCTTAATTCCAGGGAAACATGTCCTAAATCAGCTGATGTTCTGTGCTGCCAATTAAAACAAACACGGCCAGCTTCTGATAACAAACACAAGGTACAGTAGGTATTGTTGTGGTAACTCCTTAACTGTACTATTGTAAAATATTTCAACCTGTGAAATACCTGCTTAGAAAATGAAAACACAAAAGCTTGTTTTTCAGATATTCCTGAGAGAAAACACCAGCTCAGAAATGAACTCAGAGAGATCAGGGTGTAGTTTGATCCAAGGAATCAAGCAACATAAACAGGCAGTGTGTGTGTGTGTGTGTCTGTGTGTGTGTGTGTGTGAGAGAGAGAGAGAGAGAGAGAATAATTTAATAGAGAGACAGACAGACAGACAGAGACAGACAGAGACAGACAGAGACAGACAAGACAGACAGACAGACAAGACAGAGAAGACAGACAAGACAGACAAGACAGGCACCTCGGAGCTCGAGCAGGGTGGGTCCAACTCACGCTTAGGCATCCGAACTGGTCTGGGAGCCCTGCCAGCGATTGGCTGCGCGACGGAGGTTGGAATCCCTCATCTTCGGAGCGCCCGGTCAGTGTCTGCTGTGGTTGTCTCCATTCGTGGGTCGAGGCTGCTCCCACACCCAGGTTTGATTCCAACAGCATCTCCGTAGGAAAAACTAGCCCTCCGACTTCACTCTGAGGGGCTCGATCTAATTGGGAGGTGCGCTCAGGGGTCGGCTTTTTGTGCTGAGCCACTGACTGGTGCTCCCTCTCCACGGCCTCTGCAGCTTCCACCACGGCTTGGGAAGGCGAATAGATGGTCTCGATATGAATAGGCGATCTGTCATCTACCGATTCCCCCGTGGCTTGCTTCTCTTCCTCCACCTTCCCTGAGTCTTTACGCTGCCCGGTGCCGAGTCGGCACTGGGGCTCAGGACCCCGAATAGTGCCCCGAAGCCTCAGGGTAGCTGGGTTACTTTTTAAAGGAGATTCGAGTTAATGTCAGGGTTCCAAATAGCATCCAAAATTAAATCAGAGTCCAAGGTTAATATTCCTCAAAGTTCCAATTTATTAATAGAGCCATGTTGCCACATCTGGGTGAAACCCGAATCTGAAGCTTCCTAGGTTTCACCACCCAGTTGAAAGTTCAAATCCTTGCCCCCACACCCACAAGAGAGACAGACAGACAAGACAGACAAGACAGACAGACAGACAGACAAGACAGACAGACAAGACAGACAGGACAAGACAGACAAGACAGACAAGACAGACAGAGAGACAAGACAGACAGAGAGACAAGACAGACAGAGAGACAAGACAGACAGAGAGACAAGACAGACAGAGAGACAGACAGACGGACAGACACACAGACAGACAGACAAGACAGACGGACAGACACACAGGACAAGACAGACAAGACAGACAAGACAGACAGAGAGACAAGACAGACAGAGAGACAAGACAGACAGAGAGACAAGACAGACAGAGAGACAGACAGACGGACAGACACACAGACAGACAGACAAGACAAACAGACAAGACAGACAAACAGACAAGACAGACAGGCAGGCAGACAGACAGGCAGACAGGCAGGCAGACAGACAGACACTTTTTACTGCAAAGATTGTTAGGAATACAAGAAAAGGATTTGAGGTTTAAGGTGCAACCCAGCTGTGGATTGCAGTCTCTGGAATAGCTTTTGCCAGTACAATATAGTTAATGCTAGAAGGTACAGGCTGAACATTTTCGGCTGAAGCGGAATCATTCACTATATCTTATTCAGTAGCTGTCCTTCTATTAGGATAGCACATTACAAGACTATGGTTCCGGTTGATTATTACCTATCCCAAGTGACAAAATTGTTTTTGCTGATGTGACTTCTTCCATTACTACCTTAAAAGTGCTGGGGGTGAAAGGTCAGTTAGGGAAATACGCCTGCAGACGGCTGTTCATTACAGAAGCAAAATTGAAGCATAACCAAAATCAAAGAACTAGGGAAAATTCAATTTTAGGAAATGCATAAACATTATTTTTAATCTAAAGACAACTGTTCTGGGGCAAGCAGAAGCTGAATTTAAATAAGAGTCCCAGAATTTCACATAGCTATGTTTAGTTTTGGCTTATCAATTTTTTATCTCATTCTTTGGTACAGTTTAAATTATTAGGGCTTGACAGATTGGTTTTGCCTAAGCATTCAGTCAAAAAACGATAAGGTGTATACAAATGGGAATTACAAATCAGATTAGCAAATTGTTGGCAAATACACACACACACACACACACACACGTGTGTGTGCATGTGTGTGCGTGTGTAGCCTCTATGTGAGGTGATAATTGCTTTGCATTCACAGACAATTTGATCTCTGTGAATGCAGAATAATAGTCTCTGCTCCGTTGATGATACGGTTGATAATGATCATAACAATGATGATTTTATGGAAAGCATCAACAAGAATCACTTGAAAGTTGGATTTGAATCAAGCTGTCCAATCACCAGCTGCTGTGGCCTAGAGGTGGAGCTCTTGCCTCACAATCAGGAGGTTGTGAGTTCGATCCTAGGTAGAGGCAGATGTAGGGCCTCCTGCTTGGGCAGGGGGTTGGACTAGATGACCTGCAAGGTCCCTTCCAACTCTGTTTATCTGTTATCTGTTATACCTATTCACGGGTGCTGGTGTTGGGCCCCATATGTCATAATCTTCACCTTATTGAATAACTTCCATAATTATCTCAAGGTGGTGTGAAGGTATTTATTAACCTAAAACAGTCTAATGATATGGGCATTTGGTGGACTTGTCCAAGGAATGGGGAAAGATCTCAGATTAGAACTGCAGTACATTTAGTTCAGGAACTTCTTTCTCCTTGTGGTCCTAAAATTACAGGAATTGTGTATGTGTAGTCCAATGAAAAGAAGGACTAGGGGAGACATGATAGCAGTGTTCCAATATTTGAGGGGCTCCTATGAAGATGAGGCTTTCCAAAGCACCGAAAGGCAAGACGAGAAAGAATGGATGGAAACTAACCAAGGAGAGAAGCAACCTAGAACTAAGGAGAAATTTCCTAACGGTGAGAGCAATCAACCAATGGAACATCTTGCCTTCAGAAGTTGTGGTGCTCCATCACTGGAACCTTTCAAAAAGAGATTGGACAATTATTTATCTGAAACAATATAGTCTCCTGCTTGAGCATGGGATTGGACTAGAAGATCTCCAAGATCCCTTCCAACTCTATTATTCTATGTTCTAATAGCAATAGCACTTAGACTTAATATACCGCTTCACAGTGCTTTACAGCCCTCTCTAAGCGGTTCACAGAGTCAACATATTGCCCCCAACAATCTGGGTCCTCATTTTACCCACCTCAGAAGGCTGAGTCAACCTTCAGCCTGGTGAGATTCGATCTGCCAAATTGCAGGCAGCTGGCAGTCTGCAGAAGTATCCCACAGTACTGCATTCTAACCACTGCGCCACCGCGGCTCCTAATAGAAGTGTTAACTAGCCAAATCAATAGTCTGTTTATACAAATCAACCATTAAAAAATGTTTGTCTGATTTAATTGAACAGACAAGATGGGGGAATGAGTTATGAAAGGTGGAGCCAAGGGCACACCAACTCTAGGAAAGGAAATCACCTTTTCTGATTTCCATTCAACTTTAATGTTTTGGCAAGTGCTCACTGACTGGTACTCATATCCCATATCAGGGATATCATCCTAATTAAATTGACCCATCCCACCTAGGCAAGCAGGGTGGGCATGCTGCATAGCCCATCAGTCAAAGAGTTTTGTCTGGTGGGTTCTAGGACGAGGTCCTTCTCAGATGTTGCCCCCACCCTATGGAACATCTTATCCCCAGAGACGAAGCGAACCCCCAGCCTTCTGGAAGAGCATTAAGACTGGTTTTTAGACCTTAACACAGTGGTGAAATCTAAAAAAAAATTCCTACCGGTTCTGTGGCCGTGGCTTGGTGGGCGTAGCTTGGTGGGGTCATGTGACTGGGTGGGCGTGGCTATGTAGAATAGAATAAAATAGAATTCTTTATTGGCCAAGTGTGATTGGACACACAAGGAATTTGTCTTTGGTGCATATGTTCTCAGTGTACATACTGTAAAAAGACAAGATACATTCGTCAAGAATCATAAGGTATAACATTTAATGATTGTCATAGGGTACAAATAAGCAATCAGGAAACAATCAATAGTAATATAAATCGTAAGGATACGAGCAACAAGTTACAGTCATACAGTCATAAGTGGGAGGAGATGGGTGATAGGAATGATGAGAAGACTAATAGTAATAGTAATGCAGCCTTGGTGAATAGTTTGACAGTGGTGAGGGAATTATTTGTTTAGTAGAGTGATGGCGTTCGGGAAAAAACTGTTCTTGTGTCTAGTTGTTCTGGTGTGCAGTGCTTTATAGCGTCGTTTTGAGGGTAGGAGTTGAAACAATTTATGTCCAGGATGCGAGGGGTCAGTAAATATTTTCACGGCCCTCTTTTTCACTCGTGCAGGGTACAGGGCCTCAATGGAATG
>QLTV01000225.1:10208-22681 GCA_003457575.1 Thermophis baileyi
GGTTGGAAAGAACATGCCCAGGAGGAAGGCGCCCAGGAGGGGCCCGCTGATGACCCCCATGACTGTGAAGGAGCCCTGCCGGAGAAGCAAAGGGGGTGGGGGGTGTTGCAGGTTGGAAAGAACATGCCCAGGATGAAGGCGCCCAGGAGGGGCCCGCTGATGACCCCCATGACTGTGAAGGAGCCCTGCCGGAGAAGCAAAGGGGGTGGGGGGGGCGAGAGGGGGGGCTGAATTACCAGCAGCCTCTGTCCATGTGAGAGCCAGGCCCCCTCCCCAGGACACACAGGCTGGGGAGTGGGACAGTGATAGGGAGGAGGGGGCTTGTGGGGGGAAGAGAGGGGCTGCACCCCCTCCAGCCACTTGTCCAGTCCATTCGCCAAAAAAAGTTACGGGAGGGTCTCCAAAAGGAACAGCCCTCATGGGGAGGGGTCCGGTCCCAAGAGCCAGGGGCAGGAAGCTTTAGCAATGCTCCCATCCTTTCATTCACGTGTTCATAATTCGCCCCCAGATCCAGGGAATGGAACCCCTCCCTCTGACACCTCTTGCCCTCCCCCACAGAAGAGAGGAGGCATTTCTGGGGGTGGGCAGTTGGCTTTTCTCCCAGGGAGGGTCTGCTGCTGTTAGAAGGAGAAGAGGGAAACATTGGGTGGGATGGGGCAAATGGGGAGGGGAGGAGGGAGGCAGTGCGAGGCCCACCGCAGCACACCGCCTCCAAGCAAGGACGAAAGAGCCGCCACGGTGATGCAGGCAGTGCCGTAAATTAACGCTAGAAGGAAACAGCAGACACACACACACACACACACCTTAACTGAAGCAGAGGAAACCTGTGTGTGTGTGTGTGTGTGTGTGTGTGTGTGTGTGTGTGTGTATGGTGGCCTGTTTCGGAACAAGCCCACTTCCAGGCAGTTTGTGGGTCTCTGAGTTTCCCAAGAGCCAGAAACACTAGAGATTTTCAAATCTCAGAGTGGGGAGGCACCTTAGATGTCATCTAGTCACCCCTCTGTTTAATGCGGGATCTAGGAGAACATCCCTGACCCCCCCACACACACACACACCTCTGTTTAAAGACCTCCAGGGAAGGAGAACTCACTACTTCATGTGGCAGGCGGTTCCCCTGGCTGCCAGCTCCCACGCCCAGGAACCTCCACTGTTGACCCACTGCCCTGGTCCTGCCTCTCCTGCCTTCAGATACGGAGGCTGTTATCTTATCTCCCCTCTGACCACCTCTTGTCTGCAGGAGAAAGGTGCCGCCCGCTCTCCTTCCCTGGCACGGGATAGAATCAAGATACCACGTGAGGTGCCAATGCCACTCTATAAGGCCTTGGTAAGAGCCCACTTGGAACTCTGCATCCAGTTTTGGTCCCCACGATACAAAAAAAGAGGTTGAGACTCTGGAAAGAGTGCAGAGAAGAGCAACCAAGATGATTGGGGGACTGGAGGCTGAAACATAACAAAGAAGGGTTGCAGGAACTGGGTAGGTCTAGTTTAAGGAAAAGAAGGACTAGTGGGAACATGATAGCAGTCTTCCAATATTTGAAGGGCTGCCCCAAAGAAGAGGGGGTGAACCTCTTCTCCAAAGCACCAGAAGGCAGAACAAGAAACAATAGATGGAAGCTTATCAAGGAGAGAAGCAACCTAGAATTAAGGATAAATTTCCTAAAAGTGAGAATAACCAGTGGAACAGCTTGCCACCAGAAGTTGTGGATGCTCCAACGCTGGAGGCTTTTAAGAAGAGACTGGACAGCCACTCATATGGAATGGCATAGGTTCTCCTGCCTGAGCAGGGGGTTGGACTAGAACATCTCCAAGGTCCCTTCCAACTCTGTTATTCTGTGCTCGGCTCCACCCCCAAATTAGGGTGCTTCCAGATGAGCTCCCCTGGCCCCCACCCCAGAATCTGGAGGGGGGGGTCTCTCAATTCCCTGGGCCTTGCACCCCTCCCCCTCCTGGTTTTCCTCCCAGAGAAAGGAAAGGGTGGGTCTCCCCCTTTCAATGGGGCCCCCACCTGCCACTCACAGAGCCCCTTGGAGACCAGGGCGAGTTTCCGTGGCGACAGGGTGGGCATGTTGGGCTTGATCAGGTCCTCCAGGGTGACGGCCGCCATGGCGTTGATGCTGGTAGAGGCCGTGCTGCAGGAGAGCAGGGCAAGAGGGCATCAGAGGGGGTGGGCAGCCTGTGGCCTGGCAAAGCCTCTGCCCTCCACACCAGAGACTGACCTCAAAGTGCCACTGTAAGCGCAGGCCAGGAAGAGGCCGGGCACCCCCGGGCAGCTCTCGAAGATGTCCAGGACCAGGTAGGGCATGTACTGGGAGGGAGGAGAAGAAGCAGCCGTGAGTGGGAGAATGGCAAAGCACCCCTCGGCCGCAGGGTGCAAAAGGGAGGAAGTGCCAGCCGAATGAGACCAGCTGAATTCTCGGCTACCCTGCCCAGGATTCATCCTGGCTTCGGGGTGCAGTTTTGGGGCAGAGGAAACAGGGAGGGGTCTCTGCACAGGGGCAGCAGGAGGAGGAAGGGGCATCTGGTGGGGTCTGTGAATGGCCGGGTGATGCAGGGGTTGGCAGCCAGGGGGAAGAGTGTCTAAGTCCCAACTGGGTCTGCCTTTGTTTCGTTTGGGGGGGAAGCAAAGTCCCCCCGACACAGGGAAACGAGCGGCCTTGGCATCCGCTTGCTCTTGAGCCCCCCAAGCTCCTCCCTCAAGGCCTCCCCCTCGCCCCCCACCCCCAAGAAAGGAAGCTGCCCAGGTGCCCCTCACGCGCTTGGCAGCCCTGCTCTGCCCTTTGGGGGTTCACGTAACTCTCCTCGCCTTTCCTCAGCCTGCCCAACCGCTTCTCTGCCACGCTCCGCTGCTCCCCTCCCAGCGAAGGGGCCGCACCTGGTCAGGCGCCGAGATGTATCCAGCCAAGAGTGGGTCGCAGTCCTTGTAGAGCGCAAACATCACAATGCCACAGCCCACTGCGGAGGAGACGATGACGAAGAGCCCCACTTGGTTGACCAGGAGGGCCCTGGGGGGGGGAGCAAGAAGAGAGATTAGGGACCCCACCCTGGGTGAGTGGGCAGAGGTGGCCGGAGGGAGGGAGGGAGGGAGCACTGCTTCCCCCCCCCAAACACGCCAAGCGCCTTCGGTAACACCAGGGGGAGGGGCCAGAGAGTCTGCCCTGGCATGGGAAGGGCCCGCTGGGCACAGCCCTCGCTCAGTCCCAGGATACCGGAGAAGACGGGGGGGCATCGCACGCCCCCTGCCCACCGCAACCCAGCCATAGGATGTGCCCCGCCTCAATCCTACAGATGCTGCTCCCATCAGCCCAGGTGTGGCAGGTTCTGGGCTGCCCCCTCCCCCAGCAGCAGCGCCTGCCCACCTGCCCAAACTGGACCCACGAGAGCCTGCCTGGATCCCATCCCTCTGGCCAGCTGCCTTCAGAGCCATGAGGACTACAATTACAAGGGTCGTCAGATACAAGATGGGCAGCATAAATGAATAAAATAAATAAAAATAAAATTATGCAGTTGCCCAGAACACGGCCAAAGGGTCCAGTCAGGCTGGGGGGGGCAGCTGAGAAGAGAGGCCCTTTGAAGGCTGAAGGGAGGCTGCTCTCCCTCAGCCCCCCTCCCTTCCCCCTCCCTCCTGCCTGGTGACCCATGGCCCAGAGAGCCTGGCCTGGAAGGAAAACATGCCTTTGTGGGCAGAGGCCGATAGCCCTGTGATGGGGCTGGCTGAGGGGGTCTTGCAAGGAGGGCATGGCCACCTGTCTGTGTTTGTACACTCAGGCAGAGGAGGGAGGGGGCGTGGCCGCTGGGTGGGGCCAGCCACCCTCTGCTGATACCCACAGCAGCAGAAGAAAAGATTGAAAGGGGGAGGCGATAAGGAGGGCCGCAATCACACTCCTCCCTGGGCAGACGTGGCCTCCAGCCAAGCCACTCTGGCCCTGGCACAGCCTGTTGCCCCATTCCAGTGGGCCAAAGCAACAGGGGGGGGGCACCATGCTTGGCTTTGCCATCGTCCACGCTGCTTCCGGAGCAGCCCCAGTCGGGGCCGGCAGGTGGGTGGTGACCCTCAAAAGATCACCTGGAGCCCCTCAGCCCCCCCCCCAGTTTCAGGAGAGCTGCCCGAGGCCCCTGGCCTTTGACCCAAGGGATTCCCGGGACGTGGGGCAAAAGGGAAGCTCCTTGGGGCAACTCACAGTTTGGCCTCCTTCTCCGTCTTGCAGGCCACATAACGCTGGACTTGGGCCTGGTTGACCCCGTACATGGAGAGCCAGACCAGCGTCCCTCCGAAGAGGAAGGTCCAGAATGTGTACCGGCTGCGGGGGTCCAGGCTGAAGCTGGAGGGGGCCGAGAGAGAGAGAGAGAGAGAGAGAGAGAGAGAGAGGGGTCAGGAGGAAGGTGCGTCTCCAGGGGCATCTACCAAGCGACATGTGGCTAGACCTCATGAAGTTCTGGACACACAGACACACACACACATACAGAGAGAAATGGGGGCTCCTGGGGGAAGGGGCTGCAGCCTGAGATTTCTTAAAAAGGAATTCAAACTTATTTGTCTGACTTCCATTGTTTGGAAATAGGGATGGTTTCCCCCCCACCCCCCACCGTTGAAAAAACAAATCTAATGGATCCACCTTGAAATGTAACCCTCCGATCTCCTTTTAATGCTGGGAGATTGAGGCAGAAACAAGACAATAATCTTGCATTCCTTCATTCATTCATTCACTCATTTCATTCACTCACTCACTCACTCATTCACACTCATTCATTTACTCATTCATTCACTCATTTCATTCATTCATTCATTCACTCATTTCATTCATTCACTCATTCATTTACTCATTCATTCACTCATTTCTCCACCTCACCTAAGTGACTCCAGTGAAAATGGCCCCATTCAGCATTTGGGGGTCTACTTTCCCCTCGTTTCAGTGCTACGTCAAACCAAACGGACCCCCATTTGCTCAGCTGCCATTATGGCAGAGGCACCCCCCCTCCCAAGCGCCCTCCCAGGCGGAGGAATAGAAAGGGGGGCTGGGGGAGCCGGCTGCAAGCAGACATCCGCCCCAATTCCCAAGTGCGGCAGCTCCACCTACTCTCCGAAGTTGATCCTGGAGTGGTTGTAGGCGATGGAGAGGACCCGGCCCGGCCCCCCGACCAGCAGCGTCCCCTGGACCAAGATGGCCACAAAGCCGGACAGCATGACGAAGACCTGGAAGACGTCCGTCCAGATGACCGCTTTCATGCCCCCCTGGAAAAGAGGGGAGGGGTCCAGCTCAACCAGCTTCTCTGGGGAGCCCCTCTGGGCTTTGGGGGAGAGCAAAAGGCGAGGGAAGGAGCACAGAGGCCCAGACACCCCCCCCCCCCGCAAGCTCCCAGACACCCCCCCCCCCCGAAGCCTCTCGGGGGGATCGGAGGGAGGGGGTGTGCAAGGCCAGAGGCAGATCCCCCTTTGACTCACGATGGTGGTGTAAAAAGTGCAAATGGTGCCAGTGGAGAGAAGTGAGGCCCAAATATCCAGGCCCGTCACTGAGAAAAAAGAGAGAGAGAAATAAAATCTTTATTCAGAGATTTTCCCACAAAAGTCTCCCTTTTTCCCAGTGAGTCCGCTGGCGCAGAGGGGCAGGAAAAGGAAGGGGTGGTGGGCACAGCTTCCCTTACAAGGGCGGGGGGGGTGCATGGCTGGCCGAGGGCTGAGCATGAGGTCTCCAAGGCGTCTGACAGGGAAACCTGATCCATTTGAATCTCTGGATCAAGTCACTGAAGGCCTTTCCTGGATCAAAGCCATTTTCTGAATCGGATCGGCTGAGTCCCAGGGTTTGGTCTGAAAATCCAAAGCGGATCAGATCCAATGGAGTTGAGGGCCCCTCCGATGCCCCCCCCCCCGGACTCAGGAACTGCCTTCGCTCAGCCACTTAATTGGGCCCTTGGAGAGGGAAGCCGAAGAACCGGGGCCTTACACCAGCACGCACACACGTGTCACATCCCTCAGCACGTGGGGGGCCTGGCCCTGGGTCTTCAGCTGAGTGATGGGGGAGGGGGGCCCTATGGGAATCCAACCCCGGTTCCGAGTGGGGAGCAGGGGGGGCCTACCTTGGTTGAGGATCAAGGCAGGGGCGTAGATGACGATTCCCGTGTACAGCACCTCCGGGGGGGGGGGGGGGGGGAGCGGCAAAGAGGCTTTTAAAACCTGCAAAGCTGCAGAGGGAACGGATGGGGGGGGGAGGTGCTCCATCCCCCCCTCCCGGACAACAAAAGCACAAGCACACTTTGTGGCTTGTCTACAAGGGCAGCACCTCAACCCAGCAGTGTTGTGAGTCCAAGCTAGGTAAGGCTCTTGGCCTGCCATTCTCATTCTTTCTACTCTTACGTTCCTAAGGACCTTGAGGCCCCGAATCTTACTTTATTGGGGGGGGGGAGCCCCAAGGGGAGGTCAGGCACTTTCTTCTCTTCCAGTTTCAGCCAGTCTGATCCTCGCCTCTTTCAGGTAGGACCACCCTCTCACAGGCAGGGAGGGATTTTTTTTGGGGGGGGAGGAGAATGCCCACCGCAAGCCTGCCACAATTCTCAGCACTTACCGTGGCAATGATGTACTGGACTGTGCCACACAGCCGGACTTTCTTGGAGAACCGCAGCTCCAGGTACTGCCAAGGCAAGAGGGGGAAGGAAGAGCTACAGCTGAAGTCTTCACAAAGGCCAAACCTTCTAGGGTGTGTTTGTGTGTGTGTGTGTGTGTGTGTGTGTGTGTGTGTGTGTGTGTGTGTGTGTGTGTGTGTCAGCCCCCCCCTTCCGCCCCCCAGAATAAATTGGAGCTTGGAATCCCTGTGCCCCCGCCCTTTGCCAGTGACAGGACCTCCGTCTCACCCAAAGAGCCTTTTTCAAGAGGCAACTGGACTTTCTTGGGTTTTCCTTGAAGACGCTTCGCTTCTCATCCAAGAAGCTTCTTCAGTTCAGTTGCCTCTTGGAAAAACCCCTTTGGGACAACCGTGACCCGGATGGCGGCAAAGCGGAGGCCGAACCCTTCCCCTCGCCCCCCGCCGTATTTGGGGGACATTCCCCTCCCGAGGCGAGCTGCTGAGGGCGGAACAGCCCGCCTCGTCCCACGGCTGCCAGGACACGCGCCTCCACACGCCTCCCCGCCGCCCGCCCGCTCTTCCTCTCCGCCGCGCGGGCTCCCCGGCGGCTTTGCACTTCGAAAAGCCCACCTGCCGCAGGGACGCCCCCCCCCGGTTCCCTCGGGGAATCTGCTGGGGCCACCGGGCACGGCCGAGCCCCCCCCGCCCCCAATGCACAGGAATCAGCAGCCCGTTTCCCGGGCAAGCTGGATCCTTGCCGGGGGGGGGGGGGGATCTACCAAAGCAAAGCAGCCAGGAGGCTGCGCACACCTCACAGGCTACCTGTTCCCCCCCCCCCGTCCTGACCCAGAGATAATCTCTGGATGTTTGTTCCTTGATAAGCCTCAATCAGACCCTGCACACCTCCGCCCGGCTGATCCCAGAGGCTCAAAGGTGGTTGCAGACAGCCTCCCCCCACCCCCCACCCCAGGGCAGAATCCAGCCTCAAACCCCCTCAGTCAGTGAAGACAAACTGCTTCAGCTGAGTTGTTTCCTCAACCAGGTCTGTACCCCCCCCCCGCCCAACAGGGGGCCTGGGGTTCTGCTTCCTCCAAGGGGGCACCCCTGAGCTGCAGGGGGGGGCTCGTGTTTAAAGCCCAGGAGGGGAGCCAGGAGACCTGGACCTCCTTGAATCTGCAATTAGAGGGGGCCCCTTTCCTCTTTTAGAGATGCCCCCCCTCTCTGGGTGGCTTTGGGGGTGCTCTCTCTGCCATGTCTCGGAAGGGCAGCCCCCCCCCCAGCCAGAGAGAAGACTGTGGGCTTGCAGGGGGGCCGGGAGAGACTGCTGGCAAGCAACAACCGTTTGAGCAGAAATCCTCAGGGGCTCTGAGGGGGGGGGGAGACTGGCAGGCTGGTCTGTCTCCAGGGCTGCTCTTTCTTCCCCCCCTCCCACAGCAGCCCCCCCCCCCAGCCTCTGCCCCTAGAAAGCCCTTCAGTGCTGCTCCAGTGGGCAGAGAAGTTGCTGGAGACAAGGCCCAGCACCCAGCTGGGAGCCCTCTGGGCACCTTGCCCCATCCTGAACGTGTGCGCGGGGGGGGGGGGGGGGAGAGGCCTGGGGAACTTTTGCATCCCTGCCGGCCACCTTGAAGAAGCCTCTTCCCCACCTCCAGCCACTTTGGACTGCAAGGCTTCCTGGCACAGCTGGACCCTTGGCCGAAGGGCCGATGCCAGGGGCCACAAATGCTGGGCAGGCAGGAGATGCCCAGGGCTCCTACAGGAAAGCTGCCAGGCCATCTACCTTCCAAAGAAAGACAGGTGTGCTTTGCGTTGCCTTGCTCCAGACCCACAACTGCAGGCCCACAAAGGCTCCAGCCAGGGCAGCCGGCTGTCTGCAGCCTTCAATGCCAAGAATCCATTTGGTCTCCGAGGGAAGATAAGCTGGAAAAACATCTGGCCTCTTCCAGGGTTATCTCTCAGCAGCTCAGCCACAGAGGGGAAGCCCCAGTGGGTGAAAGGTAGGCAGTCATTGGGGGATGGGCAGTAGCCCCCTCCCCAGGCCAGGGTCCTCCGAGCTCCCCAATGACGAACTCTGACCCCCAGGACTTAAGAAGGGCGGGGCAACCACTGCCCAAAGGGGGGGGGCTGTTTACCAGCCCAGACGCTAAACACAATCCCTCTTGACACAAGTCGGCCCGGCCAACAGCCCCAGTTCCCCCTGGATCCCATCAGGCTTCCGGGGAGGGGGGGCATTTCCTGCTCCCCAGCTCAATATTGATCCAATTTTGATCTTTCAAGTTTCTGAAAACAATTTCCGCTTCTTGCTTTGTCAGCACAAAGCTAAAATATGCACCTCTGAGGGTGAAGAGAGTATTTGCAAGCCGCCCAGGGTTACCTTTAGGTCAGATGGCAGCGAATAAAGTTTACAAATAAATAAAAGTTTAAAAAAAAAAAGCTTGGATCTACTCCAGCCCCTTCCTCCACTCCATCCTGGGCCACCCACCCTGAGGGGAGCTTCCTGCAGCTCAGGGGGACGTCCCAAAATGCCAGCCATGACTCTCCATCACCCGGTATTCAGCTGGCAGCGCCAGCAAAGGGAATGCCCCTAGGTATTCCTCCGAGGACCCCCATGGGGAGAGGGGTCTGACCACCTGGGGGTGACCATCATGCAAGGTGGGTGGGGCTTTGGTCCCCCAGGTCCCTCTGCCACCCTGAGGAGGCCCTGAGTTGCCCGTGTCAGGGGCAAAGAACCCCAGAGGTCATCTCCTGGCCCGGCTGAAAACGGGACACAGTCCAGCCAGTCTGGTCTACTGGTTAAGGCACCAGGCTAGAAACCAGGAGACGGGGAGTTCTAGTCCTGCCTTAGGCACAAAAGCCAGCTGGGTGGGCCAATCGCCAGAAAACTAGTCCCATCTTGGGCACAAACTCTGGCTGGGTGACTTTGGGCCAATCCCCAGGAGAAGGGGAGTTCTAGTCCTGCCTTAGGTGTGGAAGCCGGCTGGATGGCCTTGGGCCAGCCCCACTCTCTCAGGGTCTTTACTGTGAGGAAAACAGGAGGAAGAAGGCGTGTTGGATACATTTACTGACTTGAGTTATTTGGTCAAAATAATAAAGGCGGGATATAAAGAAAGAAAGAAAATAAAGATAAATAAGCCAGCCCCACCTCCCTGCCCTTGCTCTGTTCCCCACCTTCGATGTCCCCCCCCTTCTGAAAATCCCCCCCCCCCCCCCCCGGAAGTTCTCCTCATCCTTACTCCAACTTCACCCGTTGTCGGTTATGAATGACACTTGTGTACACCTGGATATGAAATACGTCCCTCTGAAGAGAGCTACATTTAGCAATGTGTGACTTTGGCTTCACCCATATTTGCCCGTTTGGGATCAGTGCAATTTCCTCTGACGCTCTTTCCTCAGAAAACACCCTGAGGGCCCTTGGGATCTTCCCGGGGAAAGTCTGGAAGGAGATCTTGCCCAATGAGACAATTCGATTCGTCATAGCGGTTAACCTCAAAGTGGCACCTTTTCTGCAGAAATCAGCACAAGCCCAGCAAACACCTGCGAAGAACAGCTGCCTCTCCCCCCTCCCCCCATTTCTCCTGCCCCTCCCCCCAAGGCCTGGAGGTCCCCTGGCCACCAGGGAGAAATTAGGACCTTGGCTTTAGGCTGCAGGAGAGATGGGGTCCAAGGGGGGACCCCGTTGCCCTCCCACAAAGGCTGCATCCGATCCTTTGCAGGCAAACTCTGCAGGGCTGGCACAATGCACAGCTCCTGGTAGGGGAACACCCCCCCCCCGCTGCATCTATGAGGGGCTTGGGGGTTCTTTTCTGCTAACAGGCCCAACTGAAAGAGCTGCTGTTACTCCGGGCAGTCGCTCTCAGAGCCCCCGTGGCTGAAGATGGCACGAACCCCCTCCCCTCTGGGGCAGATTCCCCCTCCCAGCAGCGGACCTTCCCTCCTCCGAGACCCCCTCCCTGGTTCCAGAGCTTTTCTGCTGGGGTCTCCGACTTGCCAAGGCTTTCCTGAAGGGGGTCTGGGCTAAAAGGGTTGGCTGGATGGATTTCATGCCTTGCTATTAATTTAATTTTTAAACCGGCCAACAAACAATACAAAAAAGTGAAAACATCCACAGTGTGATTGGCAATAAACAATAACATCACACACACACACCCCTGAGGAAAACAGCAAAACTAACAAGCAGGAACAACAAAATAAGAAAGGGGAGAAGGATGAAGCCACGAGAAATAACTCGGTTCAGCATTTTCCTGAACCCCAGCAGGGAGGGAGGGGGCCGCCTGGCCAGGCAGGGAGGCCATTCCAGGGCATTGAGACACCCCCCCCTCCCGAGAAGCAGCACCTCCTAGCCTGCCATCCTCCCCTTCTCCAGGAAATCTGGTCTGCTCTCTACGGAGTCTGATCTCAGTTCCTGGGAATGCCCTCCTTGGGTTGCTTTGCTGACAAACCAGCCTCAGAATCAAACCACGTTTTGATGGGGATTTTCTTCCAATGTGGAGAAGCCCTCCCAGGTGAGCCAGGGCCAAAAGACCTTCCCCCTTCCACAAAAGTTCCCCCAACCCCCTCCTCCCAGGATGCCCTGGGTGGAGACCCTGGGGAGGGGCAACATTCTCTGCAGCAGCAGCAGCCCCTTCTTCTGGGGTCAGATGCCAGCCGGCCTTGATGGCACTCAGAGCTGCCCTCTTTATTCAGAGGATTTTCTGGCTCTGAGCCTTTGGTGAGAGTGTGTGTGTGTGTGTGTGTGTGTGTGTGTGTGTTAATTGGCACCTTGTCATCTTTACTGTGAGCTCTCTAGAAAGAGGAGAAGATTAAGCACCAGCTGGATGAACTGGTGATGCTAGAAGCTTCTCTCTGTTTAGGCTCGGTTGGAAGGGGCTTGGGCACCCTGGGGCCCCAGGGAGGGGCCCTAAAGAAGGGCTGAAGGGGACCCCACCCAGAGGCAGCCTGGCTGGGTGACCAGGAAGAGAGAAGGGGGAAGGGAACCAGACTGAGAAGGAGAAGAGAAAGGGGTGTCTGGGGTGCCAGGACCCAGAAGGTAGGGGTCACCCCAAAGAAAGGGAGGCCTAAGTCCAAAGAGAAGGGGGAGGATGTGGGGGTTCAATTTACAGGGGGTTAGCATCCAGCTGACTTCAGAAAAATCTTCCTCCACAAGAGTAAGAGAAATTGGCCTGGAGACGGGGCTGTCATTCTGGAAAGGGTTACTAAATTAGAAGACCCCACCTCCACGCTATTGCATACCCTCACACACACACACACACAACCGTAGCTACTTATTTGTTAATTTTAATATTTTACTGTTTTCATCTTTTTTGCAATATCGTTTTATCAGATTGTAAGCACCCCAGAGTCGTGTGAAGGCGAGAGGGGCGGAAAATGAATTTAATAAATAAATAGATATTCAGAGATGGGACTCATTTGAAACACAAGCCCTCCCCCTCCCCCCAACCAGTCCCTGCTCTTTGAAGGAAACCAGGCTTTCCCCCAGGGCAAGAGGTCCCCAAGGGAGGGAGGGGGGGCCTGGGGCCCTTCTGCTCCCTGGGGACCGCCCTACCTCGTAAGTGCTGGTGAGCCCCAGGCGGTAGAAGACGGGCAGGAAGAGGCCGGCGGTGAGCAGCGAGTTGAGCAGCTGGCCCAGGCACATCCAGAGGAACTTCATGCCGTAGCGGTAGGACTCGGCCGGCACGCCCAGCACCTGGATGGCCGACATGAAGCTGGCCGAGAGCGACAGGCCCACCGGCACGGCCGACATGGCCCGGCTGGCCGTGAAGAAGTCCTCGGGGGTCTTCTGGCCGCCCCTGGACAGGGCGTAGAAGAGCCCGATGCCCGTGGAGACCAGCAGCATCAGGCCGAAGACGCCGTAGTCCCAGGGGCTGAAGGCCCGCGGCTCCTTCTGGAAGGCGGCCAGCTCACCTGCGGCGGCGGCGGCGGCGT
>QLTV01000225.1:78221-104058 GCA_003457575.1 Thermophis baileyi
GCCTGGGGCATCCCCCCCCCCCCGGGCAGAGCTGCAGAGAGGCTGGGGGGGCCGGGCGAGATGCCGTCAGGCCCAGAGGCGGCCTTGGAGACTCCGAGGCGAGAGGCTGTTGTGGATACCATAGCCACCCAGGAGAGCCCGCTGGGGCACCTGCTTCAGGCTCCAGGCTAGACGGGGAGGGCACAATGCCAGCTGGGCAGCCTTGGCTTCTCTCTCTCTCTCTCTCTCTCAGCCTTAGGAAGGAGGACAATTCTGACACTTTGCCAGGAAACCTGCAGAGGCTTGTGCCGGCGGTTGCCAGGAGCCGTGACGGACTCAAGGGGCCAAAGGAAAAGCAATAAAATCAACCAAACCCCCCCACCATTCTTAGGGGTTTCACTTCCTCGCTTTAAAGCAGGGCTGCCCAACCTCGGCGTCTCTAAGACTTGTGGACTTCAACTCCCAGAATTCCCCAGCCAGCCACGCAAGCAGCTCAGAACTAGGCTGGCTGGGGAATTCTGGGAGTTGAAGTCCACAAGTCTTAGAGACGCCGAGGTTGGGCAGCCCTGCTTTATGAAATGTTTACTTCTTCCTGTAAGGACGAGAAACCCACCCAAGGTTTCTTCTACTCTAGCACTGCAGGTCAGCCCCAATCTCAAGACTCCAATCTCTGCCCCCACCCAAAATCCAACAAGAAACCAGCGAAGCTTCCAAGAAGCCTACAAACAGAGCTGCCCGGACTGAGTTCCTGGGGGAGGGGGCTGCACCTGCACCAGCACGGAGCAAAGCCCTGCTAGGACTGGGGGGCGCACGGAGCCCGGGGCACCCCACTGGAGAAGGAGCTGCAAGGTCGTGTGCAAAGAGCATCCAGGAACTGGCGTGTGTGTGTGTGTGTGTGTGTGTGTGTGTGTGTGTGTGTGGCACTACTAGCTGGAGGGAGGGAAAGGACAGTGATGCATCTCAAATCACAGCGGGCACACTGGAGGGATCTTTGAGGATGACACTGGCAGAGGCAGAGAAAAGGGTTTTCACCCCTAATGGCTGGATCCTGCCCAGGTTATAGGGTCTCCTGCTTGAACAGGGGGTTGGACTAGATGAATAGAGTAGAGTAGAGTAGAGTAGAGTAGAGTAGAGTAGAGTAGAGTAGAGTAGAGTAGAGTAGAATAGAATAGAATAGAATAGAATAGAATAGAATAGAATAGAATAGGAATAGGAATAGGATAACAGAGTTGGAAGGGTCCTTGGAGGTCTTCTAGTCCAACCCCCTGCTTAGGCAGGAAACCCTACACCACTTCAGACAAATGGTTATCCAACATCTTCTTAAAAACTTCCAGTGTTGGAGCATTCACAACTTCTGGAGGCAAGCTGTTCCACTGATTAATTGTTCTGTCAGGAAATTTCTCCTTAGTTCTCGGTTGCTTCTCTCCTTGATTAGTTTCCACCCGTTGCTTCTTGTCCTGTCTCTCAGATCCAAAGAGAATGGCTTCGGCCTGACAAGGTGCTTTGGAGAATAGCTTGACTCCCTCTTCTTTGGGGCAGCCCGTGAGATATTGGAAGACTGCTATCATGTCTCCCCTAGTCCTTCTTTTCATTAAACTAGACATACCCAGTTCCTGCAACCGTTCTTCATATGTTTTAGCCTCCAGGCCCCTAATCATCTTGGTTGCTCTTCTCTGCACTCTTTCTAGTGTCCACATCTTTTTTGCATCGTGGCAAAAAAGGATGCAGGATGCAGAATTCCAAGTGTGGCCTTACCAAGGCATTATAAAGTGATCTTGATTCTATCTCTCTGTTTATGCAGCCTAGAATTGTGTTGGCTTTTGGGGCAGCTGCTGCACCCTGCTGACTCATATTTAAGGTATTGTCCACTAGGACTCCAAGATCCCACTCACAGTTATTACTATTGAGCAAGGTACCACATATACTGTACTGTACTATGACCTTCCAACTCTGTTATTCTAAATGTCTATGGAGATTCTCAGTCACCCAGGTCATGGCTGCCCCAAAGGTGCTTTTTTCAGGAGGCACCTGGACTTTCTGATTTTTCTTTGAAGACGTTTCGCTTCTCATCTGAGAAGCTTCTTCAGCTCTGACTGGATGGAGGGGAAGGGAAGGATTGATACTCCTTGCAGACAGCTGGTCATTTGCATCCTTTTGGAGAGGCCTTAAGGCCACCTGGAGGTTTACCTGTGTCCTCAGGGTCACCTGAGTGGTGCAAATGGGGGTGGAGCCTTCTTGGGACTGCTGAAGGGACTGTGTTGTAGACTGGAGATAGATGAGGTCGTATCCCTACCCCCAGGCCCAGGATGCCCACCTGCCAGCCGAGAGAGCATGGCAGGAGCCTGCTTGGGTGAGAGGGGCCCTGGGTGGCAGCCCGGCCCCCTCACCTGTGGCAAACCTCTTCTTCACCAGCGACATCCGGTAGCCGCTGCCCACCAGCTCCACGTCGGCTCCCGAGACGGTGCTGCCCTCACTGGTGAACTGGGCGGCCACTGGGGTGGGCCTGCTGGGGCCGTCCAAGGGCTCCCAGCTGGCCAGGAGGCGGCCGGATCCTGAGGGTGGGGAGAGAGGAAGGTGAAGGGGTGCTTGCTCCCCCCCCTTCCGCCCTGCCCACAGTTGAGGAAGGCCAGCCTGCCCCCTCCCCCGCCCTGCTCACCTCCCTGGCCCTGGGTGCTGGGCACGTCCAGGAGCCGCCAGAGTAGGCGCTTCTCCTCCAGGTTCCTGCAGGGGGCGACAGAGGGGGTGCTCTGGATGCAGCCGCCAGGGATGTGAAAACCCCCCCCCCCAATATACTGCAGTCCTGGTCCGCTGGGAACAGCCCTCTGACTGGGCTGCCCAGCCTGGTCTCAGGGAGCCCGGGACTCGGGACGGGACGGGCTGAGGCCTCTCAATTAGAGGAGGGGGAAAGGAGACACCGCCAGCTTGATAACCGAGGATCAAAATTCTCCCCAAAACGCCACTCTGGGCCTCTCGGGGCACAGCAGTAAAATAAAAGGAATAGTATAAGAAAATCCTGCCAAGAGGGGAGTCCCGGTGGAGGAGAGGCCAGGAGTCGGGCAAGGGAGCCCAGGACAGCGGCAGACGGTCAGAAGCCCAGCCCTCCCCTCCCCTCCCGCAGGGTCCCAGAGCGCAAACCAGGCTGGCTTTCCCCTCTGCCCTCTTCAGGAAAGCCAGCTCTGGCCTGGCCTTGGCCCCTGCCCGAGGGCAGACCCGGGGGTGGGGGGGAGGGAGAGACAATGTGGGGAAGGGGAGCCCAGCCCTTCAGCCGCTGGCAGGGCTCCTGCCCTGGATCTGGCCAAGGGGGAAGGGCGCCCCTTTGCCCAGCCTGAGGGCCATCTGAGATGCCCACAGCTGCAGCTGCCAGCCGTGCCAACCTGCCGCCTCCTCGGTTGCCAGGGGCAGCGGCTCTCTGGCAGGAAACCTGGGGATTAGCTGGGCTGGTAAGGAACCCCTCGGGGCCTCTTGAAGCCCTCCCTGTGCCAGCTGCCGAGTCTCGCCCAGGTGCCGCCTTCACCGCCCGCCTAGCCCTAACCCTTAATGCCCTCCCCTCGCGCCCCCCTCCCCCACTTACCAGCAGGCCTTGGGCTGGGGCCGGACGTTGGCCACGGGCTCCTCGATGGGCAGCAGCACCTGCACGTTGGTGAGGGCCACGGCCGAGGCCAAGGCCGAGGCGTTGTAGCGGTAGTCCACGCTCACCCGGGTGGCCTCCGGGCCACACTCCCAGCTGACCGACAGCTGCAGCGGGGCCCACGCCGGCCCCTGCCGGGAGTACTGCGGGCGGCAAGGTGGGGGAGATGCCCCGGGGGTCAGGGACACATGTGTAGGTGTGTTGGTGTGTTTGTGCATCACACCCCTGCCCCCCCGTCTGTTTCCAGCCTTGGCTGAGAGGAACCAAAGAGGGCTGCCCCCCCCCGGCCAACTCGCCAGCCTCCGGGACGGCAGGGGCCACAACCCCCCCAAGTGCCAAGCAAGCAAGAGGAATGGCTGGGAGTTCTTGGAACTGTAGTCCAAAAGGACAGGAGGCCCCTATCAGAGCCCCAGATATCCATGGGGAGGGAAGGGTCCCCCAGGAAGCCACAGGCAACCTCCGGCCTTAATGCACCAGCTAGAAACCCCCAAGAATCCCCCCCCCCCATCATCTTAACCAGGGAAGAACACACCGCCCACAATCACACACACACACACACACACACACACACACACGGTACACTTAATTAAAAACCAAGGTTAATTGTCTTCTGAGGGTGGGAGCTCCTGGCTGACCACGTCCCAGCTCTGACGCTAAGCGAGGTCGGACGTGGCTAGTCCTTGGATGGGAGACCACCAGGAGATCCCAGGAGACTGGGAAGTTGAGAAGCACCCCAAGTGGCAAAGGCCCCCACCCCGTCACTTCCTGGAAACCCCACCAGGGCCTGCCCTTTGCACCCACTGCATAGAGCTCAGGGAGGGGAGGGGCCCCGCGCACCCCTCAACTGGGCTTCAAGCGTCTTCCCAGTTGCTCTGGCCTCCCTCCAGCCTGGGGAGGTCAGTGGACAGAGCGCCAGCCCGGCCCTTGCAGCTCTGGGTGCCAGAGGCTTTGGACGCCCAGCTGACCGCCCCCCCCGCTCCCCCCCCCCCCCCCGGTGCAGCCTCACCTGGTATCTGAGCAGGGTCACGTTGTAATATGGGGCGGCCCCTGATTGCTCAGCTTGCTTCTGGAGGTGCCCGGTCAGGGCGGCCATGTTGAGCCAGAAGTCCCTGCTGCTGGGGTCGCTCTGCGAGGAGTCACTAGGGGGCAGGAGAGACCGGGGGGGGAGGGGGCTCGGTTTGACCAACCAGATTCCGGTTGCTCCCCTCCCGTTTCCCCGGCCTCTACACCTGCCAGGGGCTTCCAGAGCTTCCCCCATCGCTCCCCCCCCGGTCCTCCCCAGCCCCATGGCGGCCAGCCCCTCCTCCCTGCAGGCACCTGAAGAGCAGGCTGGCGTTGGGCAGGAACTGCTCGATGGGCGCCGTGTGCAGCAGGCGGAAGCTGAGGACCGGGGGGGCCGGGGCGCTGCTGAAGACCCGGATGATGCCCGCCGGGAAGGACATGGTCAGCTCCCCGGTCACCTTGACGAGGCAGCTGCGGAGACAGGGAGGGGCATCGTCTTCACCCCCCCAGCACTGAAGAGGGCAGAGGCCGCGGCTGGCTGACGGAGGCTCCCGGTGCAGCCCAGGACAAGGCAGGAAAGAGGCCCCTTCTGCCCAGGGGCCCGCAAGCGAGGCGGAAGAATTTGGGGCCGGAGGGAGGACTGGGGGTCTCAGTGGGTCACTCAATCGGCTGAACGGCTGGCTGGTCCAGCAGGTGGAACCTGTGCAAGGCCAGGGAAGGGGCGCCCGCAGCCCCCTGCCCACCCGAGCATGCCTGGAGGCACTCCAGCAGAAGGGCTCCAGAGCCCCATGGACCCCCCCCCACTTCCTGCCCTCTGCCCACCAGTACCTGTCCGTGTTCTGCCCCTTGAAGTAAGCATGGATGTACTCCGTGAAGGCCGTGGCCACGGGCAGGGCGCCCTGGGAGCCCAGGACTACGGGGGAGGGCCCACGGGAGACGCCTGGCACGGAAGGAAGGAGAGCCGAGTCCCTCAGCTGCTTCTGGTGGCCTCCCAGCCCCCAGCCCAGGCGGAGGGCCCCGCCACGCACCCCCCGGCCGGAGAGGACCTACCCAGGGCCGGCGGCTGCTGCTGCTGGGGGGCCGTGAAGAGGCCACGCTCGGTCAGGGCGGAGGTGCTTTGGGAGGAGGTCAGAGCGGACAGTGGGGCAGGGCTGAAGGAGCGGGGCTGGGGGAGAAAAAGAGGTCAGCCACGGGGCACCGAGAGCGCCCTCCCCCCCCCTCTTCAGGGCAGGAGTCCATCCAGCCCCCCAGACCTCGCTGGTGGGGAACCCTCAGCATCGGGGCTTAGCAGGGGGTCCCGGTGCCCAGCCGCATAACAGCGCCAAGATGCCCCCCGCTGGCACCAGGGAGCAAAGGGGCACCAGGAGGGCCTGCAGAGAGGGCTGGGCATTTGGGCGCAGGTGGTGCCATGGCCCAGGACTGGCATGGCTGCCCCTTCCTGGATCCCCAGCTGTGTCTGTGTTGGGCAGGGCCGCCGGATGATCCCGCCTGCACGCCCGGCAGGGGGCCGCAGCACTCACTGTCTCGCCCCCAAGGCTGGTGGCCGACATGGCCGAGGGTCTCTTGGTGAGGGTTCGCCGAACAGGAGCCGCCGTGGGGGGCCAGGCATGTGGGGCCGAGGGGGGAAAGGCAGCTGCGGGTCAAAAGAAGGGGGTGACTGAAGGGGCACAGCAGACGGGGTGCCCCCTCCCCACCCAAAGTGGAAGCAGCTTCCTCCCAGCCTCCCACAAGCAGCGCTGCCAACGTCCACCAGGCTGCCCCCAGTGGAAGGCAGTTCCGCCGGCCAATCCTGTTTGTGAATGCTGCTCCTCTTTCCCCAAATGCCGGGATTTGCACCCAGAGCACGGAGGGGCCGAGAGCTGCTGCTGCTGTTGCTCCTCTTTGCCCTCTGCACAGGGCCTGAACCCAGGTTGTGGGGAGAGACCCCCTCCAGGGAACAGCCCCCCCCAGACGGAACTGCCAAGCCTGGGAGGGGCTCTGGGGGGAGGGAAGTTGGCAGAGGGGCCTTTGGCTGAGGGGGAGGCCAAATGTAACTCCCCCCCCCGTTCCGTCTCTCTCTTGCTGCAACCCAACCCCTCCTCCAGCCACCGGGAGCCCCAGCCCCACGGCATCCTGGCCCCCTACTCACCATGCTCAGAGGAGGCATCGGAGGCAGAGGGGCCCCTGCTGTCCAGGTCACGGCCCCGGGGGGCCCAGGGGGAGGGGCTGGTGGAGTCCCCGCTGCTGAGGGGGGCCGGAGAGGAGGAGGAGGAGGAGGCCGAGTTGGAGGAGAGGCAGCTGTCGCGCTCCCCGGTCCGAGGGGCCCCGTCCGAGGCTGCCGGGCTCCGAGGCCGGGACACCCAGAGCCGCCGGCCCCCCAACCCAGCCTCAGAGGAGAAGAGGTCAGGGGAGCAGGTGGAGAAGGCCCGGGCCCCTGCAGGGGGCCACGAGGCTCCGGACCCCGCCCAGTCTGGCTCTGCCCCAAAGTGGGCATCCTGGGGGGCTGAGGGCTGGGGCAGCCAGGGGTTGGGTCTGTCCTCGGGCAGAAGGGCCCCGCGGCTGCCCCGGAACACGATGGGCCCCTTGGGGGTCCTTTGGCCCGGGGGGCTCAGGGGCGTGGCCGGCCGGGAGCTCCACAGGCGGGAATCCGGGGAGGGTCCCATGGCCAGGTGGGGGGGGGAGTCCAGGCCAGAGTCTTCCACGTTCTCGGGGGAGGAGGAGGAGAAGGGGGAGGGGCTGGAGGCCAGCAGGTAGGCTCGGGGGGCTGTGGGGAGACAGAAGGGGAGAGAGCAGAGGGTTAATGCGGAGTCAGGGGCTGCAGTGCCCACCCCAGCAGCCGAAAGAGCAGCAATGTTGGGTGCGGAGGCTGATGGGGCTGCTGTGTCCACTGGGGCCCCCCCGGGAACAAGGAGGCCAACGCGGAGCAGCCTCACCACCCCAGTTCCCCGTGCCCCACCTGCAGGGGTGGCCCTACCCCTCAAATCCACTGACCTGGCTCCCTTGCAGCCCTAAAGCTCCCCTGCCAGGGTGTCTCTACAGCGGGCATCAGGCATGGGCACCCCCCACTGCCGGCTCCGGAGTGTGGCCCAGGCACGACAAAGCGGTCTATCAATCAAATTAGGTCCCCCTCCTGCCTCTCCCACTGCGGCCCCCTTGCCCAGCGCTAGGGCAGACCTGCTCCCCAGCGTGGCAGTCTGGGCACCGGGATGCCCCCGTGCCCAGATAGCAATAGCAATAGCACTTAGACTTATATACCGCTTCATAGTGCTTTACAGCTCTCTCTAAGTGGTTTATAGAGTTAGCATATTGACCCCAACAATCTGGGTCCAGGAGGGGCTGCCGCTCTGCCGGCTCTCTCTGGCCCAGCCGGCTGCTGTGGAAAGGGGCGGGGGCAGGAAGTGAGGTCCGTGGGGCAGGAAGCGGAGACTGCAGCTGGGAGGAACCGCTGCCCCCCCACCCCCCCGCTGGGCCCAGCTGACCCCTCTCCCCAAAATGCCTTGAATTCTCCAGCCTCGGAAACGGGACTCGCTCCCAGGGATCCCTCGGGGGCCACAGCCTTTCCCAGGCCGGAGCTCAGCTGGCACCTCACCCCACCCGTCTGGTCCTTCACTAAAGGAAGGTGGCATCGAGGGGGGTGGGCTTGAGGCAGGAGGGTGCCAGCTGAGCATCGGCACCCATCCCAGGTAAGCAGGGCCTCCAGGTCAGCGGCCGGGGCCAGCAGCTCCGGCCATGGGGGCAGAGTCCTCCTGCAGCTCAGCTGGGCCAGGAGCAGCGCGGCTCAAGGGCCCAGCTGGCAGCTGGCACCGAGCGGGAGAGCAGGCACCACGCCCAGCCAGCGCCTAACGCCAGGGAAGGCCAGCGAGGGAAGCAAGAGACCGTCCCCCAGGGGAGGCCGGGGCATCCGAGACTTCTGGCCCTGGTCACCTCACTGCTTTCCTGAGCCAAGGGGGACGGGGACCACCCAGGACCCTGGTGGGGAAGGGCCGGGCTACTATAGGGCACTGCCTGCTGTTTGCTCCCAGGCCGTGGGGCGTCCAGACCTCAGAGGACCGACGGGCATAGCTCCCCTCGGCTGGCAGAGCCCCCCAGCCCGCTTTCATTGTCGTCCCTGGACGGAGAACCTCCATGGACAGCAGCCGTTTCCTCTTCCTGGTGACAAGCAGCGAGGGTGGGCCCCTGAAAGGACGGCTGCAGGGCGGGGGCCCCTCCCTCCCTGGCCCTCCCCGCTTTCAAAACCTCTTCCGCATACTTGCCAGAGGCAAGCCGGGTCTCTCCCCATGGAAGAGACATGCAAGACACACGCGGGGAACACACACACCCCTTTCGCCTGCGTAAAAGCAACACTTCCTGCTGTCAGAAAAGGCCTTCCCAAAATGCATCATCGCAGGCCAAAACGGGTTGGTCCTGTTATATGCCCCCTCCCCCCCCTCCCAGCCCTGCAAGGCCAAAAAATACTAGAAGGAAGCCAATCTCGGTTCTTCACCCATCATAAAAACAGGCTTTGATTGTGTTGGCCGGATCCAGTGGCGGAAAGTTCCCGGGAGAACGAGAAGTCCTGGGAAGACCCCGACATGCAGGCCAGGAAGCCCTCGGATGGCCAGAAGACGGAGAAGCAGGCTGGCACGGGGGTGGGTGGGGGGGCTGCACCCCCTCCCCTTATTCATTCAAAAGGGTCTTGACAGGCTTGAACAAAGGGCCCCAGCCGGCAACGTGAAATCCAATGTGGAGAAAAGCCAAGTTTTACGCTTAGGCAGGAACCCCCAAAGCTGCAAGGACAGACGAGGCGAAACCTGGCTCCAGAACGGTCCCTGCGAGGGGGACCTTGGACGATCCCTTGAATGCCAGCGTGCAGCAGCAGCCGCCGCCACCGCCAAACAGGCTATTGTAATACAATCCTGGGTTGCATAGAGAGGCACAGAATCAAAATCATGTGAAGTATTGTAAGGCTCTTTGTAAAGCCTTAGTAAGGCCACACCTGGAATCCTGCATCCAGTTTTGGTCACATTACAGAAATGATGTTGGGAAAAGTGCAGAGAAGAGCAACTAGGATGATTCAAGTTCTGGAGACTAAAACATATGAAGAATGGTTGGAAGAATTGGGAAATAGAGAGGAGGAGGCCTAGGCGGGACATGATGGCGGTGTACCAATATCTCAGGGGCTGCCCCAAAGAAGAGGGGGTCGAGCTATCCTCCAAAGCACCAAAAAGCAGAACGAGAAACAACGGATGGAAACTACTGTAATCAAGGAGAGACGCAACCTGGAATTAAGGAGAAACTTCCTAACAATGAAAACAATCAACCAGTGGAACTGCTTGCCACCAGAAGCTGTGGGTGCTCCGACACTGGAGGTTTTTAAGAAGAGACTGAACAGCCACTTGCCTGAAATGGCATAGAGTCTCCTGCTTCAGCAGGGGGGGGGGGGTTGGACTAGAAGACCTCCAAGGGCCCTTCCAGCCAAGGTCCCTTCCAGCTCTATTCTGATTCTGAATCAGCCTCTATGTGGAACCGCTGCCAAGGAAGCTGGACTGGGAGAAGACGAGCAGGGCTTGGAAACTGGAGGAAGGGACACCTACAACCTGCGCTGGGCTCTCATGACTCTAATGGCCGAAGACGCACCGGACCTGCCAGAAGGGAAGTCCAAGAGCAGAGGGGGAAGGGAGGCAAAAGAACGGCCGAGAAGAGCCCCCGAAGGTCCACAGGCCCAGCAAGAAGCCCCCTCAGGATTCTCAGGGAAACGGCCCAAAGGGCGCAGCGTTTCTGCCTCCTGGGGTCAACCACGGACAGCTGAGCAATCGGCGGCTGAGAGACCCGCCACAGACGGCAGATCAAACAGCCGCGGAGGCCTCCCTCCCTACAAAGACCCGGATTGGGGAAGTTCCCCCTGGCCCTCCACGGAGGTGAAGGCTGGACTCTGAAGGAGAGGAAGAGGACTGAGGCCTCTGGACACTGGGGCTGGACAGGAGCCCCCGAGTCCCAGGGACGGCCAAGGAGACCAAAGGGCCCTTCAACAACCAACCCGGAGCTCTTCCTTGGAGGCGCTGAGGGAGGACCCCTCCTCCTCCTTCGGACGCCTCAGGCGAAGGAGGCCGGTCGGGGGCCACCCCACATCCTTCCCTCGGATGCCCTCCTGCCACCTGGGCCATCTGTGTTGGGGGGTGGGGGGTTCCCCGATCTCTCGTGACTTAAGGCCCTGCTGGGCTGGAGGGTGGGATGCCCCCGGGCTGTGGGGAAGCTGCAGCTGCTTGACCCAGCCCCCTCCCCCCTCTGCAAAGACCCCCCCTCCAAAGGGGGACTCACCTGTGAAGGCTTCGTTTTCAAAGGCCGACTCCAGCGGAGGCCCAAACAAGGCGCTGGCCGGAAGGGCCTCTGGCTTGCTTTTGCTGTCACAGCTGGAAAAAGAGGCGGCCAGGATGAGGGGGGTAAGCAGAGAAAAGACCCCCCGTCATTCCTGGAAAGCCTGAGCAGACCCAGCCCCTCCCCAGGGGGCTTGGCTGGGCCGGCAGGCTTTAAGGGCGGCTGGCATTTTCTTTCTAGCCTCTCCTGGGAAAAAGGAGGGTGGAGGGGCAGGAGGAAACTCCTCAAGGGCCAAGTGGGGACCCCTGCCCTATTTCGCTTCCTTAGCACTGACACTCCCCCCCCCCCCCGCAATGACAACTCCCTAATCCCCAGAGCAAACAAGCAAGCTGGCACCAAGCCGGCCCACCTGCAGCCAGCCTCCTAGGTGCCATGCCAGGTGCCAGCGCAGAGGTGGCCACCTGAGATGTGGGCATACCTGCTCATCCGGGGCACCAGGTTGGGGGTCGCAGCGCTTCCTGGTCTACCACCTGCCAAAGGAGGGCGAGGAAGGGGCAGAAACATACAGGTCAGAGGGCGGAGGGCCCCCCGCCCCACGGGTCCTCCCCGTCCCCCTGCTCTTGCGGCCTCACCTCTCTCTCCTGCGCCCGGGGCCGGGCCAGAGTCGGTGGGCACCGCAGCAGCCGAAGGGAAGGTTTTCAAGTGCCCTGAAAGGAGAGAGGGCACCGCCGAGTCTGGGCTGCAGGTCAGAAGGTCCGGAGAGGGGTCGGCACCTCCCCAGGCCCCAGAAGGAGCCCCCTCTTTGGGGAGGTCAGGAAAATCCCGATTGGCCGAGGCTCCTCACTTGGGGGAGGCACCCAAGAACCCCCTTCGCACCGACACCGGGCTCACACTTCCTGGCTGTGTGGTTCGTTGTGCGGCTTGGGCACAACGAGGGTCAGGCCTCGGTCTGTCCCGCAAGACTGGCCGACCGGCTCCCCAGACCAGCCCTCGATGGCACTCAGTGCCCAGATGGACCAACCCCACCCACTGCAGGGGCCCCACTGCAACCCCCAGCAGGGGCCCAGAGAGGGAGGGGCACTTACTGGAGGAGTGTCTCTTCATGGTGCCCTGCAGAAGAGAAGGGGAGCGGGTCAGGAGCGCAAGGCCACCGCTGCCCCTCCCCCACCCCTGCCACCGTGGCACAGGGCAAATGGGGGGGTCCTTCTGGGCCCTCCTCCAGCATAAGCAGGGAAAGGGGAGGGAAGGGGGGCCACCCTCGTAACCCTGGCTGCTCCCCCTCCCCGCCCAGCTCACCCCCACGCAGGGCGGCAGGATGAGGCTGCCCACTGAGGCCTTCAGCTGCTCCGTGGCGGCAGAGGTGGCGGCACTGCCCACTCTCTCGGGGGGCTGGATGGGCTTGATCCGGATGTAGAATTTGGGGGGGTCCTCATCGTCGTAATCTGAGTCGCTGGACGAGCAGAAGCGGCTGCTGTGTTCGCGTGGAGCTGAGTCAAGGAAAGCCCCTTGGTGTTGGGGGAGGGTCCGGGGAAAGGGAAGACTGGGGTCTTTGGGAAACGGCCGGGGGGGGGGCATCCTTCCCCAAGAGGCTTCCTCCGAGGTGAGCTTCAGCGGCCTCCTCTGGGACAGGCAGGAAATGGGGGTCCCTCTGCCCACTTGTGCGGTGACCCCTGCACCTTCTGGGGTTCTTCCCCTCCCCATCAGGTCTGAGACCAAGCCCCACATCCAGACCCTCAGCCCCCCCTTCCCTAGATCCACTTCCGCCCCCCCCCAAGGATATCATTCTGGTTCATTTCGGGCCGGACGGTGAAGCCTTCCTCGTCCACCTCGGGGGGCTGTGGAGAGAGAACATGGCTGGGGGGGGGATGCGATACAGACCACCCCCCAAATGTCACAGGGAGGGGTGGGCAGCCCAAGACATGGGGGGGACAGGAAGCCCTTGGGAACGGGGGTCTGGGCAGCTCCGGGACCCCTGCCTCGGCAAAGCCCACCACTCAGCTGCACCGCCTTGGAGGGTGTGTCCTCACCCCCGAATCCGCCTCCGGAGACTCCCTGGGGAGAAAGAGGGAGAAGGGGTGAGTGGGGCAGGGGGGCTGGACAGCCAGGACCGATGGCGGAGGGGGGGCAGCCATACTCACCCCGAGTCCCGCCCGCGCTCCTTGCGCCCGAGTCCGGGAATGCGGAAGGGTTTGCTGCGGCTGCGCTTGGGCCCTGGGGGGGACGCAAGGGGGGGGCTTTTCAGGGGCAGGAGAACAAATGGGGGGCCCTTGACCAGGGGGAGCCTGCGAGGGGCAGAGTTGCTTGGTTGGGGGAGAGGCAAGGGGGCCTGACACCCCTGGAGGCCCCGAGGGGCACAGCTGAATCCAGAGGACCCCCCAGAAGCCACTTGGTGAGGGGGAGGGAGGGGCAGCCCAAGGAGCAGGGGCCTGAAATTCAGTGGGAGGAGGGCGGAAGGGATGGGGGGGGGCAGATGAATGCCTCTGCCAGGTCCACCCCCAAAATCCAAGCCAGACGTACTTGCCTTCCTGCGAGGAGGAGATCATGCTAAGCTCCTCCAGGTCCAGGGGCCCTGGCGGTGGGGCAGAGAGAAGCCTGAGGTGAGACAAGGGGGCAGAACCCCCAAGTCGCCCCCCCGCCCCAAGAACTACAAGGCATGTGGTCCACCAGCCCCTCCTTCCTCACAGATGCTTTCATGTCCATCGCTCTGAGTAAGAGATGGGGTGCCTGGGGGCCCCAGGGGCCCTTCCCCTTGGGGTCCTTAGTCTCCCGGACATGGTCACTGATGGAAATGTCTGCCTGCCCACCCAGCGCCCACCCACCCCCTCCCTTCCCACCTGTCTCTCCCGCAGAGGCCCCCGGGGCTCCGAGGGCCCAACCAGCAGGGCCCTGGGGCGGCTGCACAGCACCCCGAAGGCTGCCCAGGGGTGCCAGGGCCTCTCACCTGGCGGGTGGCAGCCGGTGCCCTTGCTCTCGGCAAAGTTGCGCAGCAGCGTCTCCACCCCAATGTTCTCCATGTTCTGCTTGAATTCCTCCTGCACCTGAGCGGGGGAGGGAGGGGGACCCTCCTGAGGCCCCCAGAAGGATTCCAGGAGCCCCTGATGGGGGGGCAGCCCCTGTCCACCCTTCGGCCCCACCACTGCCGGCTCCTGCATTCAGAGAGCCTTGGGAGAAGGCAGCAACTCCCCCCCCCCCAGCCTATCTTCCCCTGCTGGTTCCCTCGTTCTGGGAAGACCCCCCCTCCAATGAGGAGGGGGTCCCTCTGGCTGCCTGCCTCCTGCCACCACTTGGAGGGGTGGGCAAGAAAGAAGAGTGGCACCAGCCGGGGGGGGGCATGGGCCCTCTGCAGGCTCGGACTGCAATTCCATAAGCCCCTACCCGATGGGGGTCTGCAGAGCATTGGAGGGCAGGGGGCCGCCTAACGCAGTGGGGCCGCCTGGCAGGTTTGCCCAGAACTGCCCTCTCCTGTGACCCGGCAGCCCCTAGGAACCCGGCCACGCCCCGGGCTGCCCACCTGCCCTCACCTGCCCGATCTGGACGTGGGTGTCCTCCACCGAGTGGATGTAGGAGCCGACCAGGGACTTCAGGTGATGCAGGTGCGACTCCTCCACCTCCTGGAACCGCTGGGGGTGGGGGCAGGAGAAGGGCTATGGGTCTGGCAGGGGGGCAGAGCCCTCTGAATATTGCTTGGGCAGATCTCATGCCTGCATCATGGGGGGGGGGGGGATGGACAAACCGAGCTCCCCCCCCGGCCAGTCTACACTGGGCTGCTCTGTACCCCCAAGTTCCTCAGAGGCCCCGTTCCCTGTTCCCCATCTCTCCTGTGACCCACAAGAGTGGGGGGCAGAGAGCACCCCAGACCCTCCCCCCCGAGGGCCTTTCCTCATCAGCATAAACGGAGCAGACTCGGGGAGGCCCAACGAAGTGGCCCCCCTGGAAGGGAGATGGCACCGGTCAGCCCCCTCTGCCAACAGTGGACTGGCCTTGGTGGGAATCCCACCCAGCTGGGCCCATTCTGCGCCCCCTCCCCCTCCTTACCACGGCCGAGTCCAGCATCTTCTGCTCGAAGTCGGCCCGGGCCGTGTTGTACTTCTCCACGGTGCGCCGCAGAGCGTCCACGGCCTTTCGGGACTTCAGTTCTGCCTTGGTGGGGGACACACGGGGGGAGGGGCAAAGTCAGGGCAAGGCCCCGCCCTCCACGCCCCCTCCCCCCCAGCCAGGGAACCAGAGAACCAAACCAAGGCTGGCTATTGTGGCCATTGACCTCGGCAACTGCCCCCCCGGGGTCCCAGGAGGAGGGGTGCAGGGCAGGACCCCCCTCACCTTGTCCATCTCCTTCTGGCTGGCTCCCTCCCTGCGGAGCCTCTCCAGCTCCTGGCATCGGCTGTGGAAGGCCTCCTTGGCCTTGGGCAGGTGCTGGGCGGCCCCCTGGAGCTGCTGGACGGCCTCCAGGGTCCCGGCCACTTCGTCCTTTGACTGACCGGGGGGGGGAAGAGGAGGAGCAGAACTCGTGGCCCTTCTTCATGCTTCCGGCTTGGGAGAGGGGCCCGCCCAGCCCCCACTGGGGCCCCAGAGAGGATCTGGCTGCGTTAGGCCAGAGAGCCCAGGGCCCGATCCCTTGGCCAGTCTCGGGGGAGGGGGGGGAGAGGCTTGCAAAGGAATATGTGCCCCCCCATGGTCCCTGGAGAACTCGGCGGGGGGGGTGTCACCTTTCTGTGGGCTCGGAGCTGCTCCTCCCCATAGCGGCCGATCTCCTTGATGAGGTCCTGCAGCTTCTTCACCAGCTCAGCGTGGCACAGTGCCAGCTTGTCCGAGGAGATGCGGAAGACCTCCCAGAGGGGGGCAAAGGTCCTGGGGGGTCACATGGACAGCGCCTGAATCTCTGCCCCGACATCCTCCAGAAGGGTCTTCAGCCCTCCCTCCCACTCCCCTCCCCCATAGGGGCCACCTGCTCAAACGCCGGGACCCTCACCCTGCAGGCTGCCCAGGAGGGCACCAGTGCCCAGGGGGGCACGTAACTGGCAACCGTGGCCACAGGCCCTCTCCCCACACGCCATCGCAAATAAGGATGGAGCAGCCCCCCAGGCTCCCCCCCCCGAATGCCACAGGCTCTCCTCACCCCAGCTGGGTGCTGTTGCCCGCCATCTTGGACATCTTGGCCATGGACTTGGCGTAGGCCTCCTCCACAGCCGCCCTTGGCAGGAGGGGGAGAGAAAGCGAGCACCGTCACCCCTGTGTCCCTAGAGCAGGCTGCGACCTGAAGGACACAGAGCCCATGCTTCCCTGCTCTCACTGGGAGATGGGGCGGGGCCTTCCTTGGACCAGCCTCTCGGGGATCCCCTGCCGGGCACCCCACCCCCCCTTTCAGATTATACCCTTGCAGGGTAGGTTAGCACACAGAGGGTGGCTGGCCAGAGTCTATGGACGTAGGACTTGAACCCCTCTGTCTGTTCTGCCTGCCCAGCCGCCCAGCCCCATGGGCTCCGTTAGCCTCCCCCTCTCTGCAGGTTTCTCCTGGACCCATGCTGAAGCTCGGCCTTTGGGGTTAGGGTTAGGGTTAGGGTTAGGAACCCTGCCAGTTCCGTCTCGGGGGCCAAAAAACAGGCATTCTTTGGGGAAGTCTGAACTCTGGCACGGATGAAGGGAAGGCGCATTAAAATAAAAAGGGCACATTTTATTCCTCCACTTTCGAAGGAAAAACACCGGCTGGGGAATTCTGGGAGTTGAAGTCCACAAGTCTTAAAGTTGCCACGGTTGGAGACTCCTGCTGTTTTGAAGCAGCGTACAAGCAGATTTGCACTCTGCACATGCTCTGGTCAGCTCCTAGATCCCGAGGGAAAGTTACTCCGTTCTGATTTCAGCAGAGAAACCTCCAGGGGCAGCCTTCCTCCAGTTCAGGGGTGGGGGGTGGGTAAGGGGCAGGAATTCCCAGGAGGAGACTTGAACCCACGTCCGGCCCTCCCCGGAGCTGCCAGGCTGGGCCAGGCCAAATGGGGTCAGCAAAGAGCCACAGCTCCCTCTGGTGGGCAAGAGGAGGAACTCCGCACCCAGTAAGGCCACCAAATCCCCGAGTCCCTGGAGGGGTCCAGGGGGCATATCCTGGGCCCCCTGCCCTTGGGCATGGGTCACGCTCCAGAGGGGCCCAGGGCAAGGTAACTGGGCTGCCCCAAAGCCCACCAGAGACCACCGTGCCCGGCGGCTTTCTCCAGGGCCCAGAAGCGAGTCCTGCCGCCTTCCTTGGGCTGCCAGCTGGGCCAGGGTGGGGTTTTTTTTCGTTTCACAACTGCAGCTGCAGACTCTAGCAAAGGGGGCAGAAGCACATGAGTTGGGGGCTGCCTAGGATGCCCATTTTTTACCCTTATTCCAGAAATAAGCCCGAAAGGCATACGGCTAATTCTGGACTTAAAACCATTCGTTTAACTATCATCCGAAGATACAGCAGCATTGAAAGAAGTGATTTACAGCTGGTCCTCGCACTTATAACTGTTGCTGAGGGTCACGTGATCAAAATGTGGGCGCTCGGCAACCAGCATGTATTTACGATGTCCGGGGGGGGGCTGTGTCACATGATCACCATTGGTGACCTTCCCAAGCGGCTTCCGACCAGCAGTCAGTGGGGGGAGCTGGAGTCGCATAATGGCCGTGTGATTCCCTTAACGACTGCAGTGTCTCAATGACCAAGGTTGTAAAATCAGGCAATTAACGGCTGCCTCATTTAGCAACAGAAATTCTGGTCCCAATGGGGCTTGTAAGTGGAGAAACCCCCGTCATCAGCCCCACCAGGCTAGAAAAAACCCAACTTCCCTTTAAACAGAGGAAACTCCCCCAAAGAGGAAAGGCAACGCTGAAAGACTTCCCTTCCCACCACCTGTGGTTGCCATCCCCGCCCCCCCCCCCCTGCTGAGCCCTGCAGCCCCAGAGGCTGGAAAAACACACAGCCCCACACGTTCAAAGCTGCCCCCCTTGAGAAAGCAGGCCCGGGGTTCACCCCCCCCCAAAAGTCTCTTCGCAGCTCAGCTCCCCGTTTCTTCTGGATTCATCTAGTTTCGCTTCTGGTTTCTTTCAGCCACTTTCTTCGTTGGGATTTTGTGAGCTGCCGGGAACTCAGTGGCTGAAAAGCAAGGATGGCCGATGCTGGCTAGCCTTGAATTCGACTTCCAAGGTTCAGGGCTTTGACTTGGGCCCCCTGGGCCCCCTAAGGCTCAGATTGAGCCCCCACTCTGCCATTTAGGTCTTGCGAGAAATACTTCTCAAAAGCTAAGAAGTATTTGGAGGTTCTTAATCACCCAGGTCATGGTTGTCCCAGCCGTGATTCCTGTTTTTCCTTGGAAAACAAAGAAAGTCCAGCTGCCTTTTGAGAAGGCCCTTTTGGGATCTCCAAAGCTTTAGAATAGAACAGGGCTGGAAGGGACCTTGGAGGTCTTCTAGTCCAGCCCCCTGCTCAAGCAGGAGAACCTACACCATTTCAGATAAGTGGCTGTTCAGTCTCTTCTTAAAAGCCTCCAGTGTTGGAGCACCCAAAACCTCTGGAGGCAACTTCTATTCCACTGGTTAATTGTCCTCACAGTTAGGAAGTTTCTCCTTAATTCCAGGTTGCTTCTCTCCTTCATTAGTTTCCAACCATTGTCTCTTCTTCTGGGTTCAGGTGCTTTGGAGAATAATTTGACCCTCCCCCCCCCCTCTTCTTTGTGACAGCCCCTCAAATATTGGAATCCGGCTATCATGTCCCCCCTAATTCTTCTTTTCCTTAGATTAGCCAAACCCAAATCCTGCAGCCATTCTTCATATGTTTTAGTCTCCAGGTCTTTGATCGTCTTCGTTGCTCTTCTCTGAATTTTTTCCAAAGTCTCAACATCTTTTTTTGTAGTATGGTGACCAAAATTCGTTGTGGTATTCCAGGTGTGGCCTTACTAGGGTTTTATAAAGCTTGAAAACTCTGAGTGGCCACTTGGGGGCAGCAGAGAACAGAGAGCGAGCCCAGACTTTCTGGAGTGGCTCTTGACAATAAAGGGGGGGGGGAATCCTGGGGTCTGGGAAGGGGGTGGAAACCAGGCAAGGGAGACGTTCTCTGGGGACCAGCCCCCCCCCCTTGTGGCAGTCAGCCCCCACCCAGCCAGTCAGTTACATCCTCCAGGGAAAAGCAATACAGCCTCCAGGTCTGCAGGACAACAGCTCCTAAATGGGCAGCCAGCATTCCGGGGGATGTAGTCCAAAACCCAGAGGGTGGTGGGAGGGGCACAGCCCTCCCAGGGTGGGGAAGGGGCAGGGAAAAGGGGGGAAGGGGCGCAGCCTGCCGTACCTCTCCCGCACGAAGTCCGCCAGCTCCTTGGCCGAGATTTGCCCATGTTTCATGTTGTGATAAAGGACATCGAATCCCTGGTTCTTTTCTCCCTGCGGGGGGGGGGGGGAACCAAGAAAGGAAGGCAGGGGACGGCGCAGCCTGCCGTACCTCTCCCGCACGAAGTCCGCCAGCTCCTTGGCCGAGATTTGCCCATGTTTCATGTTGTGATAAAGGACATCGAATCCCTGGTTCTTTTCTCCCTGCGGGGGGGGGGGAACCAAGACAGGAAAGTCAGGGACCACCCTGGGATCTGGGGGAGGGGGTCTTCCCAAGCTGTCCCAATGCCCCCCCAGCCCCCCCCCAAGGCTGAGCTCTCCACCAACTTGGAGAGGAGCAAGAGGAGCAGCTGCCCAGGGGCTGCAGGGGGAGCTCAGGAAACCCCCTGCCCACTGAGGGGAGCATGGCTGGCTGGGGAATCCTGGGAGTTGAAGTCTGTTCCAGCTGCCAAGGCTGAGAGGCTAAGCCTCCTGGACTACTAGGCCCCTCTTCCCCAGCTGTTAGCCCAGATGGAAGGAGTAGTTCGGGGGTGGGGAGCCAAACAGTAAGGGGGGGGGCTCTCCCTCCCCAGAGATTTCCAGAGGGAGATTGAGAGTGGGATTCTGCTGTTCTTCAGGAATTCGGGGGCTGAATGGAGGCCCCCCAAGACTACCACAATAGGAACCCCACTGATAACAGCCACTTCCCAAGGACGCCCCGACCAAAAGAGGCTGGGGAGGGAGGGCTGGAGGGGCTGGGTGAGTCTTCTGTGCATTCAGACTCCCTTGCCCAAGAGAGCTGGCACGGGGCAGCATCCGCCAAGCACCCAGGGAGGCCTGCCCCACTTCCCCGCCCCAGAGCCGAGGGCCCCTCCCAGCAGCCGGACTGGGGCCTCCCATGCCAGCCACTGAGCAAACAAGCGTCACCGCTGTGACACCCTGGAGGAGACCAGGGCAGGGAGCCCACCCCGGCACCCGCTGGATGCCCTGGGAGTGGGCGGGTGGGCTGGGCGCAGGAGGTGGGCACAGCAAACCCCCAAGGAAGTTTCAGGGCTGACGACTGAATCTGTTTGGGCCAGTTAAAGATGCAATGAGCGTAACTGGGAGGCGGGAGCAGATCCTTTCCGCTTGGCATCAGGGCTGAAAGGATCTTTCCGGGATCTTTTGGGAAGAGAATTTCCAATCTGGAGCGAAGCACCGAATTCCCCGAATCCCAAGGAAAACCAGAGCCGAAACGCTGCTTCCCAGCACAGACCTTCTCTGCAAGCGGGAGGGGAAGGGGCTTTGGCCACCCCACACCGGCAGGCGGGGGCCTCGCACCCCAGTGAATCCAGTCCCCCACCCAGCCTCAACAGCTGCACAAGCCTGGGGGGGGGGACAGAGCAAGGAACCCCCCTGCCCTCTCCGCCTGACGCTGTGCAGCTGAGGGTGGCTAGCCCCCCCCAATGCGGAGGGGGCTCAGGGCTGGGGCCCCTGAAGGCATGCAAGCAATGCCCCCCCCCAGCTGGCCTGCGCCCCCCTCCCTCCCGCTTCCCTTTCAGCCACTTTTGATGGCAGGGGCTCTAAGGATGAGGCTGCTCTGGGTGCGAATAAGCCCACGTGGACTCAATTCGGCCCCCTCCGCAATCACTATCCCCTCGGCTTTCCTCGGACACTGTCCAGTTGATCAGCGGGGAGTCCAGCCAGCGCAGAGCAGAGCAGAGCAGGAGGGGGAGCCCTCCTCCCGGATTCCCCAGACGCAGCCAAGGACGGGACGGCATCCGGCTGCTGACCAAACAGACAGTTTTGCTGGTCCAGCTCCTCCCTGCCCCCCCCGTCCTCCCCGCCTGCCTTTGCTTCTTCCTCCCCCCCAAAGGGAGAACTGCATGTTCCTCCTCCTCCTCCCCCCCTTTCTCTGGGCCCTCTTTGTATTCCCTTTTTGGCCAGAGTGATTCTTTAAAACTGGGTTTCTTCCCATCAGTGAGAACTAGAAACTTGCCTGAGGGCCCTGCGCAAGGCTCAGTGGGACACAGGATGTGGGGAGAGTTTCAGAGCCGAGGCGGCCTCGGGGCGCCACTTTCGCTTTGAAGAGAGCTGGCGTGGCATCCCACGTGGCAATGGGGGGCACTTCCCTCGGTGGGGACGGGGGCTGCCCACGACTGCCTTCCTGGGCCTGCAGGCCGCCACGACCGGGTTGGACTGCAGCTGCCACAGGGCATGTGGGACCACCCTGCGGTGGCACCACGAGACCCCCACGAGGGCTCCCCTTTCCCCTCCAGAGGGGAGGGATCCTTCTGGGCAGCCAAGAGTAGATCCCCAGAGAGAATCCACAGCCCTGCAAAAGGCCGGGGGGGGGAGGGGGGCGCAGCTCAGGCCCTCCAGCCAGCAATCTGGCTCCATGCCAATCCCCATACATGCCAAGCCCCACTTGCTGAAATGCAGCAGGGCAGCCTCACAAGGCCCTTGGGGTCTGCCGGGAGGGTGGGGGCAGCTTAGTCCCAGCGGTCTCCTCAGCTCCTTTTGCCAGCCCCCCTTCCTTGGAGGAGCCTCCGGGCTCGCTAAGGCCTTGGCACTGCCAGCCTGGGGCACCAGCTGCTGCTGGAGGGCAGGAAAGACCGGGGGGGCACAAGAGACGAGGGGTCCTCCTTACCCAGAAGTGCTCCGCAAAGCAAGACATGGTGGGGGCAGGGCGGTCAGACCTCTTTCAGCTCCTGGGAACCTGGGGGAGGAAGACTCGGGTGAAGCAGGGGGTCTCCAAAGAGAGAGCCCAGAAGCGCTCCGGGGGACCCCTGGACCCCAAAGCAAAGCGGCCAGGCCAGGGAGACCTGGCTGATGGCTCCTGGGGTCTTGCAGGATCACCCGGAGATCTCTTGCCCCCCTTGCCCAGGGGGCCCCATGAGGAAGGGGCCCCTGCTGAAGGGGGAGGGGGACCGCTGCAGAAGAGGCTGCTCTGTATCAAGGGGGCTGCCTCATCCCAGCCCCATAGCTCTGCCCCTCCCCTGCCCTCCTGCACCCATCCTTGCTCCTCCGGTGGCCCCCTTCTCCCAGGGCAGCCTCAGGGCCTCCAAGGGGCCCCTGCCTTCAGGGTTGCAATTGGGGGCCAGGGTGAAGCAGCTGGAGGGGGCAGGGCCTGGCCTGGCATCCCTGCCTCAAAGACAGGGGCTCCACTGCCCACTTCCTGCCACAGGAAAGGTGGCAAAGGCTGGGCATCTCACACACACCCCTCAGCACCCTAGCAGGCCGCTGCCTGCAGCTGGGGGGACCGTTTCTGGGGTTGCACCCCCAGCCGGCAATGCAGGCGGTAGCCAAAAGAGGAAGTTATCTCAGAGGACGCCATCTTGTTCTTTCTACTTCAAATGGGCGGGTGGCATCTTTGTGCCCTCCACTGCCCCACCCCCATCCTGTGTCTTCCAAGAATGCCTGGCAGTGGCATCCTGGCTCAGGCCCCTCTGTCCCCCCCAGCCTCGAGGGAGGGGGCTTTGGCTACTCACCTGTGTCTCGGTCATGCTCTCACCGGCAGCTGGCGGAAACTGACCGGACTGTCTCCCTGCGGGGGGGTGGGGGGAGAGGAAAGGTTTGAGGGGGGGCAGCCAGGCAGGGACTGAAAAGCCACTTCCTTAGAGGCACTTCCTCCTTTGGCTTTGCAGCTGCCCCAATGGGCTCCCCTCCCACGGTAAAAGCCCCCCCCCATCTGCACCTGAGCCCCTGGATGGGGAAGAGGGGGCTTTGCTCAACCCTGGGAATGGCTGTGGGTGGCATGGGATGGCACTCTTTCAAAAACTTTTATTATAGATCTTTTTATCCCATCTTCGTTATGTTTGTGAATAACTCAAGGCAGCGAATGCATCTAATACACCTTCCTCCGCCTCCTATTTTCCTCACAACCACCCTGTGAGGTGGGATGGACTAAGATTGAGGGGCCTAGCTTTCGTGCCTAAAACGGGACTAGAACTCCCAGCCTCCCACTCTCTAGGAAGGGCTCTGCAGAGGGCTGCCCTTGAGTAGCATTTGGAAGCTGGAGGTAGTGGTGCATGGGCATTGTGGTGCTCTTCCTGGCACTCCCTTCACGCCACTGCTCTGCGATGGGCTCCCAGCAGTTCAGGGGGGCGGGCATTGCCTAAACCCCATGCCCAGAAGAGGATCCCCACCCGCCCCACCGAATCCAAAAGGGTGCCGTGTTTGGGCCCTCCCCGCTCAGCGGTGCCACCTCACGGTCCCTCCTTCCCTGTCCTGGCCGCTGCCCTGGTGATGAAGGGGGGAGGCTTCGGGCATTTGGGCTATGCGTTGGTTGGCAGCTGTTTCTTACTGGGTGCAAAGTGGCCTGATCCGTTTGGGCCCCTGGCCGAGAGACCCAGGGCCCCCACCAAGAGATGGTTGATTTGTTCTTCTCTGCTTTTATTGCTTTCTTTGCCACCCAGGAGGGGGATGGGTGGCCACATAAATGCTCCAATCAATCAATCAATCAATCAGACCGGATGCTGGGCTCTGCCTCTGCCCATCTGCTGGGCAGGAAGCAGTGCCTGAACAGACCTGGCACTTCACCCAGGCTGGATTCGCACAACCGCCGGGCACCAGCGACACCAGCTGCGTTCATGTCACAGGCAGCACCTGATGGCCAGAGACTGGCCAGACTTTTGGTCTCTCTGGGAGGGCGATGCCTGACCGTTGGGTTGGGAGCGGAGACCTCCCTTTCTCCCCATGCCTCCCACAGGGAGGGGGCTCATTCTCTGGTTCAAACTGGCCAAACTGGGGGCGGGACTCCCTGGCCGTGGAGGGCTGGTTGCCAGCAGTCTCCCCAAAGGCCAGCAGGCCATTAACAGCAGCCGAGCAAACAAATTCCAGGCTTGAGGAAGGGGAGAAAAGCCGGGGGGGGGGGTAGAGGGGAGATGACCCCTGGCATCGATCCATCCTCAGCGTTTACTCCACAGGTCTCCCCCTGGGTTTTGTGATTTTTACATTCCTTGATTTTTAAAAACTCTCTCTCTTCTACCTCTGAGCTTCAAACCCACCCCCCCCCGCCCATTGGATGGCAGGGGTGAGGGCAGAAAGGTGGTTCAGGGCCCCCTTCTAAGAATGCCAATGCAGAGGCTGCTGGTCAGCCGGCACCGGAAAACCCCCCTCCCCGATCAATGTGGAGGGACAGATGGACAGAGGAAAGGCAGCTCGGTTCATCGAGGGAGGGGGGGTCTTTCCATGGCGGCCGCTGGTTGACGCTCCAGACCCAGACTCCTTTGGCCAGAAAGCAGGAGAGCCCCCCCTTCGCACTGCAGGGGACTCCCCCCCCGCCACAAATCCCCAAAGGCAAGCAGATTTTCAGCTACCAACTTGCTCCCAGGTTGCAGAACATGGGACCCCCCCCAAAAAGCAGAGCTGCAGATCGACTCGGCCCCTTCCTTTCCCCCCCCAAGGGAGAAGCAAACGCTCCCATTGGCTGCGTGGGGCACAGGCTCAGTGGGGCAGGGGGATATCCCAGCCCCCGCTCTTGGAAACACAGCCCCCCCCCACAAAGCGTGCCCACACTGGCAATGCAGGTGAAGCGATGCCCGCAGGAAGGTCCACGTAGCTCTCCCTGCCAGGCTGCCCACAGCAGACTCTGAGTTGTGCCCGGAAGCCTCCTGGGGCGAAAGCAGGACCTGCCGGGGGGGGGTGCGGGGAAGTCCAGGCTGTAGCAGCTCTTACCCCTCCCCCTTTCAGGCAGGCAGGCAGGCGGGCAGTGGCATGCAGCACCCACGGAAGTGTCCTGTGGGGAGGATGGAGGCCAAGTCGAGGGACCCCCTAAGCCCGCTTGCTGGGCACCCAACTGGCCGGCCACATACCGCCACACGGCCCAACGTCTGGAGCATGAAAACAGAACAACAGAGTGGGAAAAACCTCTGGAGGAGAAGAGCTCTTGGGCGGGGGGGGTCTTCAGAGGCGGTTGGTTGTGCAGACTTCAGTCTGACAATGTGCTAAACCTGGTATGCAATTATTTTAAGTTTCCTCACCAGATTTGGTGGGTTTTCTGCTTCAAAGAGGAACCGGACCCCCCAATTGGGTGGAGGGTCTGGCTGTGGCCTTTGGGTCACGGTGCCCATCTCCCCCTGGGGCAATGCTGCAACCAACAGCCAAGATGCCCTTCTGGGCTGGCTCCGGACACAGCCTGGCACCCTCATTCTCCACTGAGACGGCTCTCCCGCCAGCAGAGACCTGGGGGCGGGAGGGGGGGGGGCTTCAGACCACCGGAAATGCCACGTGACTCAGAGCCGTCGAATGGAGGACCTCGAAGGGGAAGGGCCCCACTTGAAAAACTGCCGTTTTGCATCTCACTGGCCTGGAGGAGCTCCGAGGGGCCCCGGGGCCGGTTCAGAACAAGTGGGCATGCCAGGTGCCTGGCTGGGCGTTGGGGAGGGGGGGTCCTTCCACACCCTGGGCTCCTCAGCCGTGGAGGTGAAGTGCCACGAAACCTGGAAGGTCAGCCTACTTGGATGCCACGGCTAATCCTCCTCTAGTTTTCCCTAGTCTGGGCTGGGTCTTGTCCACTGGAGCTCAGGGGCCACAGTCTGCCTGTCCTGCTGACCAGCAGCTCCCTTTCAGCAGGTATCTCTTCCTGCCACCAGGCAGAGGCTGGGACGGGCGGAGGGGGGCAGAGGATGTCCGAAGGGAGGCTCTGGGTGCAGCCGGGCC
>QLTV01000225.1:124171-137736 GCA_003457575.1 Thermophis baileyi
GGAGGAAGGAAGGAAGGAAGGAAGGAAGGAAGGAAGGAAGGAAGGAAGGAAGGAAGGAAGGAAGGAAGGAAGGAAGGAAGGAAGGATCAAAACAGCATCTGAATGGATCAAAGGCTCAGACTGATAGAAGCAAAAGCAAGGAATTTAAAGCTAACTGGCTTAACCAGGGTTAAAACAAGGCATAACTCGAGGGTTCTGGCCTTTACGGGTTTTTTTGCTGGCAACCAGGTATTATTGATGTGTGGCTTTGCAAATGGATGAGGGGTGGGCTATAAGAAAAAAAGAAATATATGCAGACCACCTTATAAGAGGGGAGGAGAAATATTAAGTTTGCCTGTGATGAATTGTTCTGATGAAAACAGGAAGTCACCTCCTTAACTATTACTCTTTTCTGTAATCTTTCTTTTCTTTCTTTCCTTGCCCTTTCTATCTCCTTCTTTCATTTGTTTTCTCTGAATCTTCTCCTGAATTTCAAGTTTAGTATCTTTGATTATTTTTAAATGTTTTAATATTTTTTTTTTAAAGAGAGATGAAAACATAGACAAAGACACCCTAGAGAAACAGTTACAGCACATCCGCTTCTATCTCTGCCCACCCGACAGACACCATGTGGGACAGCTGGCTCGGACACACCCAAACTCAGACATACATTTCCAGAACAGGTGATTGAGGGGGCAAGGCCCCAGACAGTCCAGATGATGGTTTTCAAGCCCTGCCCCATACCCAGCTTGCACCAGTGCCACTCCCCCCCCCCATCTGCCCATGCCAGTATCAAGGCAGAAGAGGGCAGGACAAGAAACAATGGATGGGCACTAATCAAGGAGAGAAGCAACCTAGAACTAAGAAGAAATTTCCTGACAGTGAGAACGATTAACTGGTGGAACGGCTTCCCTCCAGAAGTTGTGGATGCTCCGTCACTGGAGGCTTTTAGAATAACAGAGTTGGAAGGGACCTTGGAGGTCTTCTAGTCCAACCCCCTGCTTAGGCAGGAAACCCTACACCACTTCAGACAAATGGTTATCCAACATCTTCTTAAAAACTTCCAGTGTTGGAGCATTCACAACTTCTGGAGGCAAGCTGTCCCACTGATTAATTGTTCTAACTGTCAGGAAATTTCTCCTTAGTTCTAGGTTGCTTCTCTCCTTGATTAGTTTCCACCCGTTGCTTCTTGTCCTGCCTTCGGGTGCTTTGGAAAACAGCTTGACTCCCTCTTCCTTGTGGCGGCCCCTTTGAGATAGTGGAAGGCTGCTCTCATGTCTCCCCTGGTCCTTCTCTTCACTAGACTAGACATAACCAGTTCCTGCAACCGTTCTTTATATGTTTTATACGTTTTAAGAAGAGACTGGGCAGCCATTTGTCCGGGATGGAATAAGGACTCCTGCCTGAGCAGGGGATTGGACTAGAAGACCTCCAAGGTCCCTTCCAACTCTACTATTCTGAATTCTCCGGTCAGGGCAACCTCTGGCAGGGCCCTGGAGGCTGCTTGGCAGGAAGCCCCGAGGAGCAGCAGCTGCTTAGCCATTTCCTTACCTTTCACTATATCCGAAAAAGTCGCAGAGTGGCGGGAGACGAAGAGCTTGAGCTGCTGATCAAGGTTGCAGGCGGTCAGGTCGATATCCCAAGAACGGATCCCTGCCAGAGAGAGATCAGAGAGATGCGTAAGAATCACTCTGTGGCACACAAAGCGTTCCCCACCCGAAGCTCCAACCTGGGGACCAAGGGGGCGTCTGTGGAGATTGCTGCAGCCCCAAGGCAGGCGCCCCCCCAGGCCCCTCCGGCTGGGGCTGCGCTCCCCTTCCCCACAAGCTCACCCTGAAATGACGGAGGCGGCCAATGGGGCCTTGGTGGGTCAGGTGTTTCGTAACCCTGCTGGGCAGATGGCTTTGACCCCCCCATCCCCAATTCCAGAGAAATTAGGTTAGCTGAAGGGATCAGAGGAAGGCCAAAGACCGGCAGGCAGGCAGGCAGGCAGGCAGGCAGGCAGGCAGGCAGGCAGGCAGGCAGGCAGGCAGGCAGGCAGGCTTCTAAGCCCAGCACATCAGACCAAGGAGCAAGCCGTGTTTCTGGCTGTTTCTGGGCCACGACAACCTTCAGCCCCTTCCCCCTCCAAGCTGGGCCTTCTGGACACCCGTTTCCTAATCAGCTGCCTGCCCAGGCGCTTCTCTCCCCCAGGTTCTGGGCCCAAACACTGCTGTGAGCTCAGGGAGCCCCTGGCCCCTTCATGCCCTGGAAAAGCCAATGACGGGCTGAATCCCCCCCCCCAAGAACTCCAGACCACACAGAGGCATTCTCTCTGCCCAGAAGCGAGAGGGGCTGCTTCCATCCAGGCCCAGACCTCCGGCCCCTGCCCCACCTGGGTGTGGCCCAGGCCCATACACCACACTGCAAGCTCTCCAACTGAAGGCCAGGATGGCAGCTCTGGTTCTCAGAGGCCTTTGGCTGCAGCCGGGCTTGACTGCTCAAGACTCCCGAGCTGCTCAGGCCGAAGGCAGCCAGCCCTCCAGGGCCCCACCAGCAGAGCCACTGTGGAAAGGAAGCAGCCTATCCAGCCCCCCCCCCCCCGCAGCTCCCTTCCTCTCCACCCCAGCACAGGAGCTCCACCCCAAATATGCTCACGGAGTGACAATGACACGAAACGCAAGCCACACAGATCTGGGAAAGGGAGAACCGAGATCTGGCATTCACAGCACGTTTAAAGTTTCATGAAGAACCACGTGGGAAATTGATCCCAATCAATCATCTGAATTTGGCAAGAAAGTAGGAAAGGTTTTGCTGCACGAGGAGGAAGCCCGAGCCAAACCAGGGACAAATACCTGGCACCAGCCGATGCACAAGGGTTGCTTTGAGATTAAGCTCTGACCACACTGGCGGATGGCTCCCGCTTGGCAGCCTCTACGACCGGAACCTGCCCTCCAGGTGCCTCCGCGGCCCCTTCAGAGGCGCCTGGAACTCTGGGAGCGAAAGAGACGCCGCAGTGGAGCAGACACCAAGGATCCCGTTTTCTATGGAACTGAGGACAGGACACACAGGCAGTCCCCGACTCAACGACACCGGGACACAGCATCCGTCATAAATACATGCCGGTTGCCAAGCGTCCAAATTTGGATCACATGGCCGTGGGGACGCTGCAACGGCTGGCTGTGTGAAAAGCAGTCGTAAGTCCATTTCTTCAGTGCCGTTGTAACTTAGAACAGTCACTAGACGAACGGCTGTAAGTCGAGGACTTTTCCCCACATGCTGGAATCGCAAGAAATCGGGAGGTTCTCTCGTCTCCTGTGGTTTGGTCCGGGGTCCAGGCTTGGCTCCCTTTTGGCTCCACCTCTGAGCATGTTAACACAGAGAACCGGCGGAGCAGTTAAAGAGGCAGAAGCCGCACGGAACCTGGAATGCTACGGAGGGCTTTGGCTTTATCACGATCTTGACAGATGGGATGATTTTATATAAATGATTCTTTTGGAGTTAAGGAAAGGAGATCAGATGTGTTGGTTATCAACGCTGCTTTATATTCTAAAATAAGTAGAGCAATAGGGTCGATTTAGGCCAGATATAATGGTGAGTTTCATGACTGGAATCTTAAGATGACACTAGATAGCTGTATTTTTTTCTTGTTTATTCTGTTTAACCACCGTAACATATGCAGGTTTTTTGCTGCACAGTCACTAGTGTATCTTTTTTGCTGTTTCACAAAAAAAGAAAGAATGAAAACTAAAAAAAAAGAATATTTGCAATTATTTTAAACAATCAAAGACGATGGCTATGATTACTTCAAATCTAGCGCGACTTGGAAGATCAAAGTCAGCCAATTTTTTTTTTTAAAAAAAGTAAACAAATTCCGATCTCCAGAATTAAGAGTCTTTGCAACTCCAGCACATGGGCATACTGGGGGCTTCTCCTCCTCCATCCTACAGGCTTCCCTAGAGCCACACTTTGGGGCAAATTTGGACACCTGCTCTGGAATGCAGTCCAAAAAATCAAGAGCTGAGGCCCCACTTTGAACCAAGTGCAGCATGGGCTCCCGGGAGGCTTTCAAAAACAGACCGGCAACCAATGACGTTAACCTAGTTTGGGTAATGAAGCGTCTGCAAGAAAACAAGCAAGCTCAGAGAGCACCAAGGAGCGGACAACCATTTGACTGGGATGCGTAAGGCTCCTGCCTTGGGTTGGACTAGAAGGCCTCTGGGGTTCCTTCCAGATGAAACCATCTCGATATTGTTCCGTGTCACTTGCAATGAAAAGCAAAGGGTTTCTAAGACGAGCAGACATCCCTCCCGTTGCCCAGCAAAGGGCCTTGTCACCTCCTGGGTGGGATTGATTTAAAAGCTCCGGGGGGGGGCGCAGAAGGGGGGGGTGCTGCCTGTGGCCTTCCCGCGGCTGTAGCTACCTGCAATATTGCTGAGGCTGCCCTTTTGCCGAAGCTTTTGAGGCTGCTTTGGCCTCTTTTGAATGGCGGAAGTGCAGAGGCGAAATTCCAGACGGGTTCCAACCTCTGTTCTCAGACCAGCATAAGATGCCCTGCGGACAGGAAAGCCCGGACGGACGACGGGGACTCTAGAAAGAAAAGGAACTTATTTCTGACTGTGGCTTCCTGTTGGAAGTCAGGAGGGGGGAAGCAGAGCAGAGAAAGGGAACTATTTCTCCTCTCCGAGGGAGGAAGCCTGCTCCAACACGTTTTTTGTTCATTTGCTGCCTCTGTGTGAAGTTGCACAGAGGCCAGCCAGTCTCTCCGTGCAGGCTGCAGTCCAACAGAAAAAGTATCACCTCTCATAATTTGGAAAAAACAGCGAGAAAAAAGGAAACCCAGATATTTTTTTCTAATTCCAATGGGGGAATTCTACCTCTCTTTAAAGCTTTTTAAATTTTCCAATTCAAAAGGAGTCTTTTCAACCATGTGTCAGGTTTTGAACATTTCCGGCAAGGTTAGACGGGGCCTGTGGACTTCAGAGCGTTGTGCATGCCGCTGCCCAGGCCCCCAAGAACCCCCCCCCTCACCCTGCGCACCGAAGGTCTGTCGGCAAAGGCTCCGTACGCTCGGGGGGGGGGGGGGCTGCAGGCCCAGCCTCTCTGCTCCGTGCGTCAGCTCCTCCCAAAGCCGAAGCTGTGCAGAAAAGGCAGCCGACATCCCCAAGTTGCAACGCAGACCCTGGGAAGCCCCCCGCCAGTTCTGGAGCCACTCGCGGCAGGCTCTCTCGCAATGAGAAAGACTCAAGGCCTAGGACGTGGATGGGAGTTTCCCCAGGCCCCTCCAATGCCTGTGTGATTTGATAACGTAGCACGGCATAACCATGGCCAGTCTACCCAGAGAGCGCCAAGCTGCCCGGCATCCAGAGAGAGCCACCCTGAAGACAAAACCCTACATACGAAAAGCAGGTGGGCCGGCAGACGCCCGTTCAGGGCCACCCATCTTCCGCCCGCTTGAGAAGGCCTGGAAGGAAAGCACGAAGGGCATGTGGCCTGATCTGGGCGGGGGGTGGGGGGGTGGAGGAACTAATCTTAGTGCTGCAGGACACATGACCCGATTCTGCACTGCAGTCGTGCGGGTGGAAACACTGGCGGGGCTGCCCCAAGTGTCCATCGGAGCGGAAGCCCCCAAGTCCAGCCACGTCATTCCAGCGGAATAGGACAAAGGGGCGAATCCTGTCTCAGAGGCGAGCCAAGCCTGGGGGGAGATGCTGGAGGTTGCCAGGATGACCACTGGCTGCCCCCTCCCTGCGCCTTTAGCCCCGCTTCGGGAGCACCGGGAAGGCTAGCTGTCTCGGGTACTTGCCAGAATAAAACGATGGGGTGTGAATTCATTAGATAAAAACTAAAATGAGCGGATTCAAGGGCCCGTGCTGGGAGAGGAGTCCACTCCTCAGGCCTCCTCCTCAACCCCAAGGCTTGCGGTGGTCAAGCAAGGACAAAGAGCCTCAGGCACACCTAAAGCCAGTTTTTATTTTTTACCTAATGAATTCACACCCCATCGTTTTATTCCGGCAAGTACCCGAGACAGCTAGCCTTTGAATATATTAGTCATGTCAAGGCCACTTCTGGACAGGACTGGTCCCCCAAGCACCGTCTTCTGGACTTGAGGTGGGATGAAACCACTGTAAGTGGCACCGTCAGGGCCAAATCCTGGCAGGGGACCGACCTGGGGTGGCCAAACACAGTCAAGCCGGACAAAGGAAGAGCCCCCTTGATATCCAGCGGCCACCATGACCATAGCCCAGCCGGAAGCCCAGAAAAACATCCCGATCGTTCAGCCGAGTCTGGAGGTGCCAGGCAGCACTTTCTGGGTCCTTTTCCCCAGGAGTGGGACGTTGGAGAAGGGCCTGCAATTCTGCCAATCTCCACCAAGCAGCAGCCTACCCAGAAAGCAGGGGCTACGAAGGAGCTGGGGCCTGCCTACGCAGCAAACCAAAACCAAAACCAAAACCAAATCCAGAGGAGATTTGGCTTAAGCTCAGTTTGCTGCATTATTAGAAACTGGACCTAGGAGGGGCTAAAAAAGAGCTGTCCGTTTTAGTGCTAACATAACCATCTTTAAGCCCAGCCGAACTCCTAATCCACGAAGCAAAGGAAACGATGTTTGCATGTAGGTCATAGAACATTTAAAAAGCTGCAGGTTGACAACACAACAAGAAGATGTTGCTGCAACACCACACGGCCTCCTGCCTCTCAACAAGGCTGTCAGAATACATTGTATGAAAGCAGCCCATTTATCGCTTAGCTTTTCCTGTACTCTGTACTTAACCCAAGGTAAATACCGCCTGGAACCAGGGTAGTGTATAAAGCAGCTCTGTTGTTCAAAGCCATTATCCCCAGCTTCTGCCTCTTAAGCCAAACCTCATTTGTAACAGCCAGGCATTTGGAAAACTTGTTTACCAATCTGAGGTGAAGGGAAGTTCCAGTGTTTTGGCACCTTTAAGAAAAGAATCCGGCTCATTGTGAATCGTAGCTCCTTGATTATGGCGTTGTTTTCTGCTTGATTGTTTGTCTGGTGGAAATCCCTGCTTCTCTGAATGTGGGAGAGGACAGGTTCTCGTCTTTCTGTTTCCTTCTTAGCTTTTTTATTTTATCTTGTTGAAGGTCTGTAAACGTGACTTATCTCTGTGTGTCTGTTGATGGCTAATTTGTCTGAATGCCAAGCTTCCAGGAATTCCCATTAGCTAGTCTAGGAGAAAATGGGACAACTTGCCATGGCCAACTTGCCGCAGGACAACTTGCTATGGGACAATTTAACAATTCTATTTAATTATTTAAAATAAATAAAAATTATTTTAACTTTTGCCATTCACATTTCATTCTGTCCCTCCTTTTGCATCCTTTCTTTAATGATTCTATCCACCATTTCTTTGATATTAGTGTAACTCTTGTCCTGCAGTGAACCGTCCTGCGGTGAGTTGGCCGTGGTGAGTTGGCCACGGCAAATTGTCATAGACCCGGTCTAGGGTGCTCAGAGTTCCCCAGTTGAAACTATGATTGAGTTTGTCCACATGCTAAGAGATTAAACAGTTGGTACCCATGGATGCACCTCTCTAGCCTTCTGTTTGTCCCACGTAGTGACTGTTACAGTCCTTACACTGTACGTGACTCCTGTTTTTTCTTCCGGGACTGCTGGGTCTTTTGGTTTACTTAAGGGGGTTTTGGAGGACTTTAGCTGCTTTGTGTTACAGTGATGCCATGTGGTTGTAACAGTCTGTTGGCTGTTTCTGACACATGGCTGTGTTATCCTTCTTATAACTTGTGTTCGTTGTGCTGTGGTGGGTTGAGTAGCCAGGCACTTTTTGATAAAGTTGCATAGGTATCCACTGTGTCAAAAGTTGTCACATAGGCAGTCTGTTTTCTTTTTCTGGCGTTCTGGGTTGCTGTGGTGCATTTGTGCTCTGGGAAGTTTGGTTGTTACTTTGACAATGGAGCACTTGTGGGTTGTTTTTCAATAAACTTGGGTTTCTAGTTTGCCGTTATTATTATTATTATTTATTAAATTTGTATGCCGCCCAACTCCCAAGGGACTCTGAGCGGCTATTCCCTCTACAGGTGAGGATATCCAGGAAGGCAGCGTCTCACTTTCATGGGTCTTGTTATGACAAAGGTGTGGGCTACACACCAGACCCATGCTTTGGTTGTGTGCCAGGGAACGCTATGCTTTCCAGAGGGTGCGTTACAGACGCAACTGTGAGTCCCAAGAGTGGTGACCCCAGGGGCATCCCTCCAATTTGTGGGCGTGCTTGTCCAGGAAACGTAGAGGCCGGGAGGCCGATGGGGGCCATGATTTCGGCTTTAACGCACTTGCTCACCTCGGGGGTGTTGTGAGGTGGTGCGGCCGTGGAGTCTTTCACTACTTCTGGATCTAGAGATGTAAAGAGTGCTGTGACATCAAATGAAGCCATCATTTCATCTTCTGTTTTTAGGTCTTTGGTTTTCTGGAGGGATTGCAGTGGGGAGTTGAGAGAATATTCCCCCACCCCCATGAGATGTCCAAGCTTTTTTGCAACTTCTTTCTCTAAGTTGGGGTCCCTGCTACCCTTTCAATTGAATGATAGCAATAGCAACGGCGCTTAGACTTATATATCGCTTTACAGTGCTTTCCAGCCCTCTCTAAGCAGTTCACAGAGTCAGCATATTGCTCCCAACAATCTGGGTCCTCATTTTACCGACTTCAGAAGAAGGATGGAAGGCTGAGGCAACCTTGAGCCTGGTGAGATTTGAACTGCCGAAATTGCAGGCAGCCGGCAGGCAGAAGAAGTAGCCTGCACTACTGCACTCTAACCACTGCACCACCATGGCTCTTTGATGATGAGGCATGCTGTGCTTGTGTATTTGGGGGCGCCCGCAAGAGCTGGGGAGGATGGGCCCACTGCTTTTCTCCTGCCACTGTTCTTCGTGTCTCATCTGACCTTTCCTGGCTAGGCTGCCAAGACTTCTCTCAATCAGATTATACATGAATGTATAGGGAACACGTGGAACAAAAGCCTTGAAAATAGGACAGACAGAAGCAACGGTTGCCCAGGGACAGAGAGGGCGGATTGCTTTTCACCTCCTTTAAGGAAACCCCGGTGAGAGGATTTAAACCCAAATCAGGAGCCCTAAAAAAAAAAAAAAGGCTTGGGGAGAAATTCCTAAAACAAGCAGCTTGAGGAGAAGGAATAGAGCAGCTTAGCTCTGGATCTCCAAATTACATAATGCCCGCTCAAGGCAGTCTCCCAGCTTAGGAGAGCTGGCCCACCAAGACCGTGGCTTGCAAGGCTCCTTTCTCCAGCTGAACACACCCACCGGGAGCTCCAGAAACTGGGAGAGGGAAGCATTCGAGGACCGGGCTGAGGCCTCCCGGCTGCCCTGGGGGACACCGACCTTCATCGGCCCAGGCACTGGATCCTTTCCTTCCCTGGGACTGTCATGGTGGGTTCTTGTCTGCTTGTGCATTTTGCCCTTTCCAGTCAGTCTTGTCTCCTGGCAAGTGCCTGGATTAGTCCCGGCAGTATTCTCGGTAAGATTTTGGAAGGGCTCTGCCATTGCTTCCTTCCTGGAGCTGATTGTCTGGCCCAAGGTCACCCAGCTAGCTTTGTGCCTCAGGTGGGAGTAGAACTCACCGTCTCCTGGTTTGTAGCCTGAGTTTCAAGGCGGTCCCACCTTCCTCGTTTCCTCCGGCAAGGATTATTGAATATAACCCATGCTTCCCTGCAGAACCATCTCCTTGCTGAGCTCCTGGCAGCCTGCGGAGGAATCCAGCTGCTGGCACCCGGGTACAAGCGCCCACAAACCATAATGGCCTTTCCTGAGGGCATCCCTTCTCTTCTGCTCGGCCTGCGTGGGGCCCAGCGACGGCCATCCTCGGGTGCTTCTTTGTGGGTGACCAGAGCCTCCGTCCTCTGCATTTGGCAGGGAAGAGGCGCCGGCAGAGCCAATGGTGCTCGCTCGCTCCCTCCCTCCCTCTGTGAGGCTGCCGCTTTCTCTGCCTCCCACAAGGAGATCAGGATCCGACCCTTCGTCTCTAGAAGGCAGGTCAGCCTTACTTTCCAAGGACTTTCCACACGGGAGCTTGGCCTCCTTATCCAAGCCCAAAGAGGGTTCCTTGCCTAGAGGTCTTATGCTGCCCCCTTTCAGCAGAATACGTCCCACCCGTCAAGAGGCTCTGGGCCTTCTCCTCCATTACGCGGCCAGTCCCACAGCAGCTGGTTCAGGCCATGGAGGTGGTGAGCCCAAAGGCCTTCAGAGTAACAGGCCAAGAGGTGGCTGACACGCCCACCCAACGCCGGCCTCCCAGTTGAGACCGATGCCATCAACAAGGCTGCCCGTGTCCCACAAGGAGCCCCGTGTCCACTGCTTTTGGGAAGGCAATGCAGCCCCTGAGGAGCCTGCTTGGGGCAGCTGCCACAGAGGAGCCCTTCAAGAAGACCTCCCTGCCTGATCCACCCCACTGCAAGAGGTCCCTCCAGCTTTGGGACCCTCCCTCCCTTCAAGAAGCCGCCCTGGCTCAGCTAGAGGGAGGAAGGAGCAGGAATGGCGCCCTGGAGCTCAGTCAGGGCCTTAAGAGCATCCCTGAACGAAGAGAGAGGCATCCAGCAGGCCGTTCACCCACTTTTTATTCCCGCAGAGATTGATGCCAGCCTAAAACCGACCAGAGATGGGCCTTTGGGATTAGGAGCAGAGCGAGAGGCCCAGCCAAGGCAGCCTGAGCAGCTGCCCAGGACGGAGATCAAAGAGCAGCTGTTGCCTTGAAGACCGGAACCCAAACCCAAACCCGGCAGCCTTCTAGCCACCCCGGCTCCAGATGCCTTTCAAGGGAGAGGAATGCCGGCCTCCTCAGTCAGGGATTCTTCCCCTTCGCAAGGGGCTTCCACTGGCCCACCCCTCTACTTCACCCACCCACCCTCGCCCCCACTGCCCGCCCTCGGGAGCTCCTCTCTTCGGAAGAGGCTCGAGGAATTGGTGGTTCTAACAATAGTTGCAAGGGACTTGCACAAAGTCCACCCTGTGCAAAGCAAGCAGGCCACCCACGCCTTCCACCTTCCGTTCCTTTTCCTCTGCTGTGAGAAACAGGAGGTTTCTTCAGCAAATGAAAAGCCAGGCCCGTCCAAATCCAAACGAGAACCCGAAGCCACAACCGGCAGCATCTCCCTGGCAAGAGGCGCGAGCAAGGCTCCCATCCCCTCTGCAGAAGAGGTGCATCCCAACAGGTGCGCATCCAGCCCTGGCTCCCGGCCTGCTCGCACCCTGCCAAGGTGACTCAGGTGCACAGGGAAAACAAAAGCAGCCTTCCAGCTTGGGGGGAACCTCCCTCTCCTGGGGCGGGAAAGCAGCAATTGGGAGCAATTTGCTGCCTTGAAAACAATCCCAGAAGGAAAGGTGTTGCCAGGCTCTCCTCCAAGAACCGCCCGGCCGCTAATTTTGGTTTTGCTTGGCTGGGATCGTCCCCCTCTTTCTGCTGCTGGGCTGGGACACCCGGAGGAAAGGGCTTCTTTAGGCGGCCCCAGCAGGAGGCCAGGACAAGGTCCGAGCAGACCCACCCACCGCTTCAAGGACAAGTCACCATCCCAACAAAGGCCAAGGCCCTGGTGCTGCCCCTTCCCCACCTCGCTTCCCCAACCGCTATTGCAGCAGAGAGGACCGGTGGGGCTGCCACAAACGGGGAAAGTCAACAAATGGCAAGGACAGCCCCAAGAGCTGAAGCAGCCTCCCCCAACACGCAGAAGAGCTGGGCGCTGGAGTGGGGGGAGCCCCGTATTCCCCAGAGGACCTTCTCTTTGAGAAGTCCTGAGCATCACATGATCTCTCCTTTTCCCACCCAAAAAACTACTGGTTGCAAAGATTTTCTCTTTAATAGAGAAAGCAACTGCTTTTCCAGCATGGCCGAGAAAGGCAACTCCTGCGGCCTTTCAATAGGAAACGGGGATGCTTGGAGGCCCCAAGGGAGCTCAAGCCTTTCCATTCTGCCCCTCCAGGGCACCCGGGCGTTGTGACATCCACAGATCACACAGAGATGAGATCACGCAGCGGGACCAGGAATGGCAAAGGCGGTTCTGACCTCCGGCATCAACTTCCTCCGGCATCAACTGTTCTTTTTTCTCTGTGTCCAGCTGGTTTCCTTGCAGGAAGCCCAGCCGGGCCTCTCCTCCGTCCTCCGTCATCCTTTGCACCCTTCCCCTGGGTGCAACGTTCGGCCTCTTCCTCGTCTCCTGGGCCCTGCGGGTGGGCCTGTGCAACGGGGAAGCCTTCTGGGGGGCTGCCTTGCAGAGCTGCGGGGGGGGGGCATGCGGATCCTGCTGACGCCGACGCCCAGAGTGGCTTCCTCGGTCATCCGGCTTCTTGGTCAGTGGCGCTGAGCCTCAAGGTGGGACTGGGGCCCAAGGAATAAGGGGAGGGGGCTGAGGGGGGGGGAGCCTTCTCAGTCCTCCCAGCTGCAGGTAGGGAAGGTGGCCTTGCCCCAGGGCTCCTTCTATCCCCGGAGATGCTGGCTGGCCTCTGCCTCCAGCCAAAGTATCGGGGAGACAGACCCCAAATCCTGGGGGGGGGGGAGTTCAGGAAATTGGCACTCTTTTCTGTTTATTATTTAAACCTGCGAAAGGCACCCAATTCTCAGGGTCTCCGAGTGGCGAACAAAACCAAAAGGCTTTCATGAAAATGCCTGGAACATACAGTAAATCCAGACCAGCTGGACAAAAAAGAGCCAGAAACCTCTGGAAATTTCCCAGCCAGTTGCCCCTTAATATTGTAATATTGTACTACAAACTAGGGCCTACAAAACCTTTGCCAGACCAATTCTCAAATACAGCTTATCTGCCTGGAACCCACAATGTATATCGGACATTAATACAATTGAGCGAGTCCAGAGGTATTTCACAAGAAGAGTCCTCCACTCCTCTGCTCACAACAGAATACCTTATGCCACCAGGCTTGAAATTTTGGTATTAGACAACTTAGAACTTCGCCGCCTTCTGTCTGACTTAAGCATAGTACACAAAATTATCTGCTACGACGTCCTACCTGTCAGTGACTACTTCAGCTTCAACCACAATAATACACGAGCTCACAATAGATACCATGAGGTAAACCGCTCCAAACTCAATTGCAGAAAATACGACTTCAGCAACAGAGTGGTCAATGCCTGGAATGCACTACCTGACTCTGTGGTTTCTTCCCCAAACCCCCAAAATTTTAACCTTAGACTGTCTACTGTCGACCTCACCCCGTTCCTAAGAGGTCCTTAAGGGGCGTGCATAAGCGCACCAACGTGCCTTCCGTCCCTGTCCTACTGTCCTCATTTATTCGGATCCTTATCCTGTATTCATAATCATGTTTATTCCTATATCTGTTATCTGATACGTGTTTGACAAATAAATAAATAAATGAATGAATGAAATAAAGACGCTGCTGAAGCTTCTCCTCCATGCAGCCCCTCCTGAAAGCCACACCTGGGGGGGGGAGCAGGCCCAGGAGAGGAGGGAGGGGGCAGAAGGGATGCTCACCGCCCCCCCCCCGTCACCTCAGATGACCCCGGCTGCTCCGCCAGAGCCCCTCCAAGGGGAGGATGCAGCCCCCTCCCCTCCCCTCCCCTGGGAGCCCCCTCCGCAGCTCTTGCAAGGAAG
>QLTV01000225.1:142816-156909 GCA_003457575.1 Thermophis baileyi
GCTGGCTTTCTCCAGCTGGCTGGGCTGGACAAGGATAGTCAGTTGGCTAGCCCTCCTCCTCCCCCCCCCCCGTCTGTCTTTCAGAGGGCCCCATCTAAGGAAGGAGTTCTTGCAGCCAGATCCCTGCCCTGCCCAAGGCCCTTCTGGGCCAGGGGTGGGAGGAAAGGGGGCACCTGAACTTTGACCCAACAGACACCCTCCACCCCCACTCTCCTTTCCTGCACAGTGACGGCCCGCTGCACCCCAGAGGGCTCCTTCTCCCTGGCCGTCTCCAGAGACGCCGCTGTGCCGGCCCTGAGCTTGGATTCCCTGCACCTGCTGAGCCGTCGGGGGGGGCCCTGTGGCCCCCTTTCCAGGAACAAAGTGTTTGTTGTGTACGACTTCCCACTTTCTGCGTGTGGGACGATCTTCAAGGTCAGCGGGGAGGGTGCGACACAACAACAACCCTGTGAGGTGGGCGGGCCTGGGAGAGGCTGACTGGCTGGAGGGCACCAAGTCCGCTCCCGGGGCTGAAAGGGGCTGGACCTCCCGGGGTCTCGCAGCTTCTCCGTGGGGGCTGGGCCGCAGTTTCTCTGTGAGCGTTAAAATGGCCCGGGGTCAAAGAGAGAAGAAGAATGATTGTAGTTTAAAATACTTAGATTGGCTTTTCTAGCAGGCCGAGGAACCTCCCACCCCATGAACTATGCTCAGATGTGCTAGAAATGCTTCGCCATTTTCCACACGTGCAAATGTCTGCCTGAAGCCCCCCTGATCCTCTGCGGTGGAAGAAACCGGCCCCACTGAGGGACAAAAGCAGAGGCCCTCTGGAGCCCACTCACTCCGGGAACGGCTCCGCTAGAGAAAGGGGAGGGAAGGAAGGAGAGGGAGGGAGCAGCTAAAGCGGGAAGGAAGGAGGGATCCCCTCAGCCAGCTCTTTCTGTGCCAGGAGGCGGGAGGCCACCGGATTTACGAGAACCAGCTCTTGGCAGAGAGACGGGCCCTCCGGGCCTCTACAGGCTCCATCACCCGGGACAGCGACTCCTTCAGGTGGCCGCTGGGAGGTCCCTGGGCAGCAGGAGGTTGTGGGTGGAAAGGAAGGGTGGGGGCCAGGATCCCAACCCTGGGAAGAGACGGTTAAGGTCCCCACAAGAGGGAGGGGGGAACAAGCCTCTGTTCTCTGGAGGCCCCCGCCTGCCCCTCCGAGCCCTTGAGCTGGACTGGCTCTCGGCCCCCTCCCCGGAAGGCAGACCCGGGCTTGAGCCAGGGGGCTTGGCAGCCCTGGGCCTCCTGCTGCTTCTGCTTGCTGCGTCCTACCAGGCCCTTTCTTGCACTGAGCAGGGGTGGGCCTTGATGACCTCAAGGGTGCCTTCTGCCTCCCTGATTCACTGGTGCCCTCAAAGGGACCCGGCAGCAGTGGCCACAAGCCCCAGCCAGAGGAGCTGAGAAAGCCCCCCCCCCCCGCTCTCTTGCAGGCTGACAATCCGCTGCAGCTACTCCGCCCAGGAGCCCCTCCCGGTGAGTGTCCTGGTGGCCATCCGTCCTCCCCCGGAGGCCGTTGCCCAGCAGGGGCCCCTCGCCCTGGACATGCGGATCGCTGGAGGTAGGTGGGGTCAGCCCCTGAAGCCTCCCAGGAGGGAGGGGAGGTCTGCCTGCTGCTGTCCCTCGGGGCAGCCCCACCTCAGGGTCCTCCTTCCTCCGCAGACGAGACCTACTCCTCCTACTACGGCCCTCTGGACTACCCGGTGGTGAAGCTTCTGCGTGAGCCCATTCACCTGGAAGTCCGCCTCCTCGGGAGGAGGGATCCGGCCCTCCTCCTGCTCCTCCACGAGTGTTGGGCCACCCCAAGCGCCAGCCCTCTCCTGGCACCTCAGTGGCCCCTCCTGCAGAATGGGTCTGTGACTTGGGTCTGCGGGGAGGGGGGCAGGCCCAGGGGGGGACATGCCGTGACCAACAGGTTTGCCTGGCGCCCAGGGGTGGCTTGGCTGCCTCCGCCAGTCTCTGGCCAGAGCTTGACCAGGGAAAACTGCTGTGCAGCCTGGCCCCCTCGATTCTGTGGGGCCCAGCACTTCATTTCTTTAAATTTTTGTGGGGGGCCCCCATCACACGATCAAAGCGACTTTCCCAACGGGGTGGAAGCGGAGGTCCCAATTTCCCCTGGTTCAGAAACCAGCCTCCCGCAGAGCCAGGGTTGGCCGGTTGCCAAGCGTTTGGGGGTGGGCAGCAGCCGGCCTCGCACCTCCGCCCGGTCTCCCTCTGCAGCCGTCGTAACTCAAAGCCCGGTTCTCCTGGAGGCAGAGGCCAGTTGTGCATGGGCTGCCCCTCCGCCCTCCAGATGCCCCTACCAAGGAGACAACTACCAGGCCCAGCTGGTGCCCCTCCAGTGGGATGTGGGGCTGCCCTTCCCCTCCCACCATCAGCGCTTCGTGGTCAGGACCTTCACCTTTGTGGACACGGACGCTCGGCAGATGCTCAGCGGCCCGGTACGGTTGGGGGCCTGGCCAGAGCGGGGGGGGAGGGGGGGCAGCCCGGCAGAGCCCCCGATCCCTTTGCTCACAGGAGGGCAAGAACAGAGCAGGATGAGATCTCCTGTCCTGAGTTCTGATTCTGAGCAGCCCATCCTGGACCTAGTGCCACTGAGCCAAGGGAAGAGGTTTTCTGTACATTCTCAGAGGCACTCTCTCCCTCCCGGAGCCATAAACCCCTTTGCTTGAAGGGAGGGAGGTCAGACTTTGGGGGGACCATTTTCCCCCAGCAGTTGACCTGTGGGCCTTGCGTGTGGGGCGAGGTCCTCCCACTGCTCCTGACCTCTGCCCCCTTCCCCTCAGATTTACTTCCACTGCACCGCCTCGGCCTGTGTGCCCTCCGCCCAGGAGCCATGCGGCACCCACTGTGAGGCCGGCCTGCAGAGCAGACGTGAGTTGGTCGGCTGCGGAGGGCCCTTCTCGGGTGGGGGGGGCCATGGGGAGCACACTGCGGGGCTCACACACGCCCCTTCCTCTCCGCCCCAGGCCAGAGAGATGCCCGGGGAGGAGCTCTTTCAGAGGCAGGGCAGGCGCTGATGCTGGCTTCCACTGGGCCTGTGGACTTCTTCAGCCAGCCCGTGCAGGCCTCCCGCCCGGAAGGTACTAAGGGGAGAGGCCTTGGGGGGTGTCACCTTCCCCCCAGCAGCCCCTTTGGGGCGGGGGGTCTGCGTGTTTGGCTGCGTCACGTGGTCTGCTGAATATCTCTGTCATGCACGTGTCCCCACATGGGGCACCATGAGGGGGGGCCCTGTGGGCCCCGGGCGATGTCCTCCCACCCTCGACCGTGGGGGCTGCTGGCCGGTGACCTTCGGCAGCAGCCCTGCATTCCTCCTAGTTGCAGATTGCGCCCTGAAGGTGCGACTGCCCAGAGTGAAGACCTCCCCCCATTGCGCCTGGGGCTAGCCGAGCCCCCCCTGCCCGGCACTCTCTTTCCCCTGCAGGGTCCGGAGTGGTTGGGCCAGAGGGCTTCCTGCGCTGGGAGGACGGGCTGTGTCTGGCGGCAGGGCTGGCCGCGGCGCTGGGCCTCGGATCGCTGCTGCTGCTGCTCCGCAGGCGGAGGGGGGAGAGGCAGCAGGGGCCAGCACCTTCCCACGCCTGAAGGAAAAAATAAATTGGCTCTTGGGAACCCGAGACTGGCGTTGTGATGTGGCCGGGGGGGGGCTGGGTCTCCAGCTGGCATCTCCGTGGCTCTTTTGGTTCCCTCCGGGGCAGCAGGTGCCACACCTCCTGCTGGGTGCACCTGCAACGGAGCCTTTGTACCCCTGGAAAGACTGCCTGTTCCTCCACAGGGAGCTCCACTCGTTCCCTTCTCTCCTGCCCCAGCCGCTGCCCCTGAAGGTGGGGGCCCTGCCATCCCGGGCCCTGTGCCCAGGCAAGGCCCGCCTCCTCGCGAAAGCAAAGCGGGATGGGGCAGAGAGCGGCTCCGTCTGCAAAGGTGGCGACCCAGGGACGGGGGAAGAGCGAGCAGAGGTGCCAGGGTGGAAAGGGGATCTCGCAGCTGCACGTGTGAGCCCGTGGCTTGAGAGCTCCCTGGCACGCCAGGCCAAGGGCAGAGGAGCAGCTCCAGACAGCCTGATGCCTGAACCTGCCCTCCCCCTCCCTCTGGGCCCGGGGAGCTTCTCTTTGGCTGCCTCCTCTCCTGCGTGTTGTGCCCCGTCTCCCTGTGGTCTCCTTTTCTCTCCCATCTCCTGTAAACGACCCCTTAGGTGCTGCAGGAGGCCCAGAGGACCTATACAAAGGCAGGGGGGGGCTGCTTCCCAGGGGAGCCAGGGGGGCTTCTTTGCGGGGGCAGCCTGAAAGGTCGTCTCCCTGGTCCCCAGAGCAGAGGTAACCCAGTTGGCTGTGTTCACACCACACACGCACGCACAAACACACAGAGCCATGTTACAAGCACGCGGTGGCCTTCCTTCCTCCCAGCTGAGAGCAGCGGCTACAAGCGTCCGCTGCTCTTGCACGTTGCTCTGGCTGCAGCCGTGAGAAATCTGCTGGGCTGCGTAACGGGCGCTTCGGCTGCAGCACAGCTGGCCCTGCGGCTGCTGCAGAAAAGCTGCCGGAAGAGGGTCCGGGGGGGGGCAGGCCCCGGAGAAGCTCCCTGTGAACCAGTGAAGCCAATTCACCCTTTCTTGAAGGTGATAAAAGCTTGTCGGTCTCTTATCCCAAAAGCCCTGGGGTCCCGATGCAGAGGTGGGATTCAGCCGGTTCGGGCGGACCGATTGTTAAAATTCTGCCCAGTTCGGCAAACCAGCTAATCCCACCACTGGCTGGCCCCACCCCCGCCCATTTTTTGGGCCGTTTTGGATGTTCAGTAGTAGTAAATAAATAGGGAAATTGAGTCAAAGGCCTCAACAAGGTACAATTTCCCTCTATTTATTTACTACTACTGAACATCCAAAACGGCCCCGAAAACTGGCCGAAAAACAGATTTCAAATCTTCAATTACCTCTCTTGAAGCTGTACAACAATCTGGATTTGAAAGGGGAAGAAGAATTCGTAGCTTGTGTGGGCACACACTTCGGACCTCTTAACACCTCACATCCATTGTGCTTTTTCCTGCCCCGCTGCACAAATCTTTTAAACATTTGCTGGCAAACACAAAGTGAGCCTTCACCCCAAAGCATATTCCCTCTTCTGAACTGGGATTATTACACAACCATATGAAATAATGTAAAATTGCACTACTAAGCACAGTAACACCTGGACTATAGCAAAACTGTGAAAAAAATTGATATAAGTTCCCATACCCCATATATAGGTTAGGTTGAACCAATGTAATGTCAGCCCTGGAGGCCATCTTTTCCTTTGGGTCTTCAGGGCTGCCACACTTAGTGCTGTGGGAAACTGGGAGGGGGGATTGCAGGGAGTTGCGGGGGATATCTAGCCATAACAACATTCCTTTCTCTGAGAGCCAAGGACATTCAGCCTGCACCTGGAGTGGCGTGACTGGGAGGCACCACCAGTTGGGATGGTGCATTGATTGGACCTTGTGATGGACGTGGGTGCAGGGGAAGGGGCTTGGACTTTCTTTTCAGTGGGGAAAACCTGGAAGCTTTCAGGTTCGGGTTTTCCCCAGATGTGCCAATATGACATCTCTAATAAAATGGAACTTTGAGGAACTTCTAGCCTTGGAGTCGTCTTACGTTGGGGGTGTTACTTGGAACCCTGACATGTAATGTCTTTGGGTTGATTTAAGGCCAAGATATGAAAATAAGGAAAACAAGAAAACTTCATCAAAAACTTGAATTGCCATAATGTTGTCTTCCTAAAGTCCCCTGCTTCCTTCTTTGCTCCAATTACAATTTCTGTACTAATAAACTTTACGTCCAGTTTTAGAACCAATTCTGAGAAAATAAGCTTGAAGGAGGGTCAAAAATCCTTCCACCCACTTGGACCTTTTCCTCATATCAGTACATCAGTAATGGGGTGGGGTAGGGAAGGAATCTTAAGTATCAATCAGATCAATAATAATGTCCAGTCATATATCTTTCCTGCTCAGCTTTTCCTCATTCTCTGACTATTCCAGAATATAAATAAAGACAGGAGGACAGTTTTATGATTGGGAGAACTTTGTGTCTATTTTTAGGGTCCCATACTATAAATAAAGAGAATGGAGGACAATTCTTGTGATTGAGAGAACTTTGTGTCTATTTTTAGGGCCAGAGTGATCACAGCTCAATGACAGAGCATAGATATTGCATATTCAGGCAAAGCAGAGCTGAGGAAAACTTCTGTTGAGAAACATTGCGAACTTCTCATAAATAATGGTCCATGAAGGTGGGGAGATTACTGATCCTTAGATGCCTTTCTATATTTTTATGCATAAAGCATGTTTCTATTAGCGTCTTCCTTCATAGATATGCTGCTCAGGATAATCTGTAATCTGTAATCCCTAAAAGGGATCTTAATTTGCCCATTTTTGACAGGGTTTTTCAAACTTGCAATCCTAAAATGTGTGGACTTCCCGAATTGCCCGGATAGCATTCTGGAAGTTGAAGTCTACACATCTTAAAAGTTGCCAAATTTGAAAAAAAAACTGATTTATCAGAACATCTAGCTCAGGGGTATCCAACCTTGGCAACTTTAAGACTTGTGGATGGGCCGAAAAATGGGCAGGGGCGGGGCCAGCCAGTGGTGGGATTGGCCCAAACCGGTTGGAACCGGCTGAATCCCACCTCTGCTTTGAGGCGAGTGACTGGGAGCAGGGGTGAAATGCTACTGGTTCGGGCCGGTTCGCCTGAACCGGTAGTAAAAAAATACTACAAAAAGTTTTTTAAAAAAGAAAAAAGTTATCGCACAGCTGATCTTCCCTGAAGCCTGCTAGGCCAAAAACGGGGTGGGGGTGGAAAGAAAGGGGAGAAAGAAAGAAAAAGGGAGGGAGGGAAAAAGGAGAGGAAGGAAGGACTACAAACCTGGCACTAGACGCAGCTTCAGAGGATAATCTAGGGCTGGAAGGGACCTGGAGGTCATCTAGTCCAACCCTGCTGCAGCAGGACATTGTTAAAGTGAGTTTCTGTCTTTTGATCCCATCATATGACTACATAGCCATGCCCACCCAGTCACATGACCCCACCAAGCCACGCCCACAGAATCAGTAGGAAAAAGTTTAGATTTCACCACTGGCCGGGAGGCAGGTCTGGGTGTGATGAGTGATGTCGAGTTGGCCATGCCCACCCAGTCACATGCCCACCCGGCCATGCCTACCCAGCCAGTCATTAGGGCAGAGAACCGGTTGTTAAATTATTTGAATCGGGGGACAGCCGTCGCTGATGAAGAGCTGCCACCCTGGGGCTTTGCATGGCTCTGAGCCGGAACAGGCCCCGGGACCCCCCAGAACGTGTGCAGAGAACAACCAGGCGGGGCAGCCGAAGGCCTGGCAGGAGAATCTTGTAGGCAAGGAATTCTTAGAGGGGCTGGTTATACTTTAAACTGCAGGGAAGGAAGGTAACTTCTCCAGAAAGTTGAAAGTTATTCCAACTTGTTCCAGGAGCCAGACAAGAAGCAGTTTAAATTGGGAAATATTTTATTGAAAGATGCCAGGAAGAATGTCGTGATGGCAAGAACTGGCTTCCTTGGACTGCAAGCTTAACAGAGTTGGAAGGGACCTTGTAGGTCATCTAGTCCAACCCATGCCCAAGCAGGAGACCCTACACCATTTAACAGATTAACAGAGTTGGAAGGGACCTTGTAGGTCTAGTCCAGGGGTCGGCAACCTTAAACCCTCAGAGAGCCATTTGGACCCGTTTTCCAAAGAAAAGAAAACACCGGGAGCCACAAAACTCTTCCCGTGCTGACTATTTCCTGAGCGGCCACAAAATTAGCATATATAGTTAAAGGTTCTGTTTTATTCTGAAACTGCTCTTTTCTTGGATTTATCCGTGGTTGGCCTACTGGGGGTTGAAAAGCTGAATAAATTGCGTGTCAGTGGGTATCACACATTGGCGGTTGTGAAGCATATTTTGAGTGACAGGGAGCCACGGCAGAGGGATGAAAGCGCCATCCAGTCTCTTCTTGAAAGCCTCCAGGGATGAAGCTCCCACAACTTCCGAAGGCAACTTCTGTTCCATCCACTGTCAGAAAATTTCTCCTCATTTCCAGGTTGAATCTCTCCTTGTTCAGTTCACGTATTCCAAGGGAGGCTGTTTTTATTCTGGCATTAACTGATCTTACGATTCACGCTTCCACAGCAGAGGAAACGGGTTGAAGTGGCTGTATGTACCCAACTGAATGAGAGAAGAATCAACAACAGAAAAGAATGGGATCAAAAGACACCTCGAGCCGAGGTGGCGCAGTGGTTAGAGTGCAGTACTGCAGGCTACTTCAGCTGACTGTTCAGCAGTTCAGCGGTTCAAATCTCACCGGCTCAAGGTTGACTCAGCCTTCCATCCTTCCGAGGTGGGTAAAATGAGGACCCAGATTGTTGGGGGCAATATGCTGACTCTGTGAACCGCTTAGAGAGGGCTGTAAAGCACTGTAAAGCGGTATATAAGTCTAAGTGCTATTGCTATTGCTAAAAGGGAAACAAGGCGTGGTATGCGCAGCAACTGCATCAATAAAATGGCGACCAGAAGCGAAAGGCACAGAGCCACCCTCTTGGGGCTCTCTTCAGCCGCCCCCCCCCAAGGGAACCAGCTTTCCGACAGACCTGCCGCGCCGGGGCTGCGTGTCCATTGGGGGAGTGGGAAGGGGTCCTTCCGAAGGGCAGGGGCACACCCGACTTTTGCGGTCCTGAACTAGCCCGAGAGGCCGGCTCCGTCACCCAAAGGGTTGACAGACGTCCAGCCACGGGCGCCACCCACCGAGCGGAGCCTTCCCCGCGCCAGCGAAGCGACGGCGCCCCACTCCCACCCACGAGAGCAGAACTGCGCCGATTCCCTCGGTTCCTTCAAGGCTGCCCCGGAAGGGTTCGCCGTTAAAGGTGGCTGGGAAACCCTTTCCATTTTCGCATGGCGTGGCCGGTCACTCCCGCGAGCCACGCTCCGTGGGCAGCCCTCCGGCCCTTCCCTTGCGCGCCCCCGATGGCCGCCCTGCCCTTCCGGAGCCCAAAGGAGAGGCGCGCACCAGGAGGACGGGCGCTGGCCGTGGTGCTGAAGCCGCCCACCCGCGCGCTGGAAGTCCTCTCCCCTCGGGCCTCGGAGAAAACGCCTGGCTCGTCCCTGCCGCCTCCAGGGCGAGCCCCCCATTTTCCCAAGGAGGGGGATCCCCCCCTCTCGGAAGCCGCCAGGCTGACTGCAGGGGGCAAGCTGCGGTTGTGAGCGGGGGGAGGCCGCGGGACCCACGCGCAGCCAGGCTGCCCTCAATGACCATTCCGCACCCAAGATTTGTAGGATACCACCCCCCCACCCCCCTCCCCCCATTACAGCTTTAGGCTTACAAAGCCTCACACCCGCGTGGAAGAAGAAAGGGAGATGTCTTGGGGGGGGGAAGCTATGAAGTCAGCCTCCTAAGCGGAAAGCAGCCCCCCCCCGTCCCACCCGTGCTGCGGCTCCAACTTTCGGGAAAGCCAAAAGGGCCTCTGATGCAAAGCGGACTCGCGCCTCCCTCTTTCGCAGGCAGCCCGGCTTAGGCCAAGAGAGGGAGGCGGGGGGGGGAATAATGGGAGGGGGAGAGACGAGAAGGAGCCAGGGCGGCACATGCAAGACGCTACCCAGAGCCTACACGCGCACGCGCACAAGCCCTCGACTTCAGCCAGGCTGGCCAAGGAAAGCAAGCGAGGTGGGGCGGGAAGGAAGCGCCCTTGTGACTGTCCCGTGGAAGTCTGGGAAACGTAGTTTGCCTTCCTCCGTCCCTCAAGCCTAGGAAAGCCAAGCGCCCCGACCCCAGAATGATAGAGTCGCGGACAGAAGAGCTACAGCTGGTTTTGGCATTGCCGCCCAGAGGCAGAGAGGGGCATTGTAGCAATTGGAAAACTGAAAGAGAGCTGGGCGTTGCACAGGCGCGAAAGTCTCCTCGGCCTCCGAAGGTCTGGAAGTCGGCAGACTTTGCTCCCCGCGCTGGAGAGGCTTTGCTGCGGGGCTGGTGGTGGGGTGCTGCCATGGCAACCGTCCCTTTTGCTCCCCCCTCTCCCTTGTGGCCGCCACCTGAGAGGGAGCGAAAGAATCGCCTGTTTGCCTGGAAGGGACGGCCGGAGGCTGCAGGCGGCAGTCAGTCGCTGTGGCCGAAGAAGGGCGTTGAAAGAGGGTCCGGCCCCAAGGAGGAGGGAAGCCCACCCCCACCCCCTGCAAAAGATTGCCAGTGGGTGCCCCCCCCCTTAACCTAGCTTCACTTACTCGATTAATTCTCTTCAAATGAGGAACAGCTTTCATCGGTTTTAAAATGTTTATAATGTGTGTTCCTGATCGTGATTTTAGATATTTGTTTTAGTTTTGTTGCCCAGAGCCCTCTGCTTGTGAGATGGGAAGCTATAAATTAGATTAAATAAATAAATGCCCCTGATTGTCTCCAATGAGGCTGGGGGCGGGACGGTCTGGCTGTGGCCTTTGGGTCACGGTGCCCATCTCCCCCTGGGGCAATGCTGCAGCCAACAGCCAAGATGCCCTTCTGGGCTGGCTCCGGACACGGCCTGGCATTGTGGCACCCTCATTCTCCACTGGGACGGCTCTCCCGCCAGCAGAGACCTTGGGGGGGGGGAGACTTCAGGCCACCGGAAATGCCACGTGAATCAGAGCCAGAGACAAAAGAGGCCCATTTGTTCTCGGGATGGTCCTGCCCGAATGGAGGACCTCGAAGAGGAAGGGCCCCACTTGAAAAGCTGCAGTTTTGCATCTCCCTGGCCTGGAGGAGCTCCGAGGGGCCCCGGGGCCGGTTCAGAACAAGGGGGCACGCCAGGAGTGCAAGGGGGCACTCCTTCCACACCCTGGGCTCCTCAGCCGTGGAGGTGAAGTGCCACGAAACCTGGAAGGTCAGCCTAGTTGGATGCCACGGCTACTCTCCTCTTTTTAGTAGAGTTCAAAGTCCTCACACATGACCAGAAATGAAGATAAACTGGTCCTTCTACATAAAAAAATGACATCTGTGCATTTTTAAGACATTTCAGCAGAAACCTCATTGATCGACCCCTGGAGGATGGTCTGTTTTCACTTAGGATCTGGAGAGGGATCGTTTGAGCCAGGAAGAGTTGACCCTCCCCCCCTTCCTCCACAGCCAGCCCATTCAGGAGCTGTTATTAGGGGCAAGGGAGAGCAAGAGGAGGAACTGCCCCCTGGTGACTCCCCCCAAGTGGTCCTCAGCCCTCAGCTGGAGACCGAAGGCAGATATCCAGAGGGGCAGCCATTTTCTCCTGTGCTGCTCGGGCCACAGCTGGTGCCCCCCTCTCCCAGTGTCTTGCTCTCCAGAGGAAGGGGCTACAGGCGGAGTCAGGAGAGCCAGTGGGTTTCTTCTGGTGGAGAGGGCCCCCCCCCCAAAACCCTTCAGGCATTGGTGGAGAAATCCCGCTGTTGCTCCTTTTCGGTTGCTCTTTCTCCAAGGGCAGATGCAGTCACAAGAGCTGGACGGCTGGAAGTGAGCAGGGCCGCCTAGGGGGGAAGGCTGGAGGGGTCACAACACTGGGGGGGGGGGGAGATATTTGGCAGCAAGCAGGGGGAGGACCCGGTTTTCCTAGGAGTAAGGCAAGTATCCAGGAGGGTTGTCTCATTTAGTTTTCCAACAGAATGCTAGATTCTCTGTTGTGCTTTATTGTGGTAGACCTGTGTGGGTCTCAGCTCCAAGCCCGGGGTGGGGAGGGGATCGGGGGCATCAGCTGGACTTGGGGGAAGCACAAGAGCATCGTGTGACGCAGAGTTTCCTTTGACATTTCATAGAGGTCTTCCTTGGAAATCCCCGGCGCTCTGGTGCAGTCCTGATCTGGGCTGCAGGCGGCGGCAGCCAACTTCTCTTTGCGTTGTTCTCCAGCTGTGAACGTAAACAACTTTTCAGAATCTGGCTGGCCTGCTTTCTCCCCAGCCAGCTCTGCCTCCCATTTCTGTGGAATTGGGGCAGCTGCCTCCAAAACACACACACACAAAGAAGGGCCCAAGGCAAACACTGCAGCGGGCTCAAAAGAGAGGGGGGGGGTGAGCTGTGCCAAGGAGCAGCCAGAAGACAAAGGCAACAGCCTCCCCCCCCCCTCGCTTCCTCTCTGCTGATAGGAAGGGGGGAGCAGAGCAAGGGGCTCCCCAAGGCTCTGGACAAGGCCTCAGTGGGAGCTGCCACTCACCTGATTGACCCAAAAGCAAAGGTGTTGGGGGGCACTGAAATGCCAGGGTTGTGGCTCCTTGATCACCCAGGTCAGCGAAGGGAGCAAGCTGCCCCAGGTGGATTGGCTCTCTTGAGAGGAGGCGCCAATGAAAGGGGGCCAAGGCCTGTGCCAACTCGGGGAGGGGGGGCAGAGATTTTTGCAGCAGGGAGGAGCTGTTCTTGCCTACCTAGAGGCTGGGAAAGGCATAAGAGCCACAACAGCAGCAGCAGGCACCACCCACGGCTGTTTCTGGTGACCTTTTCTCAGCCCTCCCCCTGAAAACCCGCACCCAGGAGCCCGGAGGGGTTGCAAACTCCAGGTGCGGCTGAAGGAAGCGGGGTTTTTTTTCCAATTCACCAGGCACTTTCTCGGTGAAGTTCGGGTGTGTGTGTGTGTGTGTGTGTCTGTGTGTGTGTCTGTGTGTCTGTGTGTCTGTGTCTCCTGGCACTCTGGCTGCAGCACCGGCCTCTCTGCACCTGGTTTTCCAGCACAAGCTGCGGGCGACCTTCCGTCTGCAAATGCTCGGGTGGGTTTTACGGGCTTCTCTGCAGCGCCTCGCCCTCAGATCCCCCTGGGAAAAGGCCGGGCCGCCGATGCGCAGCGCTCCAGGCACGGTGACTCAGTGGATGTCCTCGCAGACGACGCGCGAGCCGGAGTCTCCCAGCGTGGCTCAGCCGGGAGGCCGGGACGTCCAGGCCCGGAGGCGATGCGCTGGGAAGAAACGGCTCTCCCTTCCTGTCCGGCTGCGCGTGAGTCACAAGACCGAAGAAAGCGGTGATGCGACGCGCGTCGTGTGACCGGCCGCCCTGCAACGGGGTCGCCCGAAATGTCGCCGAGCTGGACATTTCTGCGGGGGTGGGGGAGGGAGGGACCGGGCGGACAAAAGTGGAGAAAGGCCGAAGAAAGGGGGGGATCTGCAAGGAGAAGCCTCCCCCCCCCAGCCCCGCGTGCTGTTGCGTTTCCCCCGCTTGCCCGAGTCTGCAAGTGCATCTCCCCCCCCCCCGGCCCCGCGCAGGCTTTTCCCTCCTGCCAAGAACGGGAGCACCGGGGGTTTCTAGTGGTTTATCACCCAGATCCTGCCGCCCCCCAGGGTGAAATCCCCCTGGCTGACTCGGCGCCCCACGAAGAGCCGCCTAGAGACTCGGTCGCCCGGGGAGCGGGGGGGGGAGGGGAGGGTGAGCTGCGCTCTTTCGTCGCCGTCGCTTCCGAGGAACTCCACGAGTTCTACAAAAGAAAAAAACCCCCACACACGCGCGCGCGCGCTTCCCGGGCAGGAAATGCCGCTGCTGGGAAGACTCAGCCGAAACTCAGCCGCTTCTCCTCCCCAAAGGCAAACGCTCGCCTTTCCCCGTGGGATTCCTTAGCGGACCAATGGCAAAGCTCGAGGGCCGGCCTGGTTTGCTGGCGGGCCAATCGCTGGCGGGAACGGACGGAGTGAGCCCGCCCCTCGGGTAAGGTATATAAGGCGCTGTCAAGCGCGGGGCCCCGCAGAGTTTCGGTCGCCGCCGCGTCGTGGAGCCCCGTTCGAGCCGCGGCTGCTTCCGCTTCCCTGCCTTCGGCTTATTTGCCGGGTTCCGCTTTGCTACGTCGGCCTGCTTTGCGGAAAGGCCGGGCCCGGGTTCCCGCTCTGGACCGCGGCTGGCTCGGAGCCGCCCTCGCCATGACGCTGGAGGAGCTGCTGCCTGGTGACAACGCGGCCGGAAGGTGAGTCCGGCCACCTGGCCGCGGGGGCGGGGAGGGACGGCGGGGGCGAAGAGCCGAGGGCTCCCGGGCCGCCTCTGAGCCCCGCCTGGCTTGCTTTCAAGGAGGAGGTCGGTGGGCGCGGCGCTGGAGCGGCTCTTGGTGGCGGCGCAGCGGCAGGGCTGCCTGACGGTGGGCGTCTA